>OZ010792.1:316621290-317221290 GCA_963932465.1 Maratus speciosus
TTTTTTTTAATTTCAGATGCTTGGGAACATCCCATTGTATGATTGCATAACAATAGTAAAGAGATAAATACGTTCTGGACAATGTTGGTGTCCAAATACCAGGAAAACTCCTATACCGTCCCGTGTCCCTGATGCTGATTTTTAAGTTTGGACCTGTCTGTATAAAATTGTTTCAATAAAAGTAATTCGATGTAATTTTTTTCCGAAACTGGGACTATTGCTTTATATAAATATGTAGCAACAAATTAAGCTGCACACATTTTTACGGTTGATATTACTTTTTTAACTCTATCCCTGGGTTTTAGATTCCTTTTCATCCCTCTTCTAAAATTATACAGAAAATCACTTCAGATGCAGTCACAGAATTTTTTTCAAGATTTTTCTAACGCAGAAAGAAGTATGCTAGAAAACGAATATCTAAAATTCTTTGACAGGAAATTTACTGCAGAATTTAAATCAGCATTTAAATATCAATTTCAAGCATCATAGCTTTATTGGTAGTCTAAACGTCCCCAAGGTTTATTCCTGCACTTTTCGAGGTAAATTAATTTTCTTTTTATTTAATACAATGTAAATAACTGTTTCTAAAAATCTTTGAACTTTGTGTCTATCACTTAGCCCTAACATGATTTGCCAAAAAATAGTGGTAATTTCCCTTACCGTCCCGTCCTTAGTATCCCATTTTTTTCCATTACCGTCCCTTTCTTCGTATACCATTCCTTTTTTTCCCTTCCGTCCCTTCTTTAACACCTCTTTAAGACACTGTTATACTAAAATTTTGTACTAAAAATACTACATGGTTATTATTTCTTTTTTCAATGCCCTGTGGGTACTATGCACATTCATTATAAGTAAAATTTTTGAAGAAAATACAAAGTTAAAGCGGTAAAACGGTAAGGAAATTAAACTCACAAGTTTAACTTAACCTCAGTTAAATAAAAAGTTTTTAGCTGCTGACCATTTTTTTCTTTATTTTGACTCATTGAGGCATTCGTTTATCAGATTAAAATGTTATTTTAGCAAGTTTAATTTCACCAGATTTTTATTCCCGAAAGTCAAAAGATTTTGATAAATGTCCCATATACACACTATTTTTGAGTTATTGACAATGAAATGTATATTATTTGTGGAAAAATTCCTCAAAGTGTTAAATTGATTGAATAATAATGAATTTATTGGCATTGCATTTACTACAACAATTTTAAAAAACTCCACATCCGTGTCTATATAGTATCAACTCACTGTTAATGCTAAAACGCACTGTATTACAATACAGCTTGTATCGTGAATTTTAATTGAATTTGAAAAGAGCTTATATGATATAGAGACTTCTGACGGTTTATCGAGGAGCCTGGGGCCACTGCCCGACATCCCCGACAGTAACACTATGGAAGACTAATAGGAGCTGAATCATGGCAGTACTGGGAAAAAAACTTAAAATTTTAGTGGGGGGGGGGGGGACAAACAAACAATTCCTGAGCTCAATTGAAAAATAAATTAAAATAAATTAAAATTTTACTATCAGTTAATAAATAAATTACTTAAAGAACAAAAAAGGCTCATTGAACAGCAACTCCCGCTTCACCACGAGTCTAGGCTACCATGGCTTCACAGATGTACACGGTAATACAGCCTTAAACAAGTAGGAAATTGCTCGTCAAACGTGGCAAATGAAGTGCGTTCGTACTATAACTAGTTTTATAACTATTTTTTGCACCCCATATTGTACTGAACGTATATTTTTTTGCACTTCACAAGTGCATAGTCTGTAACATCATTAAAATGCACTTGCAATAATTTTTTTCCCATTGCCGTAATGTAATGGAAAACTTTTGACTGTCCCTGTAATTAAACTATGCATCCAATTTTCATAAAATCTGAAATGGCTCGACAAAATTTTGAAACAATTATATATTTAAAATTTCAGACCATTCGGAAGACTGTAACATCATTAAAATGCACTTGCAATATTTTTTTCCCATTGGCCGTAATGTAAAGAAAAACTTTTGAATGTCCCTGTAACTAAACTATACATCCGATTTTCATAAAATTTTAAATGGCTCGACAAATTTTTGCAACAATCATATAGTTAAAATTTCAGACCATTCGGTTGGGTAGTTTTTGCTTTGTTATATGCGGAC
Source organism: Maratus speciosus (assembly GCA_963932465.1). Lineage (NCBI taxonomy): Eukaryota > Metazoa > Arthropoda > Arachnida > Araneae > Salticidae > Maratus > Maratus speciosus. Next base: position 316,623,432 of record OZ010792.1, read on the forward strand.
GGACGGTCAGACGGACAGAACGACGACTATAGGTGCTACGTATTTATATAATTACGAACGCACCTAAAAAGGCCCTTTGAGACATCGATCCACTACGGATTAGGAGCACCGTTCACAACTGAGGTTGGGAGAGAAATAGCGATCCGCGACTTCGAAAACTGTTTGAACCGACGCTCCCGTGGGCAGCCCCACACATCCCCGGCATCAGGATAAGTGGAAAATGACATGACAGTTCTGAAGACATCAAGTGAATGAAGAACATGGCCGAAGGTGGAAAAAGCAAGGCCGATTTCCCATTGGTTGAAGCCTAGACTTCGCCCTCTGGTGGTCGGACCTTGCAAACCAAAGCTCTGGCGATGGAAGTGCTCAGAAAACTCCATAAAAAAAGGCCCAATTCAGGTCCATACATTTTTACATAATAATAAATAATAACCATTACAATTTGAAAAATATTCGATGCTAATAAAAAAGACTATTTACAGAGAAATTTACAGTAATTACACAAAAAAATTTTCCTAAAAGAGACTAAACTTTATCCTGGGGGAGTTTTGAAATCTCATCCATGAAAGTAAGTCTTTTTCTCCCAGTATCAGTTTGTTTTACAATTTCGTTATAAGTTTTATCTATAAATTCATAAAGTTTAGCAAAAGATTCAATTTTAAGTTCGATCTTAATCTTTTCAATAGTTTCAGCAATCTTAAAGAATCCCGTGTTAAATTCCTCCACCTGATACAACTGCACCGGTTGCGGTGGCGCCATCTTTGGGTCGTTTTGAGAAATTTTCTTTTTGGGGCTGATTTAACAGGATTTTCGGATTTTGTTTTAATTTCATTGTTTTTAAGCGAATCTGCATAGGATTTTCGAAATTTCGGTTTTAATGGGAAGTTCTTACACCCTTTAAAAGAGGCCGGATGATTGGACCCGCAGTTACAACAGATCGGTGGTGATTCCTTATTTTCTTCGTTTTCTTTAGAGCAGCTAGCTTTACTCGGGCAATCCAAACTTTTATGAATTTTCCCGCATCCTACACATTTTGGTTCCATAAAGCAGTAAGTACTAATGCGGAAAAAGCCTTGGCAATTCCAACATTGCACTGCTTTATGGGGGACCCTATAATTCTCAACTTCGACACGAATTTTGAATAAATTCCTAACTTTAAGAAAAGTTTTCGATTTTTCATTTTTTACAAGATGAATTAAAAATAGATGGAGGGCCCTCTTGCCTACTCTACTAGTCATTTGCACGACTTTAACTGTTTCGAAACCCTTATCCACAATTTCTTGTTCTATGTCAGCAAATTTACACGTTTTGGGGAGCCCCCTGATAACAAATTTAAGGGGCGCGATGGTGTCTGGCACCACGTAGAATTGGTAATTTTTCTCTTTAAGATAATTCATAAGTTTATCTTTAGTGGCAAAGTCTTTAGGAATAATTTTAAGATCGTTACCGATAATTTTAATCATAAAATTAGGGTCGCAATCCAGTTCAACAGTTGCGGCAAAAATAACATCTTGGATGTTTTTTACGATAATTGGTTTGGGAGAGTTAATTTTAACTTCAGAATTAATTTTCTCTTTAGTTTTTGGGTTGCTGGTTTGATTTTCAGTTAAATTAGAGTAAGCTTCGATGTTTTCTTTAGGATTTATAGAACTTTCGTCAAAATAATCCATTTCTGAGATCGTCTCAGTATTGGAGATTTCGGATTGGTCCTCGCTGGTGACGCCATCAGTCGACAGCTTAATATTGAAGTTAGCTTCGTTGCTGTCACTTTTCGATTTTTTGGAGCTAGGTGCAGCTACATCAGTTGTTTCATACTCATTTTTACTATTAAATTTACGAGAATTTTTAGCATACGGAGGCTAAAGCTTAAGGACAGCATCACGATTCTGAATAGCTAATTTTTTGCAAGAAATCCATTTGTTACCATGTACGCTTTTATAGTAATCATCCGGGTAATTTCCCTCATTATCAAAAATTTCTAACTCCTCGTCAGGTAATTCGGAGATTTATTTTCTCTCCAAAATAAGCATTACTGCTAAATCACTTTTCGGTGGTATAGGTTCCTTATTAAATTTAAATTTGAGCAGGGCATCGCTAGAAGAGCACAGTGAAGATATATTACCTTCGCCCAACTGCTGGTTGATCTCCATAGCAGACATGTTAGGCAACGAAGATAATTCTTCGTTTATCGACATACCATTACTGGCATACGTAGCTCTGACAAGAGGTTTTCACGATATATCGATACGGTGTCAGGCACTGGAAGGGGATGTCTAGGCTGGAGCTGACACACTCGCTCTCATAGCGATCCGCTCCAAGAGCGGGCTTACTTATAGAAGCAGGGGAAAAGAGGAGGAGCTTAGCTTAAAAGGGAGGAATTTTACTGGCTGGGAGAAGTTAATCGTGGAATCTTATGATTTTGTTGAGCAGTGCACTCAGAAACTAAGTTTAAAAAGCAGTTGTTAGCATATATAAAAATGATTGATTTAAAAATTTACTGGTAGTGTTTATTTTTTGAACAAAACTTTTTTTTGTGTGTGTATGTGTGAAATTTATTAGAGAATACTAAAAGAGTGAAATTTCGTTTGAGTTTTCAGTTCCTTTTAAATATTATAGTTTACGATATAGTTATGTGAGGTCTCGTATGTGGACGAACGGACGGACACTGCTATACTAGCGAACAAAAAAGGCAGTGTGTATACTTTTTAGATGGTGGTTTACGAAATGTTGGTCAAAAATTTCTAATCGTATTCCACTAACGTAGCGGAAACTAAAAAAATTCCATATAAAAATCATCATCTTCGAAATATTTTCGTTATAATCAATCAATAATTAAATTTAGTGTTATTATTAATTTCACTATTTATATTCAAGCCCGTTTTATCTAAATATATACAGTGGTGGCCAAAATTGTGGACATTTTTTAAAATTTTCATGTTTTATAACTTTGTGTGCTTATAGAATATATTAATTTTCACTTAAATACAAATGTTTACATATCAAATTCCAGGATATTTATTTAGAATTTAATAACAAAAATAAGAATTAAAATATCTGCATTATAAAAAAAAAGTTACGCTTAGTTCAGTCAAAAATACAAACACAATTAGTCATGAATTCTGGAGTGTATTGTAATAAAAGCTTCCTAGACAATCAAAATTTCCGTTCTAAGAACCAATCAATGATAGTAACTAAACTGTAGTACATTTGGATTTGCAAAAGCAGAATTTTGCAGAATGGTGTTACTAGTGTCACTAAATAGAATATATTTTTCTAATTCATTTCTTAATGCAAATAATTTAAAATAGTGTCATCAACAACAAGAACTGATTGGACACCTACAAAATGAAGCAGAACTGTCATATTGAGAAAAAATGGTCTCTCTAATGCTGAAATTGTAAGGCAGGTTGGTGGATTAGTCACTTTATCAGGCAAACAAAGGTTGTGCTTACGTTATAATGAAAGTAAGTGATAAATGAGGCCCGTGATAAATAAGGCAAGATCAGGCCAAAGGAAATGCACAAGTGCTTCTGAAGATAGAAATATAAAAAGGATATGCCTCAAAGATAGAAGAATTTCATCAAATGTTGTTAGATGCGAAATGAATGAAATGAGTATTTCAGTTAGTTCAAGATCAATTAAGATAAGATTAGCAGGTTTTGGATTGAAAGGTAGAATTCCGACGAAAAACCATTTTTAAATCTTCAGCAATGCAAGAAACGAGTTTAGTGGGCAAAACAACACATTAATTGGTCAGAAACTCAGTGGAAGCAAATAATCTGGAGTGGTGAGAGTAAAATATCGCTCTTTGGGACTGATGGGTGAAAATACGTGAGACGTAGAGTTGGGGAAGAGCTGCATCCTGATTGCATTGAGGTAACTAAAAAGAACCCAGCAAATGTCTTGATTTGGATGTCTGCAGATGGTGTGGGCCACATTCAAGTGATTGATAGCATTCTGAATGATAAAAACAAAACAAAAAAATACATCGAAATTGCCTTGGAACCAAAATTGATACTTTCTATCAGGTATCTCTATCCCAATAAAGCACCATTTATCTTTCAGTAAGATTCAGCTCCGTGCTATACTGCAAAAATACGCAAAGAATGGTTTAAAAATAAAAGCATACAATTATTATCCTGGTCAGGAAACAAACCTGATCTGAATCCTATAGAAAATTTGTGGCGACGCTTGAAAATCCTTGCACAAAAAAAGCGCCCATCTAATAAAACGCAATTTATTGAAACTATAATAGATTCTTGGCATCGTGTGATTAAAAAGGATGAACTCCAAACGCCAATTCTCTCAACGAAAAGACCCCGTGAAGTTGTAATAAAAAATATGGGTTATCCTACTAAATATTGAATGTGTATGTGTAACTTTAAAATACAATGAAATCTAAGGTATATGGGGCATTCCACGTCAAATCAGGCAGTAAAATATCAATATGTAACCCACCATCACAGATTTTAATGAAACTGCGTATATTTGTTCTTACTATTAAGATATGATCACCAGTAATTTTTTTTGCTCCTTCGTGAAATAGTTTCTGAGAAAAAAATTGTCAAAATTTTAAAAAACTGCCGTCAGTTGGCATTCTTGATAGCTCGGTTTTCAAATGTAGCATGTCATATATATAATCATTTTTCAATATCCACTCTACAAATCATCTTCAAATAATTTATACACAATATTTAGGGTACGCAGCTTATGAAAAAAATATATTGTTACGCTTATAACATTTTAAGTGTGTCTAAAAAAATATTTAAACTTTGAAGTCGTGAATTTTTTATGAAAAATAATGCATTAACAAAAAAAAGCATTATCAACAAAAGGCGGTATTTTTATTAAATTTATTAAATTTTATTAAATTTATGGGAGATATACTTAAAGGTGTCCTTTACCTGATTCTGAAATAAAAATAGTGGGATTTTGGGTGTTTTTGGTAGTATTTCCTATTTAAAAATATTTTGAGGTGCATTTCATATCAAATCAAGCAGAGTCATTCCATGTCAGTTCCCCTAAGCCATTTAATCACTGTCACAAATTTCAATGAAATTGGGTTTGTTTATAGCTTATTTTAAGACGTAATCACCTTTAATTTTCTTGATCCTAAGTAAAATATTTTTCAAGATAAAAAATATCAAAATTTTGAAAATTTTTTTAAAATTTTTTTTAATGACAGTTCGATATTCAAAGACTACATTAAAAAAAAAAAAAAGTCATTTCAATATAAAATCACTAAATAGGTTTCAAATAATGTATATGTGACAAATAATGTAGGCTGATTATTATTTCTTGTTTTTTATTATGTTTAAACACTAAGAGTGTCTTTTATCTTATGAATTTTTAAAATCTAGAATTTTGTCAAAAATAAAGTGTTAATCAAAAATTTATTATTAACCGAAGGCAGGGTGTTATTGCTTTTTTTTAATTGTACGTAAAAATATCTTTTAAATGGCTATAAAATAAAAATAGTGAATATATGAGAAAAAAATTATCAAAATTTTGGGAAAATGCCAGGAGTTGCCATTAATGATTGTTCAATTTTCAAAGGCCTCATTTTATATATAAAATCATATTTCAATAACTAATAAAGAAATCTTCTTCGAATAATTTAAGCAAGGTAAATAAAGTATGTAGATTATGAAAAAAATATTGCTGTAATGTTAAAAAATATTTAAATGTGTCTAAAAAATTGTATAATCTTTGAAATCAAAAATATTTTACAAAAAATAATGAAATTATTAAAAAATCTTTATCAATCAGAGGCGGAGTTTCTATGACTAATTTTTTAATTTTAAATTGTACATAATACTACATTATAACTGGATCTGAAATAAAAATAGTGGGATTTTGGTTGGTTTTAGTAGTATTAAATCATATTTAAAATTATCAATATTTTCAAATGTAAAACCTATCCAGTGTATCATCCCTGGAAATATTTTTATTTATACATTTATTTTATTTTTCAAATTATCTTTTATGTTCGTTTCTTAAGGAAAAAAATAAACAATATTGTTTTTTAGTAAAACTTCTAGGGCGAAGAGCAATTATCCCTTTCCAAAAAAGAGAAAAATCACTAGCTCCTCACCGCCCAATAGAAATTTTCAAAATGACAGTCCTAATCTTTAAACTCATATTTGGCTGTTAATATTGAAAATTTAGCATTGAGCTGCTAATATTGAAAAAATAAACAAATTCCACTCTGTTGAAGAAAATTTTGACGTATTGTGCTTTAAATATATGCAAAAAATGCATAATCCATTATATTTATACCTTTCAAATAACTATATCTAAAAAAAATATTTAAAACTTAATGAGTTGCACTTTTGTAACTTTATTCAGTTTCTAATGATATGTATCGTAATTTCGGGTTTATAGCCCGCAGATCAAATTCAGTTTGGACCCAGAAATTTTATTCAGTATTTGAAGACCAATATTTACTGTGATCTAAAAAGTTACATTTTATTTTTAAAAATTTCTGGGTCGAAACACGATTGTATGATCCGCGGGCTATACACCGGAAATTACGGTAATTTGATTTATTTCATCACAATATTGCTGAAAGATGGATTTTCAACATATATATGTGTGTATATATATCCCTATTCTCAAACAAATTATTTAAAAAATATCCATTTATGTTTAATAAAGCATATATATATATTGTTTATACACTTACAGAAAATACATATAGCAAATTTTATGATATTATGTCAATAATGTCTAAAAGTAAAGAACTTATCTAATAGTATGTAACGAAAAATTTAACATCTGGTGTAATGACAACAAAATTTTATAATTGTTTTACTTAATTTGGATGAATGAAAAAAGCTTACATGTTTATATTTTATTGAAGTACAGGTGAAAATGTCACAAAGACATACCTCAACAACCACTGAGTATGTCACATTCACACTACAGATGATTTTTTTTTCTTTTTGATCTTTCGGGTTTGATTTCAGATGGTAATGAATTAATTAATTTTGTTAGAAGTGTCATTGTAGTCAGCATATTAGGCTCACTATTTTTTTTTATATAATTTGTTTTGATTGACTCGATAAACAACAATATTTAAAGGGACCATTTCATGACTTTTCAATTAAAAGCTGTTTTATAAATTCATCATGTTGTTTAGTTATTATTATCGTCTTAAGATAATAAGTTGATATTAAAATTTTTAAATGCAGTTTATTTATTATTTGAACAGTTGAAAGTATTTTTCAATAAGAGTGCGGGCTGTTGATTTTAAGTCGGCTGTTGAGCACCGTAGTGTTGGTAAAGGAACTGGTACTATTTAATTTAATTTTTATTGCTGTAAATAATATTTGTTATTTTATTATTGTATGTATTATATTTAAGCAAGAGTAGAAATACACGATATCGTAGTCGTTTTAGTACATCTTAGCATGAAAAGCTTTAATATTTATCATTAAACATTCACATTTTATGAAAATTTTGTTAAAATTGCTCATATTTTCACTATTTTTATTTTATAACTACTGAAAAGATATTTTTACGTACAATTAAAAAAAGTAATAACAGCCTGCCTTCGGTTAATAATAAATTTTTGATTAACACATTATTTTTCACAAAATTCTTGATTTTAAGAATTCACAAGATTAAACACACTCTTGGCATTTAAACATGACAAACAACAATAAATAATAATCTGCATACATTATTTGTCACATATACATTATTTGAAACTTATTTAGTGATTTTATATTGAAATAACTTTTTCTTTATGCAGTCTTTGAATATAGATCTGCCATTAAAAACATTTTTAAAAAAATTTCAAAATTTAGATATTTTTTTTATCTTAAAAAATATTTTACTTGTAATCACCTTTAATTTCCTTGATCCTGTCTTAAAATGAGCTATAAACATACCCAGTTTCATTGAAATTTGTGACAGTGAATTAAATATCTTAGGCGAACTGACATGGAATGACTCTGCTTGATTTGATTTGAAATACGCCTCAAAATATTTTTAAATATGAAATACTACTAAAAACACCCAAAATCCCACTACTTTTATTTCAGAATCAGGTAAAGGACACCTTTAAGTATATCCCCCACAAAAAATAAATTTAATAAAAATACCGCCTTTTGTTAATAATGCTATTTTAGGTAATGCATTATTTTTCATAAAAAAATCACGACTTCAAAGATTAAACATTTTTTTAGACACACTTAAAATGTTATATAAGCGTAACAGTATTTTTTTTTTTCATAAAATACGTACCCTATATATTATGCATAAATTATTTGAAGATGATTTGTTGAATAGATATTGAAATATGATCATATTTATGTCATGCTACATTTGAAAATCGAGCAGTCAAGAATGCCAACTGATGGCAGTTTTCAAAATTTTGACAAATTTTTTTCCCAGAAACTATTTGACCAAGGAGTAAAAAAAAATACTGGGAATCATATCTTAATAAAAGGAACAAACACACGCAGTTTCATCAAAATCTGTGATGGTGGGTTACATGCCTGCCTGAACTGACATGGAATGACCCATATCTTTTTTTGTAAGCGTAACTTTTTATGTAATGCAGATATTTTAATTAAGTTTTTTTTATTAGATTCTACATTAAATTGTCTTCAATGTGGTAGATAAACATTTGTATTTAAGCGAAATTTATTATATTCTTCAAGCACACAAAGTTATAAAACACGAAAATTTCAAAAAAATGTCCACAATTTTGGCCACCACTGTATATGAGTAGTATTTAAATTTCAGATGAAAATGATACTGAAAGAGCTTAAACCTAATAAATAAAAAAAATGAGAAGAACATTTAATAATCGGTTTACAGTGATACATGTATATGTTTAAATAATGAATATTCAATTGATTTTGCCTTTTATTTATTTATTGAACTTTATTTATATCTTTATTTGGAGAAAATATAATTATAAAAAATATATAAAAATTACCTAAATTGAAATAAACAAAAATACACAATTCTAAATGTATATAATTTGGAATAAAAAAGTTATATGACGCAAAAATAACAAGATATTCAATTTTGAAATCGACACTTTATAAAAATTAATTTCTATATGCAGTATAAAATGATTTATGAACTTTAAATTAATTTTGAAAAATAAAATATGCAAAACCCAGTGTAACAGCTGTGCAAACTAGCGGCCTGCGCGAAGATTGCTGAGTCATGCTAAGACTCGACGTGGAGGTGTGGATTGAAATGTGAATAGAGATAAGTAGTGATGGGCCAAATGAATGATTTTACTATCGAATGAATCATTCGGGCATACGCAAAAACATAGTTTCCGGCCTTTGTATATATTTTTAATCCCTCAATAAATCGTTTTTATGAATCAACATTGAAAATTATTTCAACTTTCACCATGCAGTAGCGCTACTGAATTGTCAAAGTTCGATCGAAAGAATCTACTAATCGTTAGTTTTTTAGAAGAATAATCTGACAATTCAGTAGCCAATTAAAATGAATAGTATGCTCTCTCAATAAGCTGTTTTAGAGCACGATGTTATCATCCTACGTGTTTAATGGTTGGAAATTTGACTTATATGTTCATTGTTCAATATTTTACCAGTTTATTGCTACACCTATCCTAGCTTAACGTGCAGGTTTAAACAATATTAATGTTCAATATTGTACCATTTTATTCTTCACGTAAAACACCAATCATGGTAAAATTAAAATAGAAAAGCATTGTAAAATTATAACCATCATATGCTTGCAGATAATGCAGGTACAAAATTTGGTTATATCCAAGCGCGGAACATTTAACAGCGAATAAGTCATTGTGTAATAAATTATACATCAGTATATTTCTATATACAATTACATATATCTTGATCTGCATAGATGTCAAAAGTATAATATTATTAACTGCGACTATAATTTGAACAAAATTAATTATTTCGAAAGGAAGTTATATAATTTTAAAAGAAAACATTTAATTTTTTTTTAATTTTTAATTCGAACTTCTGCTGATAAAATTAGCAGAGAAAAAATCCTTACATTTCATATAAATACGACATCATTTTAAAGTTTTAAATAACCTTTTAGTATAATTTCAAGAAGGATTCCACGCATTTTTTAATTGAAAATTTGAAGAAGGCTGCATGCTTTCAGTTTCATTAATTTCAAAATTTCTTATCTTTCCTTCTTTACTGAAATCATACCCATTCAGTAAGAAAGCCGTATAGAGTGACGCTCAATATATAGGTGGTTGTCACATTAACCTAAAACACCACAGCTCCAAGACTTGTCTCCGGATTTGTGAAAATTTCACTAATCTGCTATTCCTTTCAGGCCGACAAAATGAGTACCACGTGTGCTTAGAGAACTAAGTCCTGGGGGTCAGGCTGACCACATGACAGGTACATGTGATATTATAGCAAGTGAGGAGCTATGATCACGAAAGCTATAGGATACCGTCAAGACTCAACATGGTCGCATTACGTTAGGCCAAGATTCTTAATCCCATGGAAGTTCAGGTTGCAGTTTTAACTGCAAATGACAGATGCTGATTAATATTACTATATCAACCGCGCAATCAACATGTATAGACATGGGGATTTTCTAAACAAAAATCATTCATAAGTTAGTTTCCAATTAAACCTGAAAGATTGCCATTAAAATGAAAATTCCACTTATGATCAATTTCTAATCATGATCGTAATCAAATGAAACTTATTCAAATGGTCTGATAGAATATAGTTCTAGATGGTTATGTAAATGTAATAAATCTTGTGTGACTTTTGGAAAAAATGTAAGAAATAGTATAAATATATTTGGCGGATAAAATTTTCTTGTTTTAATAAAGAATGTAAAACAACCCCCAAAAAGATATCACGCAGGGAATCACTTTTTTTAACGATCACACACATTCTTTCTCTAAAAATCTGAAAATATTTTTAAATGGGTTTTATTATATCGTGTATCTTTTAACGACACAATTTGCAGTCTCCACTAACGCAGAAAAAGTAGTCATTGTAATGAAAACTATTTTTTTAACCACCGAGTAATCATATATCTACGCATCATCTATTGCATTATTTGGATTTAGTAGTTATTAATATAATTCAAGATATTTGCATAATTATTTCTGGATCGTAAATATTTTTTGTAAAAAAAAAACCGAAATAATATTCTATTACCTTTATTTTGTGAGGATTTCGTGGTTTAATAAACAAGACGTAAAAATAATAATTATATACCCAACTAGATAACTGATGGTAACGACCTCGTATTTCGTTCTGGCATTCTATGTTGAGAATGTTTTTATATATATTTTTAATGACATGTATAATGTTATGTAATGTACTTAACGAGTCAATTTACTTTGTTTTTGTCGTTTTTCATGATGATTTTTATGTATGTCATGACATTCTTAATTGTAGGCTGTTTTTGTTGCGTATATTTTTTTGCTTGTCTTAAAGCATTTTCTTCATTTTTGTGTAACGTGTGTGTAGTTATTAAGTAAATCCAAACATTACTATCAATAAAACAAGTGAAATACGTCCGTTATGATTATTTTTGTTTTAAAAATTGTATTTTTACTGCAAAACCATTCTCGCAATTTCGTTTTGATGTGCTGAAATGCGCCTCCGCAGGAAAATGGGAGCCTAATTAATTTTAATAATAAAGTTTTCTTGAATTTTTATCGTGAGATATTTTGGAATTTTAAGATTAATATTATTTTTTTCGCATTTCCTACCAATAAATCTAATATGAAACATAAATAAAAATAAAATGTCTTGCAAATATTTTTATTACTTATTTTACTTATCTCAAAAGGGCAAATTTATGGCAAAATAAATTTTTGTTTTTACCAATGCTTTCTTCAATTTACTGCTTAAAGATATTATTATTCGATGATCACGTTTTTTAAAGCGTTAAATCTTAATTATTCAAGAGATTCCAATTCACGATATTTTTATGCTAAAAACAGCGAAATTAGAAAGCGTTAATAATTAATCTTATGTTATTTCTTTATTTTTAAAATTTCAAAGATTTATGAAATAAATATATTCAGTGGGTAAATTTTCACCTGAAATGTTAATAATTTTTTCGACAACTTTCTTTTTTAACATTTTTCAACATAGATAAAAAGTGTTTACGAATTTGATTTTTTCTGACCTTCTGATAGTCTTAGAATGCCGTTACTTTATGGTCTACGGAAAAAGTCTGCAGCGAATTTTAATGATGTTCGACCATTTCGCACATATTTAAATCGATATGCATAAATGATGTGCACAACATGATAGTTACTTTAGAATAGGGTTTTCATAGCACTTATCGTTCATTTACAGAGTTACACAAAATAATTCGGCAACAGTACTGTCTATGAGCAACAATTGCTGGAAGTGCATTTTCAACTGTGGTATGCGTTTTTAAATGTAACTAATTTCTTGCATATTGCATGGTGCGTATAAATTTTATAGATCATTTACAGGGCTTCACAAAATAATTAGAGTACATTTCCTTTTAATGGCGGGAATTCCTGAAGATGAATGTCCAACTGTTATAGGTTTCTACATAAACTAAATTTCTACATGCTATGTAGTGTATATATAAATCTATAGGTCACATAAACAGTTGCACAAACGGATTTGGATATTTTTCGAACTATAAATGGTAATTGCTAAAATTTGGTTTTCAAATCAGTTATGCGTTTTCCTACTTTTTTACTTAACACGTTCACGCCGGCGCGGTGGGTCACACTCGACTGTCTCAGAGCTGGCAAGTCTCCGGCCATTTGGATACCAGTATTTTAATACAGAAAAGGTTGTTTTATTTAATTAAAGCAATTGGGCGATTTAAAGGAACAACATTTTCTCTATAATAACAGTGGTGTGCAAACAGACGGAGATTTGACAACTCTGAGACAATCGAGTGTGACCCACCGCGCTGGCGTGAACGTGTTAAGTATGAACATTAATCTCATTAAAGCGTGAAGTTTTGTTACGGCGTTCTCAAAGTGTTGAAAAGTGTTTTATAATCTATGCTGGGCGCATAATATTTCTTTCTTATTTATATAAAGATCCGAAATATGTGCCAACATACAGAAGCAAGATATTTATTACTCAGGAATGTCCTCATACGCTTGAAGGTAAACTATTAAAACTTTTTTTTAAATTATTATTCGTGCACTCTCAAAAATAATTTACTTAAAAATGAGAACTTCCATGTATTCGTATTTTTTTAAGTGCAATTGTTTCAAAAAGAAGTACATAGTTAAAAATAATTTACTTAAAAAAAAGCATTTTTATGTACTCATATTTTTTAAGTACAATTACTTCAAAAAGGAGCATTAATCTACTTAAAAATGAAAATTTCTTTGCACTCGATTTTTTAAAGTACAATTAATTCAGAAGCGAGTACATGATATTTTGAAGTTGTGTATACTTATAGTTGATTTATAAATGTATTCAGAAATGAATACATATATTTTGTATTTTAAAGTCTTAATATTCATGTTTAAATCCTATGTGCTCAAAAATATGAGTTTTCTGATAAACCCTTTTCTTATACCGAATTGACAGTAGGGATTTCCAAGCTTTTATTTAAAGATATGTCTATCTTTGTTATAATTTTTAATTTATAATAAACACTTTTCAAATTTATTTGCAATTTCATTAGAAATGTTAAAGAAGAAAATTTAGATTAAAAATTGTTTTATTGGAAATTAGAATATTTAAGAAAGGGAAAATTCATCTCTGCTGTTAGCGATCTTCCATCGCTGATTCATTTGGAAGCAGCTGGTAACTGCTCTTATAGCACAGTCAGTACAATACTGATCTCCCACCTAGAGGACTCGGGTTCAAATCACGGGGCGGCTCATACACAAAATTTCAAGAATTACAATAGTATATTCGTTGTTCTTTACTCCCAAGATTGTAGTTCTTCGTAATTACAAAATTACCGTAATTAAAAAAGGTGATTTGTCGGTTCCCTATAATTTCGCTTTTCTTTTCTTATAGTGTATGTGTGTTTCTATACATACTTATTTTCGAGCTCCTGTATGTACTCAAAAAATGAGTACATGCGTCTTTCAAGTTTAAGAGTTAAGTACTCGGAGCTATTCTAAGATCGGGAAGTGCTCAATAATTAGTACAATTTACATATTTTTAAGAATAGTGTTTTAACAGTGTGGTGGAAGAAGCGGATTAATACTTATAAGTGTATATCCACTTCTTTTGGTACAAAAATATTTAAAACTAAAATATTTTTCATATAATATAAAAATTGAACTGATTTTTTTTTTTTTTTTTTGCTTTACATGTCTCTGTTATCCGTAAAATTAGCCGAAAATTTAATGTAAATCATTATTGTTCTGTTATTTTCTTTCGAGAACGCAACTTAAAGCAGAAAGAAATTTATTATGTAGGAATATCATAAGGCGGTCTGAGGGAAACAATCAAAACATCCTTTCCACGTTCATCCGTAATTATATAAATCGTAGTAGCCACAGTTGTCATCTGGTCCGTCCGTCTGCCTGTCTGTCCGCAAATAATAGCGCAAAAAAAAGTTTGGAATTTAATATATATAACCGTTGCAGAATTTTGTCGAGTTATTTAAAATTTTCGGAAAACCGAACCAAAACTTAAAAAGATATTAATAAAAGTTTTCTTCATTCTATTAAATTCTATCAGACGTAATTAATTCAATGGTATCCCACGATAGGTAATGATTCTAGTTTGCTATGGTGATCTGATCATGTCCTATTTAAGGTGGAGTCATGTTATTTCCGTATTACTGAATTTAATATTTATAATCGTAATAAATTTTGAACTCATGTATTTGTGCACAAGAGTGCAACAGCTATTGAACCAAAACATCAATATTTATAAAAACTAGTTGTAGTGGGAATGCACCTCATTTGCCACGTTTAACGTACAGTGAAGAATGTAACGTAAAGAAAAAATATATTTATTTGCAGCATTTACTAAAATTTATTTATTTAACGGTACAGTTTTCTAAAATGAAAAATTTACGGTTTGCCTGTAATTTTAACACTTCGAAAAAACTTAACAAGAGCCGCTATTATTTATAATACTTATATACCCATCTCATTTACCATAAAATTATTTAAAACTAAAAGGTTTTTTTATTATGTCTACCGGAAAGTTAATGTTATATAACATCTACATTTTTTAAAATTTAGATTTCTTCATTGGCACCACTTTTTCGAAATGATAAATTTCCCATTGTTTTCTCCTTAATGTGAAGGATGAAAACAATAGGAATTTTACCGTTTTAAAAAAGTGGTGCCAATGAAGAAATCTGAATTTTAAAAAAGTAGGCGTGAAATAACATTATTAGACAGAACTTTCCGGTAGACCTAATATTTAGTATAAAAATTGAAGTTTAATTTTCAGTCGCTTTAAATGTGTCTAGTATTCTTAAAATTTGCCGAAAAATTAAAATACATCATTATTATTCCTTTATTTTCTTTGGAGAATGTAACTAAAAGCAAAAAATATTTATTTGCCGCATTTACTAAAATTTATTTATTTAACGGTACGGTTCGCTAAAACGAAACATTTAAGGTTTGCCTGAAATTCTTAAACTTCAAAGAAACTTATGAACAGCCATTATTATTTATAATATTTATATACCCATTTCTTTAAGCGTAAAATTTTTAAAACTATTTTTAAAAAACGTAATATAAAAATCGAAATAACAAATTTCTGTGGCTTGAAACATGTCTAGTATCCCTAAAACTACCCCAAAAATTAATATAATTCATTATTGTTCTTTTATTTTCTTTAGAGAATGTAACTTAAAGGCACAAAATTATATATTTGCAGCATTAACTAAAATTTATTTATTTAACGCTACCGTTTGCTAAAATGGATAACTTATGGTCGACCTGTAATTTTAACACCTCGAAATGCCTTATGAAGAACCATTATTATTTATTAGTTATTTACCTAATATTTTATTTTCGCACATTACATGTAATTAAGTATCTATAGTTTCGGTAAATTTATCTAAGAGCTGTAATATAACATCTCTTTCAATTTAATGGAGTTAATTATTCCGTAATTTTGCAACGGAATTCTATACTTTAAAATTATTCAGTAATTTTGCAATGAAATTCTATATTTTAAGTAGCATTCAGTGCTTCCACTTCCTTTATAATCCATTATAGAAAAAAAAAAAAATAAAACTGTTTTTTAAACTTGGTAAACTTAAGTTTCTATAATTTTCATCGAAATCCATTTCCGACTAAATATTCATTCGATATTCATTTTATATGATTGTAAGTTAAAAAGTTTCTCGGCAATGAATGGATCTTAATTGCAAATTAGATCTCGACAAAAGTATATATTTAGATATTTGAAAATTGCGTTTTTTAAAATGCGTGTTTAATAATTTGTGAAATTGCCAACGAATTCTTTAAAAGTGTATACAAGAAAAGGTATTACATTTTATCCGTTTATATTGTAGGAAAGATTTGAGCAAATATTGATTGGCGCTTCATAAATTATTCTTAATAAATTATATAGCATTTAAATTCCTGTTAAGAAAGAAGTATAAATGATTTAGATTTCGAATAATAGAAAATATTCTTGGATTTTTTTTTTCTTTAAATAATA
This sequence comes from Maratus speciosus, assembly GCA_963932465.1. Taxonomy (NCBI): domain Eukaryota; kingdom Metazoa; phylum Arthropoda; class Arachnida; order Araneae; family Salticidae; genus Maratus; species Maratus speciosus. Next base: position 316,640,042 of record OZ010792.1, read on the forward strand.
GATTTCCTCTTTCTTTCTTTTTTTTTTTTATTGATAATGAATTGATTAAGTTCTCGCAGCACATACAACGATTGAGTCATAAAAATTCAAAAAAAGTCAGCTAATGACTTTGTTTTAGGTCATTAATAAATTCTAAACATTGATGGGAAAGATTTAAGCAAATATTGATTGGAGCTTTACACATTATTCATAAAAAATTTTGTAGACCTTTAAATTTCTGTTAAGAAAGTATTTATGACATAGATATTGGACAGAAATTATAAAGGAAAAATAATAACTTTGTAATACTTGTCAAACCTTTTGATTTGAAATCAAGTGATACATGCCCGACTTTGCATGTACGACGTTTGGGTCATAAACCGCGAAACAAAGCCGTTAATTATTTTGTTATAAGTCATTAATATACTCAGGAACGATTTCAACAAATATTGATAAGCGTACCATAAATTATTCTGAAAAAATAATATAGCTTTTAAATTTCTGTTAAGAATAAATTATATATGACCAAAATATTGGACATAACATATTAAGGGAAAATAATATGTATATATTTTTTTAATCTTATTCTAACATGTTATTTTTAAATGAAGTTATTAAAGCCTTATAGCATAAATAGAATATACGTATGACGTTTGATTCATAAACCACTAAACAATGTCGTTTAACTACATTGCATAAAGAAGCTCTAAACAAGGGAAATTAGAAAAATCGCTTCTATATTTTGTTAATGGGTGGGCGTAACTTAGTAAACGTAGACGCGCGTAATGTTTTAAAAAAAACGAATACACAATTTTTTTCAACGAACTTGTTATTGTTATCGTCCTCTGTAAGCTTATTCGGGATTATTGTAGCACATATTCTCGGGTTTTTTCATAAATTCTTATACTAGAAAACATCCCATTGCATGACTTCATAACAATATTAACGAGATAAATATGTTTTGGCCGATGTTGGGTGTCCAAATATATCACGAAATTCCTATACCGTCCCGCATCTCTGATGCTGATTTTTAAGTTTCGAGCTGTTTATATAAAATTGAATCAATAAAAATAATTCGATGTAATTATTTTTTCTGAAACTGGGACTATTATTGTTTTATATAAATATGCAGCACAAAATTATCCTGCACACATTTTTACGGTTGATATTATTTTTTTAACTCTGTCCCTGAGTTTTATATCCCTTACTGCCCCTCTTGCTAAAATTATACAGAAGATCACTCCACATACAGCCACAGATTTTTTTTTAATTTCTTTTGCAGAAGTATGATAGAGAAAGAATGGTTAAAATTCTTTGAAAGGAAATTTAATGCAGAATTTAAATCAGCATTTAAATATCAATTTTAAGCGTCGTGGCTGTATTGGTAGTCTAATGGTGTTATTACACGAGGAGTCAAAGACGCTTGAAATCCCAGGCGTCTAGCGACAACAGCCGCCTCTTTTCCAAGCGTTTCATTGGCTGTTCCGGAAAAGTCTTTTCTATTATCAGATTTCCAAGCATTTGATTAGCTGTTACTGGCGAGTCACTTCGCTCTCAGGCGTCAAAGACGCCCGACAGAAAAAAGACGCTCGCTCTCCAAGCGACTCTCCTGCTGCCATAGGAATAACATGGAGACGCCTGGAATCTGAAGCGTCTTTGACCCCTCGTGTAATAACACCATTACCGTCCCCAAGGTTTATTCTTGAACTTTTCGAGGTAAATTATCTTTTTTTTTAATTAATCCAATGTAAATACCTGTGTCTAAAATCAATGAACATTGTGGCTATAACTTAGTCTTAACACGATTTGCTTAAAATCAGGTGGTAATTTTCCTTATCGCCCCATCCTTTCCAACCTTTGTTTTCCTTACCGTCCCTTCTTTAACACCCTTTTAGTGGTAAAATAGAAAGGAAAATTAAACTCGCAAATTTTAATTAAACCTTAGTTAAAAAAAAAAAAAAAAAAAAAAAAAAAAAAAAAAAAAAAAAAAAAATGTGCTTCTGACCGTTTGTTCTTTATTTTGAATCATTAAGTCATTTGTCTATAAGTTTAAAATGTTATTTTAGACAGTTTAATTTAACCAGAGTTTTATTCCTGAAAGTTAAAAGATTGTGAGAACGCCTAATATCCTATAGAGAACGCCTAATAAACTATATGTATTCTGAATATACTGTTAATATAGACCGAACTACTTTACATTTTTTAAATATGTAGCTAATCTTGTGCAGTATTTAGAAAGGCTCCGAAAAAGTTTAATATGGGATCTTCTACTACTATAGAAGTATGACCCACATTGCATACAACATGGTTTAAATTAAATGCGCATAGAACTAACGAGTTGCAATTAAAAAATTACCTGTCGGGTGAAACAACTGTCGTTTAAAATTCGCCGTACATGAAGTCACTATTTTTTTAATTACTTGTTTTATTTTGAAATTTACACGTTCCTTAAAATTTGTAAATTAAAAAAAACATTTTGGTTAAATTAAATTTACATAAAAAGTAAAGTTTTCTTGTACGCTACATTAAAAAATAATAAAGAAATTATGAACCTTAGAATTTTTTTTGTAAATATTGATAATCGTATTTAAATGCTAAAACAATTTAAATAATGCAAATTGCAATTGAGTGCAATAATATTTTTAAATACTCGTAAAATCTTTACTATTATAAGTACTTTTATCTCGAATTTTTTTTTTTTTATAATCAAGCATTATATGCTACAGTTAATACTCAGAATCTTTTAATCCTCAGATATCTTTTATACATAAGTTATCTTTTAATACTCAAAAAAAGGGCTTGTCAAATATATTAAAAGTGTTTCGATCATCAAAAAACATCATTGTACTATCATATTTTACTTCACAATATTTTCTTTTACTGATTCATCCCTGTGAAATAGTTATCTTAAATACAAATTACAATTTACCACCTTTTGCATAAACCTAATAATTTTACTGAATTTTAGTCCAACTGCACTCACGGAAGATTTTTTATCAATCAGTATTATTTTTATCTGTTGACTGGAATGTTTTTATGCCTTTTGTATTATATGTATTCTCACTTGTTGCATGTCTGTATGTTATCAGATAGATCGATGTAAGTACAGTCGTGGGAAAAAAAAAGTAAACACCCCCTACTAACTCTTCAAAAAATTATCGTAGAAGAAAGTTACTGGTACCGAACGATTGGAAATAAAGTCTACATTTAAATGATATATGTAAAATTTGCTTAGGGGGCCATCTAAATATTAATACGAACCATAACTTTGTTTGTTTGTTTGTTTGTTTGTTTTTTTCAGTAGCAATACCCAATTCTGACAGCATAAATGAACTCTACACCCTTCAATTAGCCTAAAAACAAATTTTTATGCAATTCGTACGATAATTTTCCGAAAAATTAATTATTTCAAAATGAGCGTATTTTAAGGGCTGTATCCAAATTGAAGTTCCGTACTCGTTTGTTAACCGAGAGAGCCCCTTTCTTGATCAAGGCATCTTAAGCGCCACTAAATGAGTCAATGAAGCCTGTTAGATTACAGAACAGCAGAATAAATTTTAAAATATCTACTCACTTCGATCATAGACGGCCCCTTAAACCATCATTTTGACTTTTTTAAGCATAATTTGAAAACTACTTGGTAGAAAAATGTGAAATTTTGGATTTCCATAAAGCAGGACTAAATAAAATCTAAATCCGTAAAAAAAATTGTAGGTTGAAATTCATAATTTTTTCGAATATTAATTTCATAATTCATAATTCATATCATAAAATTATAGAAATTGCAAATTCAGCATATTTATGTTTGGGTATGTTAGTATTATTGCTACAAAAAAAAAAAAAAAAAAAAAAAAAAAAAATAGCGCATTAGGAGCATAATTTCAGGTGATGTAAAAAATTATATAAAATGTAAAAAGAAGAGCAGATTAGAAGCATTAGAAGCATTAGAAGCACTAAATTTTGAATATTTATAATTCAAAAACTTATCATTCAAATGACTTGAAATTTGGAGTCTAGGCATAGTTTGAACCGAAGTTTTGAAGTATTTCGTTAAGATTGTGTATTGCCATTGAAAAAAATGAAGTTTGGATTCGTTTTAATATGTAGATGGCCCCCTAAGAAAATTTTATATACATAATTTAAAACTAGACTTTATTTCGAATCGTTAGGTACCAGTAACTTTCGTCTACGATAAGTTGTTGAGGAGTTAGTAGGGGGTGTTTACTTTTTTTTCCCCACGACTGTACCTATGTAAACATATAAACCAGTAAAAGATAAATCTACATAGGGGTAGAATGTATTAAGTACGATGTACTCAGCAAGATTTTAATAATACGGTATTGTCGAATTTTCATTTATAATTATTTTATTTTTCATTATATAACTAATCATAAATATTCATTAACTTTCATTATAAAGCTTTCATTATATAACTGATTATTTATTTTACTTTTAACGACTGTTACGAGCGATGTTTGGAAAAAAACATTCTAATAATTGTATAATGTAAAAATTCAAATTGTGTGTAAAAAAGTTGAAATAACCAATTAAAAATATAAATTTTTAATTTTATACATATTTTTCTAACTAGGCATAACTCTATAAATGTGTATAGGATTTAAAAATAGATTGATCTATGTTTTGCTTTTTACAAATAACTGCCATAGAACTTTAACATGTTGCTTTAAAAACCATTTGTCGATAGTAAAAATCTGTATTTTAAAAACAAAACCCTAAATTGCATGAAATAAATTTTGATGATTATTTACTTTAATTACGTTACCTAAGTAATTTTATACGTAGTACAAATGAAGTTTCTACAATTTAAAAAAATATATGCAAATGAATGTAAAGTAATATAAAATTTTACTAACATTAATATTGTAAGTTTTGTAGTACGTAAAGACAAAATATACATAAATTCAACTAAAAGTTAAGTTTTTTATTTTATGCTTATTTCTTAAATTGTGAGGGACATAATTATCTATATTTTACATAGTTACAAAATAGATTATTATTATTATTGCTATTATTATTATTATTACACAAATATTTTCCAGTGAAATTAAAATGCTGTAATTTTTTTTTATTATTTAAAATTTAAGAAAAGCATAATGCATGAAATAAATTCTGACGATTACCCTATCTTAATTTCATTACTTAAATAACTTGATATGAAATTACAAACACACATTTAAAAAAAAATCTATTGCAAAACTTGTAAAAAAAAAAAAAAAAAAAAATGTCAGCATATCGTGCTAAATATATTTTTCAAATTATTTGAATATATATTACTGTAAAAATCAATGCAGCTGAAAAATATGTTACTTTTTTAAAAATAAATTCACATTTTGAGTGAAAAATAATTCGCATTTTTTAAATTCCTCACATTAAGAAAAAAACTTTAGATTCATGAAATGAACTATTATTACTTGATGCAAGTAATTATATTTAGCAATTTTATATAAATTGAATTTTTGAAGTGTAAAGAATCATAATAAATGTAATTTTTTAAAAGTAAATCTGTAATTTTGCAATTTTAAAATAGAACTGTAGAAATTCAAAAGAAAACATAAATGCTTTGGTGCATAGTTACTTTTGACTTATAGGTATATGTATATATATATATATATATATATATAATTATAGATAATGAAACACTAGACAAAAATAAATAAATGTGTTTTTCCTTTACATGTAATTGTCATATATTTTAGCATCTTGTGTTAAAAAAACATTCTTCATCTTTTTAAAGGGACACAGGACCGTTAGACTTAAAAAAAAAATCAGTTTTTGGATTTTGTTTTATTCTGAATTTAAAAAAAAATTCTCAACGATATGCATAAAACTCCATTTAAAAATCTGCATTATTTCTTGAATTATAATCAATTATTCAATTCGGAACAATGGCAGAACTCCAAAAGATTGCTTAATTGACATTCAAAAACCTTGTCAAAAACTTTCTTGGAAATACGCGAGTAGAAAATTACACCGAAATTTTCCAGCAACTTTTAGGGAGCTTCAAAAGGCTTGGTTGAAACATGAGCATCAGACTTCATTTTCTGCATAGCCATCTTGACGTCTTCCCGGAAAATCAGCGATAGCAGTCAGTGATGAGCAGGGTGAGCGATTTCACCAAAATTTGAAGCTCATGGAAGAACAGTATCAAGGCAGATATGATGAACATATGATGGCTGACGATTGTTGGAGCATCAAGCGAGATTGTTCACAAATTAAACACTCCAGGGAAAGCTACAAGCGAAAATTTTTACCTTAATATGTACTTTTTTCGTTTTATAAAAGGACTTTACTACTTGTATGAACACAATGTAGTGTATAGTAAGTATATACAGCCGTTGTATGAATAATATATTTGGTAATTTTTCTTTATTTTCTTTTGTATCCACATTAAGTGTGATTTTGGAGGTATCCTGTAGCTTAAAAAGTTGACGTGATAGAAAGAAAACTGGAGTCATTTTTGGATTTTATGTCAATAATTAGCCAAAAACAAGTGCCATATCAAAGTGAACAAAATGTGTGTTCCCCAGTGTTATAGACGGTGAGTACAATTGAAAGTCCGTTGATTTTGAAACTTTAAAATGCGTTTTCTCAGAATAGTAAATTTGGAGTTTGCGTGCACCGTTACTTTCAAACTATATAAGCTATAGCTTTAAAAAGTTAGAAAAATATGCGTCTCTTTAAGTTCTTCATGCTAACAACAACAACAACAACAAAAAATCACTTGAAAAACTTTATTTTTATTTATTTATTTATTTATTTTTGTGTGTGTGTGTGTGTGTGTGTGTGTGTGTTAAGATTAAATTTTAGACAAAACTTTTTGTATATATTTTGATTTTAATTTAGAAGCATGTGTGTATGATTCTATTTGTTCAAAAATTGTTTTCTATATGCATAAATTAGAGTTTTATTATGCGCGTAGCACTTGATGATTTTAATTCACGCATTGTTGTGATGAATTTTTAAATTAAAAATTTTAATATTAATTTTGTATACACAATATTTATTTTTCTGGTTAATATAGCTAAGAACATATACTTAAAAGTAAAATCAAAAATATCTTAATTGCACATTATTTGTGTTTTGGGACTTTGAAAAAGGCGATTTCTTGATCGTTTCGACAAACTCAAAGGTCCTATGCCCCCTTAAATCCGCAATATTTTTTTTTTTCTAAGGGACAGAGTCTCTGCTTTGAATTATCGGATGTATGCCGTGTCATTTATTAAAAAATAAATAAATAAATAAAACCTGATTCTGAAAACAAAAAAATAATGAAATATTGATGAGGAGAATATTATTCATTTTTTAATGCGATGCATCTAAAATACTAATAATAAAACTAAAATGCAATAAACGATAGCAAATTTTTTTCATCAAACTAACAGATGTCTTCAATTTAGAGCTGAATCATGATTATAACTACTAGTACTTTTATTTCTCGTAAAAAAAATGTTTTATCTATTAAGTTTATTACAAGTTGTTTTATTGATGCATGTTGTAAGATAAATGTGAATACATATAACTGGGATAAATATATAACAAGGATTTGTGCTGGAATGCATGTAATGTAGATGATCTATTAAATATGAAGTATTGAAGGTAAAAAAAGAAAAAAATTGTGCAGGAATATATGTAATGTAGAGGATGTATGAAATATGAGGTATTGAAGATTAAATTAGTTTTAGTAAATTTATATATTTTTAATTCTATTTGTTCTCGCGGAGTAAACATTATCTGAAAATATCATAGATACGTAATTTAATTTTATTTCTTAATAAGTATACCTCCCCCAGAACCGCCCCCCCCCCTAGTGAAATTGAAAAACAAACATTTGTGTTATATTGTACTACTCTGGTGTGTAAACAATATCTGTTAATAAGAGATTTGCTTAATTTAATTTAATTTTTTATTCATGTACCAAAAAAATCTTGTAAAGTAAAAAAAAAAAAAAAAAAAAAAAATAATAATAATAATTTAAAACATTTCTGCCATTTTGTACCAATGAACTAGTGTACTACGATTCTATTATATTATACTTCTCTGGGTGCAAAAATATCTGACAATACGATAGTTACTTTACTTTATCATACATTTTATAAGCATACCAAATTAATCTTAGAAAGTAGAAAAAAATCAACGAAAAATACACATTTCTGTTATATTGTACTACTGTTTTATAGCAATTCATTTTTGTTTTCTTGCACAACTTTGGGGTGTAAACTTATATCCTACCAATAAAATTTATTTGTTGTACCATTGTTTTATTATACTACGTTTCTGTTACTTTCTACTACTCTGGGACGTGAAAATACTTCCAGTACGATAATTACTTCATATTATTATATTTTTAAATATGTACCAGAATAATCTTACGGTAAGAGACATGAACAAAAAAAAAAAAAAAAAAAAAAAAAAAAAAGATACTTTGTTTTATTGTACTACTGTCTGTTGTACTTAATTTCTGTTAAATTGTACAATTTTGGAAGGGTAAACAAAGTCTCTGCCAATAAAATTGTTGCTTAATTTAATTAAAGTTTTTATAAATATACAAAAGAAATCTTGGAAAATTAAGCGAACAAACATAAAAAAAAACCCATGACATTTCTGTTATATTGTTCAAGGCTCCCTATAACAGAATTATTCTAATTTTGTCTTATCCGTTTATAAATACTGCATTGCATAATGAAAAATATTTTATGTGAATATAGAATAAACATTTGTATACTTACATATTCAGGCATTTCGTGCGTGTCCGAATTTCTGTGGTGGTAATTTAGGACTACGACCGTCATCACAACTGAGAATGCCACCATTATCATTATACATGCAAAATATGTTCCTGAAATGCGAATAATAATGGTATTATAATTGGTGAATAAAAAGGGTTTGCTAACAAATGTAAATAAAATTCAATTTTGTCATCCTTTAAATTAAAGTACAGGAATTATCTATTTACGAAATAAATATATGAGTCAATGAATTGTTATTTACATCCTTTTTTTCTAAAAATATAAAATTTGAACTTTTATTTTGCATGTTTATTAGATATATAAATGTTTTAGACATTCTAACAAGCAATGGGCTTTTTGGATTCTACGACCATTGTAGCAATTGTAGCATTGTAGGCTTCATAAGAATCTATATCTGAACTGGAGAATGTCAAAATGTTTTTGCATGTTGAGTTTTTTTTTTTTTTTTTTGAAAAAGGGCTATGTGGAATGATTGATAGTTGCCCAGTATTAAAAATTCAAATTTCATAATATAATAATCTTTTTACTTTAAATAACAAACTAAGACAATAAAGTAAAACAAATATTCCTTCCCCACCTAACTATTTTTTTATAACTCGTCCCAATCCTCAGCCAGAAGAGAATAGTAAACGGTAGTTAAAACTGTACAGGCCGCTGACGTATTTATGCGTCATTTATAAAAAATATCCTTAAAAAATCCAAATTCTCTCCAAAAAGCGTGAATAGTTATTTTTGCCTATAATAAAGATAAGTATTTAGTGAATAAAATAAATGAAAATTATTAATAAAATTTTTCTGATGACATCTCAAAATTTCTGAATAATTATAAAAAGATATATTTGGCAACACTGATTGCGGCATGAATGCTGTTAAGATCGTAAGAAGAGCATATATTTCCAATATTTTGACTCATTTCTGCCAAATTTAATTTCTAGGTCAATCATTTGTGACATTACATCCATTTTTTTGTATCCTATATTACCGAGTGTAGATTTTTTTATCATTATGTTACCATGAAAACTTGAAGATATTAATAATTTTTTCAAAATTTTGTTCTAATAAAGAATTATAGCCTATCTAATCTTCGCAAAAATAAAAGTCCAATTAATCGATGTAACAGACAGGGCCCGATGAGCAAGTTTCTGTGCCCAGGACACTTTCAATTTTTCGTGATCATTTACGGATACTAGTTTTTTTTTTTTGTGCATATTGCACACTTATTCGAAAAATGTCAACTCAAAAAATTAAGTTTTGCGGAAAATTGAAAAATGATGCCAGGAATTAAAATGAAATAATTTTTCTATTACCTATTGAAATGTGTTTTTAACCATATAATGAGATGTATTTTTGTCATTTCATCGAATTAATATATCAAATATCACATTTTTTCACAATTATAATTTTTTAATGGAGGTTTAGATGAAATTATGAAAAATTTTGTGCCCCTCAGAAATTTCATGCCTATGTGATAGTCAGGGCCTGGTAACAGATGTTGCAAACAGATTTATTACTTTTTTTATGAGTGGTACAAATAGGTGAAATAATACTTCATTGACCCATATTATACTTAACTTATTTTAAAATTTATTTTTCTAATTTTCAGAATTTAGTGTAGATTTAAATACGAAACTCATCACTTTGAAGTATTTCTTAATTTGCAAGAATAAGCGATATTTTAATTATGAATAATTGTATTAACTATATCCTTTTTTTTATATTACTTCTAAAAAAATCAATATGCAGTTACAAATTATAGATGCAAATTAACTTTCTAGCATGTATAAATAAATTTGAATACAGAAAGGAAATTTTATATAGGCTAATTGGAACTAAATTTCATTTAAACTAACATTGCATTAATATTACATTAGTATATGTTTGAAGCTATTACTTTAACCTTAAAAATGAGGCAATAATACTTAAAATTTCCAAGAAGGTAAAAGAAAAATAATAATAATAAAAAAAAATGCATATCTTAATATTGTTCAAACTAACAAATTACTTTAATTAACCTTTATAATCAATATCTAAATGAGCGTACACTAAAAAAATATATTGTTTTCTGCATAAAAAGGTGCAAATGTTTATAGAATAACGCTTTTAATAAGGACTTAAAACATTTTATATTTATCAGGGTCCTTTTTTATATTTTCAAAAACGATGCTTCTAATAGTGAATGAATTAAATCAAGTTTCAGTTGAACTATTTATGTCCAATATTTAAAAGGAATGCCCAAATTTTTTGTTATAAAATTTATTTAATAAACTAAAAGTGATAAAAATTAGAAAATTTTGTAAAGATAGTTTAGAAAAGTCTGTATAAAGTACATTAAATTTTATATATAATTTTAATTTTAGGTAATTAGATAAAAAAAAAAAAGCGTAGCCAAAAGCGATAGAGAGAGAGATAGGCATAAAGCAGTAAGCTGAATATTATCTTAGAACGCTAAAATTCAAAGATATTTCTTATTCAGACTATTTTTATATTATATAAGAAAATAATAATTTGTGTACCAGAAGAAGTACCAAGTATTGCATAAAAGTTTCGGTACCATTCTGTGCAAAAAAAAAAAAAAAAAATCCTAATTTAAACAGTGGAGAAAAGTATTGGAGAGATAGGTTTAGTGACCAATAGTCTTTCAACAAATTTCAAGGAATAGCCATTAGGAATATACATTGTCACTGTTGTCAGGCTATTGACGGTGTACATAAAATAAGTCTTTTCGTATTAACAGTTACTTTTCTCTGTTATTTTTGCCCCCAAACTTCTTAAAATTGTATTGGTCACAAACCTCTATCTTCAATCGGTCTCTCATTATATATTATATATACACGATATTAGCAAAACTTGCACTGTGGGGACACGCGGAATTCTACCAAAAGAAGTATACAGTACTGTGTAACACTTTTGGTACTCAATATATTTTTCTTTTACTTATATTGTATAGCACTAAGTCTTATCCCAATTTTATTTTATTTTATACTGTATGATTTATTATAATGCTGAAATTTTTAACTCAGAAATGATGAAATTAAATTAAACATAAAAACATTATTAATGTAGATAATACAGTCTAATATGTTGTTATTATTTTTAGTATTAATATCAAATTGTTATTTTAGTATAAGATATGATATGATAAACCTAATTTGATGTATTAAGATAACACAACGATAAGAAAATAGATATTGTCACATTTGAATATATTTCTGCTTTTATTTAAAACTAATATTTAGCAGTTAAATGAATAAAGCAGTTTTAGAAATTATATATATATATATATATATATATATATTACATATTTATTATAATACATTATTAATTTCTAAAAAAATGAACTTTGAAGAATCTACAGCTTACATACAAATTATTTTATTTTGATGGTATTAAGGTCTAAACACTAAATTCTTGGTTTGGGAACCACTATTTGGAAACTATTAATCTACACATTTATTGCAGACCCATGCACTATAAACTACAAAACATCGAGAGTATGTGTTATTCCATGCATCATAATCACAGATTCAGACAGTGAGAAACATAGAATTATACATGCGTATAAGAAAGACAAACCCTAAAATTGAGCATGTTACTTTTCAAATTTTCAGATGAGATCAAACTTCATGTTTAATAATAATAATAAAAAAAAAGTATTAGTGTTAAATGAAGCCTAATAGTTTAGAGGTCAGAGCGTCTCGCTACCATGCTACATGTTTAGAAATGGTCGGGGTGGGAAAGTTTACTCAATCTTTCATTACTTCATGGTCGTTTAAATGAGTACCAAGTTTGCTTGGCAACTAAATGCTGAGGGTTTGGAGTTAAGCTGATCACCTGATCCGACCGGGACATATACGGTATAGCACATCAGGGATGGATTGTAGCCACACAACTTTATTTTTTTTTAAATAGTGTTAAATATTGAGTCTTTCGGAAAGTCGCGTTCGTTTGTTAAAATAAATTCGCACCGGAATATTCTGCCCGTAATTTTTAGACATTAGATATCGGAATCAATGTCTAATAATTAAATAATAGAATTTCCCGATACGAATTGATTTTCCTAAACGGATACGACTTTCCGAACGACCCAATATATTTGGATTTTTTTTAGTATTCATTCGTTTTTTAAAATAAATTATTTTAATATGATATGAAGGGTTCAATATGTGGTTAATTTTTAATTTAATTAAGACAAAATTTAAATCATCAACTGCAAAATGCCTTCAAATAATTTTGGGTTAATTTATGGGATTCATTGAAAATTCTTATTTTACTTTTTTTCTTTTTTCTCCCTTATTCATAAAAATATATTTTCTATATCATTTTATTGGATGTTATTATGATGATTCAAATTTTAAAGCAATACTTTAAATAAAAACATTTTTTTTCTAATAATCGTCAATGTCTCAGAAATGTTTTCGTTTTTCGCGTATAAGTTTAAAAAAATTCTTAAATTCCTTCATTCAAATATATGTATATATATATATATATATATATATATATATATATATATATATATATATATATGTATATATATATATATATGTATATATATATATATATATATATATATATATATATATATATATATATATATATATATATATATATATATATATATATATATATATATATACACACATATATATATATATAAATGTCTTTTTAATAGTGACAGATTTAGTTAAAGAGTATAATAATAATAAATTTAATTAAGTTTAATAGTATTATTATTTTTTTTTTTTTACCGCTTAAAAACACGACATTCCTGACACATCGATAAATTAATTTTAGCAAATAAATGCGCAAAATGTGCGAAAATTAAAATTTAAACACATAAAAACTGAATAATTTATTTCATATTCTCGTGAATGCCATACATTTTTAGTTATAATAGATTACTGCCATATGGGGATCTTTTCTGAGCTATCTGGATAAAAATTCGCTTAAAATGACAAACGGAATATACTTAAGAAACTGTCTTATTAATAAAAAAGCGGGAAATGCTATTTTATTTTTTTGTGTATGATCAATAATTGATCAAGATACTTACGAATGAATATTGCTGCCTGAATGTGTCAAAAGTGTTCCACTTTTGAAATGGGAACTTTAAGGGATTTCACGGATTTTACAAAGGAAGCATTGGGCAGAAAAAAAAATTACTTATGTAATACATTAGATTCTTACTTGATTTATTATGCGAAATATTCATACGTTCTATAGAAACAGTTTTTATTTTTATTTTATGGAAATAAGAAACTTCAAAGTGAAAAGGCATAGATCAAAAAGATACCCCGTGTTACTTTGAAACGACACAAGCCTTTATAAATGATCTCACGAATTTGACTAACCTTTATCTCATAGCGTAATATTAGTAGGAATTTTTGCTTGATAATGGAGAAACTTTTAAAGTTCCTAGTTGGCGCAGAACCTAGCGTAAATTTACTAGATAAAAACAGCCAATCAATCTTTCAATTTGATTAAATTTTTAAATGTTAAAAGTATTTAGTATTTATTAATAGATTTTTCATGCTAACATTTCTTGTATGGAGACAGATCTTCATAAGAATATAAATGTCTTTTGAGTTACTCTTTGACTGGTTTTCAAACTGAAATAAGCTAATCAGCTAATTCAATACATTTACTGAAATGTGGTAAGTTATAATGAAAATTATAAAAGGAATATATAATTATATTATAATGAAATATTATAATGAATATTATAATGAAAATTATAACTTACTACATTTCAGTAAATGTATTGAATTAGTTGATTAGCTTATTTCAGTTTGAAAACCAGTCAAAGAGTAAATCAAAAGACATTTATATTCTTATGAAGATCTGTCCCCATACAACAAGTGTTTATTCAGCACTTAATATATCTTTTCTTTAAATTTTCAATGAGGAAAGCATAAAACGTTTCTGGTTATGAAATTCTGGTTAATAACCAGAATTTTTTTTTTATATATAAGATCCATTTGCTTCTCATTAAGTTATATAGCAGAGTTCATTCAAAATGAAATATTGGATGTACTGTATTACCAAATTCAAACAGTGCTTAGATTACTCTTCAACAGATAAAAATGAGTCATTTGTTGATGGAAAAGGTACTTTCCAGGAACTTACGGTTCTTCATGACCTCGAAAATCCTTTTATTGCCATAAAACGTTTTCTAGATATAAGATAAATTAAATCACCTTTCTGTTCTCCTTATATTTCTTCTTATAATCTTCACATAAATGTATGGCCCCTCGTTAATAAATAATTATTAACTCTTTTTCTGCATTTCGATTCAATATGTATTTTGGAGCTGAGATACGTAAATAATTATGAGAAATTCTTGTTCACATGTAAAAATATTTCATTTGATTTTTAATTTCCGTAATGCATTAAAGAAAATGTCATTCTAAGCAAATATTATAAAATTATCCTTGGAATTGGTGTTTTATATGGTATTGACTACTTTTTCTGTAATATAAATATCACTGAAGGTTTACACATTAATTTATTCGCTAATATCCTTCCTCCCGAAGAGAAAGAAAAAAAATCTCACGCAACCGCAAAATACTAGCGGATATGATTCGAATAAAAAATTAAGTAGAATATTTTTTATAAAGAAAAATACCTCATTTTGTCCCAATCAACTCTTTTCTATTAAAGAGCGAGTAATTTAGATTGCATAGCGGTAGAACATGAACTGGTTTCATAAGTTTTGTCCTTGGTGATAGATAACGTGTCCTTTACATGGCACGACCAATTAAACCAGTTTTGGAGGGATTTGAATGCACGTCAGATTCTACTGCACATCGTTCCATCCTTGAACATATAGCTCTTTGCATTATCTAAAATCGAATTCACAACCTAAGGACTGGGAATGCGATGCTACATCGTATATCAATGTTATCTTTTGTTGTTCTCAAATTTCTATTTAATTATAAGCCAATCTTTCTGATTAGTATCTTTGGTTCTAGCCTTATCATTCTCAAATTTTAAAATGATACTCCAGCCTCTTTTCAAATTTAGTAAAAATCTTAAAAGAAAAATATGTGTTTGAAATATAAATAATTGGGAAGCATTTATTTATCATGGTTTATATAATTTTTGACTCTTTCTTTTTTATGCCCTTAATGAGTTTAAATATGTGTACATGAAAGAAGACTAGTAGAATATTTATGTAATGGGCAGATTTATAAGCAAATTATTTCTATTATTATTTTTTTAAGGTTTAAAAAAGGTGTTCTTGATCATTAAAGTGTAAGACGACAACGTTTTGAAATTACACAGGATCTCTGAAAAAAAAAGGTGCATTTTATTTTTATTTATTTATATTTTACAGTAAAAAAATGCTTTTATTTACAATTTTTGTTTTAATTCAAATGTTTGGAGCACTATATTTTTTTAATTTCATTTAGTATTTCAGGGCTGTACTACTTATATTTTCCTTGTATATTGAACTCCGGAGAGAGTATGCGTCAGCAAAATTTGAATGCAGATGTATTTTGCTGAAGTATAAAAATCAATAGAATATCTTAAAAATAAAAATATTTAATAAAATATTATTTCAAGTTTCAAAGGTGTTAGGAATCATTTACCATGATTTCCTTTTGGTCTTAAAAAAAAAAAAAAGCCATCATTAACATAAAAATGAAAATATTTAATTTAAGTATTTTCAGAAATTTGCTTTGTAATATCTCTGTGTGAATGATGAAACAAACAATTTTTGTGCACTGATTCCTGCTGATACGTAGACAGATGGACGCTACAACAGAGCGTTTTATAATTATATATTTAGAATTTTATCTTGTTTTAGATAAAATATTTGACATTTGTAATATATAAACTATCTATCTCTGGAATACTCGCCACTCTGACAATATCTTTAGAAGTAATACTAGGTTGAGCAAAATATTCTGGGAATTTGTGAAAGTCGCGTTGTTATGCGCAAATTAACAACAAAAGCAACAAGGACTGTACTTTAAAGTAGAGGCCATCATAGTCCATGACTTTCTGCCACCGTTCTGCCAGATTCCGGATTCGCTGGCTAAGTTTGTCGCCGTTACCAGCACCTTCATTCTGATTAATCTCATCGACGGCTTTCAGAATCGTTTGGCCTTTTCTCTAATAATGCCGGTCAACACATGCAAATCATACTGTTCAATAGGCATTTTGGAGCCAAAGTTCTTGAACTCCTATAAATATACCACTAGTACTCCTATATACGATACAAATTCTGGTAACTATTAGATTAAAAAATTCCCAGAACTTTTTGTTCAACCTAATATTTCTTTCATAAGACAAAAAATACCTTTCTCTTTCAAATTAGAGTAGTGGCGGAACTTGCGTGATTTAGAGTTTCGCTTCTGTCGAATGGAGGCCGTTATATTGTAAGACCTTTACCATTTGTGGAATTTAACTACCCAGTCAAACTGGAAACTAATGAAAGGGATGAGCTGCTGCGATTAATGATTGGTCTGGCTGCAGCTGACATGGCACTGCCGTAAAGAAGCTCAATTGTGACATAAAAGGTGTAGAAAGGCTTGCACAGCCAAGGACGGACTTTGCAGTGGTCATGTGAAATTGCGGAAGGTCGCTGCTTTTAGATCTTTGCCTTCTAAGTGCAATTTTACTTACACGAATCCATTTCACATTCTTTTGTGTATTGTTAGTACATTTCTTTGGTGTGTTCCCAACCTTAAAAAAATCCAAATAGTTCAGAATAAGACCCTTAGGGGTATTTGTCATGCACCATGGTATAGAAGAAATACTGTTATTCATCATGATCTTAGCACTCCCCCTATTCGATCTGCAATTAAAATCAAGCTATTAAATTCTTCGAAAAAATTCCTAACATTCAAAATCCTGCATTGCATAATATTTCTACCTACGACGAACGTGCTCGTTGGCGTATGCCACGGGCAACGCTTCATCTGTCCGAAAACATCGACCCGGGATAACTTTTCAGTTTCCCCCTGCTTTGATAGTGATCACCTTCCTAAATGTTCATTACGGTCAGTGCTCACTTTTTTATTATTCTTGTAAATATTTTTTCTTTTATTTTGCTTATTCATTTTATTAATTATTAATTACTTATTTTTCTACTTTTGATTGTATTAGTGTATATTTATTTATAATGTATGGTGGCTTAAAAGGGCCTTTTTTGGTTTTAACATCTGAGGATTCCCTCTTTCCACGTTTCTGGCGTTTTGGTTAGCCAGACATCGGCTAAGTTGATTTATTTCTCCACATTTCCATTGCTCTACTAAATGTGCGGAACCTCGCTCCTGGTACTCTGTTAAAGTATCTCTTTCGAGTTCAAGTTCAAGTTGGTGTGTTCAGAAAAGATTCTAGATTCTTTTTACGAGGCAATATTTCTGACCTCATGCAGCTTTGAAGCAAGTGAAAAAACTACAACAATACAACATCTTCCTCACTAGCGAATGTAATTTTAGTTTTGTAAATGATATTATTTTTGGAAAAATTCGTTCAGTTTCATGTTTTTAGAGTATTTGTTTATTTCCCCATTTGAAAACAAATGCATTTTTGGCAATTTAGATTTTATATTTACTTTACCCATCACATAATACAAAACACTTCGATGAATCAAATATAATAAATTTCAGTACGTGATAATGATGATATGGTGTTTTTTTATAGTTATGAAACGTGACGTCATTCTGCATTATTTAATTTGATTTTTTTAAATGCAATTTAGAGTGTATAAATAGTCATTTTCTACGAAACCAATATATTTATAATAATTTCTTATTCAAGAAATTGGAGATGTGATTAAAAGAGATGTTGAATTTTCTTTGCTCATTTGCAACGAGAAATAAGAGATGTTAGGTACAAGCAACTTCTGACATACTGATGTGCAAATAGGACCAATATAACAATAAAAGCATATTTTCTTAATATATAAAAATTTATTGTCTTGTTTTTGGTTGTACTATTTATTAAAATTATAGATATTTTCTTTACAAATTGCAAACTTATAATCTATATAGCATTCCTGTATAACGGTATCTTTGATACGTAGCACCGCAAGTGATTTAGGATGTTTGATGAGGATTAAAACCCATTTGTGCCTGGTGTCCTAATTTTGGGACGCTTTCTTAAAAAAATCCCAATGCAACTGACATTATGATATCCTTTCAAAACTTTATAAAATATATCGTTAGTATTTGCTTTCAATATCTATACATAAATGGCAGCGGATTTTTAACAATAAAAAAGTGACATGAATGCTTGTTGTAGCACAAAGTTGGATTTTCTTGAAATAAAATGGAACGTAAGAAAAGGTAAGATTTTTCTTTTATTTTTTTATCAATTATTTTATAAGTGGTATTATTTATAAGACGAAACATTATTTTAGAATATGTATTTTTGCAGTTTTTCAGATTTCTATTCTTTTGCTCAAATCTGAACCGTTATGTACAGTCCTATTTTTGGGACGCTAGGCACGGAAGGGTAGGGGTTTTCTCCATAACTCTCTATGCATTAAATCTAGGTTTTATGTCATCTATTTTGATACAAATGGTTACATACCATTCGGATTATTATTTGGCTATAAAATTTTCTTTGTTATTACTATAAGGGAAGAGGGGGGGACTGGTCTCGGCTCAAGGACAAGACACCCACCCCTTTTCATCGTTAACTTTTGGCTTAGTAAAAATTTATATTATACCGTTATGTTTTGTACTAATTTAGTATTTGACATCCTGAGGTTACTAATATGTTTACTAATATATATACCATATATACTCGCGCATAAGTCGAGGACTTTGTGACAATTTTCTGCAAGTAAATTGGGGGGGTCGACGTATACGCGAGTCAATTACGAAAGTAAAAAAAAATAAATAAATAAATCTTTCAATACTGCAAAATTATGTCTTTTTCTACGTATAAATAATAAACAAAATATATAAAATATACAAATAATAATAATTTATTAATAATTATAATAAAAATTTCAATGATTTGTTTCGTTTACTTACTACTTTTTCGCATTAGCAAGTGAGATCATTGGTTTCATTTAGTGCAAAATTGAAATAAAAATTTAGGGGGTCGACTCATATGCGATCAAATAATTTTCATAAAAGAGAAAGAGCATAACTATTTTTATCATTCACGGGCTATAAGCAAATTTTATTTCTTTTAATAGACCATCACAAGTATATTTAATGTTTGTTTTTTTTAATATTCCTACATGTCATAACAAAATATAGCAAAGTTTTAATATTTTTAATTTTATAATTTTGTAAACAGACAAAATTTAATCTGATATAAAGTTATTATGCGTTCTGATATAATGTTAAATGATTGATCAAAAAGTAAATAGGAAAATATAATATCTAGTAATCTTAGACTTGATTCCAACTTGAAGTGTTATTTTCAGATATTTAATCTGAAGACAGTTTTGTTTCTCAGAATTCTGAGAGCTTTATGTGATCTGTGTCTTGAAATATAGTTTTATGTCTTATAGAAAAATTTCCCAAAGATGAAACAAACGGTATAAAATAGTGGGTTTGGTCATGAATTATTATTATTATTTAAATAAGTAATCCATATTACAATTTCCGTTAAGAATTTGCGTCAAAATAATTACTTTATTATTTTCTATCTATAATACATTTTGCTTTCATTTTTAATTTATTCAATTATAAAAGGTAACAATAGGTAACTTAAGGTAACAATATTTTCGTGTGTAAAAAACTATCCAGGGTATAACTTGAAATACTGAAAATTAATAATACTGACATCGAAATATGACAATAGGAAGAATTTCACAATAATAATATTACTTTCTAGAAATTAACAAATTAAATAGAAGCTTTTCAAAATCATGATGAAAATGACGGAATAAGATAATCCTTCAAATTCTTCAATGTATAAAAAACTAAAAATAAAGCATATTGGGATTATCTGAAGCAAGATTATTTAATTAGAGTATCGTGCAGTTTTTCAATCATATTTCTCTTTTTTAAGCAATATTGAGATTTCACAAAATTGTCGTAAAACTTAGAATTTACAGATATTTAAACAATAGAAACAAAACACAAGAATTACTTAATTAGAAATCTTCTCCCTGTTTAATTCAGAAATAGGAAGGTATCGATTTGTTTTCAATCTTTTATTATTAAATTTTACATATTTATACTTATCTTGTGATGAAAAATGTAAATTTTCATTTTACAATAATTTAATTAAATTTTCGAACTCTCATCTGTAAACCAATATCCTTAAAATATAAAGGAACTAAATGGCATATTAAACCAGATAAGACATGAATTTTTTTTAACCTATGTATATTAAGAAAAAAATACCTCTGCATTTTGTTCTGAAATCTTCATTGTTGAACATGGCACGTCTGATAACCATGAACTAATTATTTTATATGGAAGTCTGTTCAGTAGAAGAAAAAAATAGGCTGAATAATTATTTTTACAGTTTTTTAAAAATAAATTAATAAATTCATAATAAATTTCACTAAAGTGTAACTTTACGTATTTACAAAATGCAGAAAAGAGCTAAAAGTATCAGTTTTTTTTTCTTTATCAACATTGTTTTACCTTATAATATATACTATAATTGGTTATAATTCAATATTTTTTCTGTCGTTTGCTTTTTGCTGAAATGCTCTTTTTTACTCTTTTTTCATTAATGGTTTGTTACCTTTTATCTTCTTCAAAAGTAATCGAAAATTATAAATCCATATTGAATACAATTTATTGAATAGTATAAAGATCGACCTTTGGATTATGACTACTTTTATTTCTTGGATACGTTCATTTTACGGGTTTTGATACGACTCTTTACGGTAAAACTTACTAGAGAATATCCATAGGTCAAGTCTGTATGATCAGTAGAAATAATATTATCTAGAAGTTAAAGATTACACGAGATGAGGTCATAAACTCTTTCTCACTAAAATAAGTGATCCCGTGGAAATGCTTGACAGTCTGTTAGTCATGTGGCAAGATATACCTGAGATTTAATTTAGCTTCTTCGTTCATACATTATACCATTTGTAGATATAGTATAGCTTCTAACTATTTGCATAAAGATAATATTAAAAATGAACTTTATGCGTTTGTTTACGTTCTGCATGTTGCATTTCATTGTCGTCCTCCGTTATAGAATGCACAGTATGATGAGTTAATTGCAATGGTCGAAAATTAACGGGATACAGCGCATATTCTTCGAATGACTTTTTATGCATTCCTCATCGAAACAAAAAGTAAATTTTCATAATAATATTTTAGTTATTTGGAAAAGAATTTCATAATCTCTACTTGATGAAGGATTTTTGTGAGATATATTTAATAATATCTTTAAATTACTAATATATTCTTTCTTTCAATCATTAAATACTTTGTTTGATAACTTATTGAGTAATTTATGTCTGCTTAAATACTAAACTTTTGACTACGGCCACTCTACTACACATTCATTATTCATTAACTTATATAAATAAATATTTGTATATGCATTTTTGTAGCAATTTATGCAAGTGCCCAATTTATGTATAACGAAAACTAATAAATTATAATGCAAACATATTGCTTTAACATCCTCTAAATCAGCTTTTAGCGATACAAATATCGTTTTGGATGCTGATATCACAAAATTACAGTTCCTCATTTAAAAAATGCTGGGATAGTATAAATGAATCCCCTTTAGCAGAAAGTGAACCAAGAGTGTTCGAAACACAAATGCATCGGAATCATAATTCTATAACAGATTAATTTTAACTAAACAAATATTTGCTGTTTTGTAATTATTGATTTTGAAGTACCGCTACTTTGTCTAAAACTAGGAATGGAAAAATCTGGCTTATTAGAAATTATTTTAACACAAGTAAAAAACATTCCGATTAAGACTAAGTTATTAATATCGTCCAGTAAGGTCGTAAACTGCAATAAATATAGTATCAAGTGTTACTTGATAGTAACATACGTATACTTTACTATTCAGAACAAGTATAAAACTTGCAGCGACTATTCCTATACTTTGTCAAATACTTTGTTCCTATGCTTTGTGATTTCCCAAAGTCATTTTTATAACTGTTAAACTCATTTTAGAAACTAAAGATTTTATTAAAGCCTCTAATGTGCATTATTGGCATTATTCAGTAAACACAAATTCAATCCATTAAAAGTAGGGGAGACCGGGGCTAGTGTGCTACAGGGGTAAGTAGTTGCAGTCCTTATAAATCGGCTGTTTGCGGATAGATTACTCACCCAGTCACAGAGTACCTTTCTTCTTGCTTTTTAAAATCCTCATTGTAGTTTTGCAGCGTTACCTACGTGCAGTGGACATTTATTACAATTTTTTTGTTTTTGGACTCATAAGTAATTTTTTGTTGCTTCATTCTTTTTCTAATTTCTAATACTTATCTTAATAATTGCTATTTAACTTGCGCAGTTTTCTTAGTGTATGATTAACTGTACCTACCCCATGTGTGATTTACTAGGATAATTTATGCTGAGATGGTTACGTGACCCTTTTGTGAAGAAATTCATTGTGGGGCTAGTAAGCGCATTGGCAACGGGGCAAGTTTACACGATGTCAGGTGTGTGCTGTAGCTTGAAAAACAGAAAACACCGAGAAAAGTGGTTGCAATGCAAGATTTTGGGCACACAAGGCTTGCCCAAACGGAGAAACTCTTTTTTTATTTTTATTTTTTTTTATTTTTATTTTTTTTTTTTTTACAACTGTAACTCTGATGATTATCTCGAGTAGGATAGAAGTTACTCATTGTTAATGTTTTATTCATTATTTTTATGTCTGTATAATTTAGAATTTACAATCAACGGCGATAACGCCTTTGTTTAAACTTACTGGTAATAATGAAATTGATTTCTCTTAACTGCGTGTTTTATTTAAATTTTTATAATGCGTGTGCCAACTTACCCCATAGGTATAGGCAACTTGCCCCGTGACGGGGTAGGTTGGCGAACAATTTTCCTTTTACTTTAGGCTTCCGCTAAACATAAACCACAAAAGCTACAAACTCGAAACTCCAGGTATGACTTTATATGCCTGCCCAATGCCTGTTCTTTAAAAGTACAGTTAAAGTTTCATAAAAAACTTAAACAAAAAATTAATAAAAATCAATAATTGAAAACTTCCTCTACCAATCCCGGTCTCCCCTACTCTAAAATAATTATATGATACTTACTTCTTTAATGAAAAAAAAAAAAAAAAACAATATTCGGTAAGTAATCGTATCAATTTCGGAAGGTAACATACATCTCTTCTCCTTAACAGAAAAAGTAAGAAATTCGCAGCATAGATTTTGCACTTTTCATTTAATGAAGTTTGTAAAAACTTTAGATTTTCCACAGTACTTTTTCATTATTAATAAAGTTATTTTTGTAACTAATGACTGTGTTAGAGCCTATAATGTATATAGTTTGGTATTATTAAATTTACATACATTTTAATCAATAAAAGTTTACTAATAATAGTTATTTCAGACATATATTTTTAACGAAAAGCCAAACATTTTAGATGCAAATAAGAAAGTTGTTTAATTTTAGTCGCGCTGTACCAAACTGTTCAAAAATATGTTCAAGTTTAATCATAGAAATTGTAAATTTTCCACTGAAAGATTACAATTTGTAGTACTTTTGTAGACTATTTTTATAATGTGATTAGTTCATCCTTACTCTTAACTTCTTATTCGTAGCTTGTCATAGAGTCTATATGGACCCGGTTTTTGCCCGAGGCCCGTACCCGATCCGACAAAATGAAGGGGAAATTTCAAACGGGAAGGGACGGCGGATTACAGAAAATTTTTGTAACGGTCCGGGCCGAGCTAAAAAAAATTCGACCCGATATACATATTTTAAAAGGATGAAACTGAACCAATAAAATTTTAACAGTTTTCAATGGATGTGACTGAAAGAGGATATGTATAAATGTGCTGCACGAGTCGATGATAGGTTGACAACATAAGTACAGATATATGACATGTCCCGCGTAGAGATCAGAATTGACAGTTGCACATGCACATGTCTGAACCAGGGGTTAATTATTTCAGCAGACTCTGTAAGGGTCAGGCTTACATTGTCTTTCTACGTACTGGGCGTAAGTGTGTGTGTGTGTGTGTGGGGGGGGGGGCAAGAACTGATACTGTTTTGTATTCTATGGCTTGCGAACATATTGTAGTCTAAAACATATAGTAATATATAATGTTACATTTCCCCATAAATATGTATGCAGTATTCTAGAAATGAATCTTAATTGTATGTCGAGAAAATCTCTATTTTCTGTAGAAATTGAATAGATTCCAATTTCACTGATTTTTGTACGGGCAGGGACAGGTATTTTTTCAGTGATGAGCACGGGCCTTTCCGTGTCGTGAATCGTGGAAAAACAAACGGGTCGGACCTGGACTGAACTTGTAATTTTTGTAACCGCCCGGTCCAGTGCAGCTTTTGTTCTGGCCGGGGCAGCTCCGGACCTGGAAATTCAGCCCGTGCAGACATATGGCTTGTCATTTGAGATGATGGTAATAGTCTCGAGTAGAGGAAAAAATTAATAAACTTTGCCTTAAAGAAAAAACTGGGTGCATGCGCTAACATCAAGAGACAGATGCTTTTATCAACGCAATCTTGCAATATTACTATCTTAAAAAAAGAACACGTTGAAAATATCACTTTTCCTAATTAAATCATTTCTTTTTTTATTTTTCCATACTTATGTATTTCCTAGACTTTATTTTTTTTTTTTCGGGAAGTATAAGATCGATGTTGCAGCCTTGTTTACATACCAAACTCCTTATTACCTTGAATTAATCTTTGATACATAGATATTGTTTTCTCAAACCTAATAGCTTCTTAATATTGTTTTTGATTTTTACAATCCATTAGATTCATATGACAAATGCTATCACTGTAATCTTTTAGCTGGTTTTCTAACTCATTGTTTTCATTATTCTGGAAGTTTATATATTTTTCATATAATTTTAATCAATTTTCATATTAGCATTTTATTCTGTAAGATCTTTATCCATTGACATTTTAAAATATGATTTTCCTTTTTTTTCTTGTTTCCTATTTATACAATTATTTTTTAAAATTTAATAATTTTATTAAAAATGAATACTGAAATCAGTTATCGTACATATCTCCAAGTCATCCTTCCTAATTTTGCTTAACTCTTTGTCAAATAACAAACCTCTGAAAGTTTTCTTTATAAGCTTAGATTGAAAACTTGAGATTGACGTTTCAGTAATAGAACATGATAACATTTCTTTTAAAAACCGAAATGGAAACGTACTACTAATTCTAGAGAAATCATTCTTAAAGAATAACGGGGATTTCGTTATAGGTTCTCATCTCTTATGTGGTTTTACATTTTAATCTGCCATTAGTAGATACGATGTCCTAAATAGGCTGATGCTGTAGTTTTTACTTCTGACATTAGATTTTTTTAAAAAAAACTCAAGACAGGTTTCCTGGAATGTAACATTGGAACGATTTAAAGAAAATATTTTAATTGTCACATTAGATGAAAGACTAAAAATAAAATATCTAGACACGTAAGATTGTTAAAGATATTATATTTAGAGAAAAATTACGCAGAAAATTTTTAGAACCATCATATTTGATATTTTTATTAAGCATGCCTAAAGCTATAGTATAGTAATTATAGTATAGTTATTTAACAATAACTGGTTGCATTTACTTATAATTAATGGTTAAAAAAAATAATAAAATAAAAAAAAACTTACGGATAACAGCAGGTCGGCTACTAATTGTCACTCATAACAATTTTGAGGGATTTTGTTTCTCAAAATTCCATTTTGATGACAAATCATAATCTCAAATATCTAATAAACGCAGACTTTGCAAACAAGGCAGATGTCGTGAAACAAGGTGAACAAAGTATGAACAAGATGAAATAAAAACAGTATATCTGATTTTGCAGAATTTTTTATCCTACATTGTATTA
Source organism: Maratus speciosus (assembly GCA_963932465.1). Classification (NCBI taxonomy): domain Eukaryota; kingdom Metazoa; phylum Arthropoda; class Arachnida; order Araneae; family Salticidae; genus Maratus; species Maratus speciosus. The sequence continues at coordinate 316,666,747 of OZ010792.1, forward strand.
ATTTCTTGCATGTGACTTATTTTTCAACTAGAATTGCTAAAATTGCATTATTTATCTTTTGTTTCAATTGTGCATTAGTTGCTATATTTTTTCAAATTCTATTTTCAAGAGGTTTGAAAGAAGAAGTCCACATTTGTCATTAAAACCTGGAAGATGCTATTATGCACTACTAAATGACCATGCTGTATGTAGTATCGCCATACTGATAGTATGCAGGTAATTTAGTATAGTTCTATATCTGTAAAGCTACTCTTTTCCCAAATAATGTTATTGTATTAGATGATTCTGGCATCATATTACCGCTGAAATCAAATGCCAATTCTCACATTTTATATAAAATAAAAAAGTCCTTCCGGCCAGTGCCGGGAGGAAAAGGTAGCTTTCAAATTCCTTATTTTTAAAAAGCCAACTTATATTATTCAAACACACGAACCTCAATTTAGTAGAAACCGAATATAGGAGATTCAATACTAATTTTTATCAATACTAAATCATTATGAATGAGAATTTTGCGAAATCAGTCAGCTTTATCCAAGCTGCTTTTATTTAAAGTAACTTGTATTTGGCTGAGATGTTGATGTATACTATCCACACGCCTTCTTACATGGTAATAGGCGAATACGTGTGTTATCGCGTGACAAATACAAGATCGTTTCAAAATGTTAGCCATACTAGAAATTCAAAGTGCTATAATTCAACCATTTTTTAAGATATAAACAAGAGAACAAATTTTCGGAAAAAAATCTGCTCCGGAATCTTTGTATCAAGGCCAAACACATAAAAAAAATCTTTTTCATTTTCCAATTTTTTAATACCTCATTTTAAATTTTAAATTTAATTTTTTTTTAAATGGCAACCTTTTTTAAACAAGATGGAGAATGAAGCTGTCCAACGAGCTCGGTCTAGACATTGGTATGTACTATGTACCGACCAAGTAACATCCAAATCGGTTCATAAATACGCTTGTTATCGCGTGACAAAAATCAGGTCGTTTTAAAATGTCAGCCACAATAGAAATTCAAAATGCTATAACTCAGCCATTTTTTTAGATATAGACGAAAAAAAAACTGTTCCGGAATCTTTGCATTAAGGTCAAACACATACGAAAAAAATCTTTTTCATTTTCCAATTTTTTGGTATCTCATTTTAAATTTTAAATTTTAAATTTTTTTTAAATGGCCGCCATTTTGAAACAAGATGGCGGATGAAGCTGGCCAACGAACTCGGTAGAGATATTTGTATGTACTATCTACACACCAAGGTACATCCAAATCAGTTCATAAATACGCCTGTTATCACGTGACAAATATCAGGACGTTTCAAAATGTCAGCCACGCTAGAAATTCAAAATGCTATAACTCAGCCATTTTTTAAGATATAGACGAAACAAAAACTGCTCCCGAATCTTTGTATCAAGCTCAAATACATAAGAAAAAAATATTTTTCAATATTGAATTTTTTGGTACCACATTTCAAATTTAAATTTTTCTTAAAAATTTAAATGGCTGCCATTTTTAAACAAGATGGCGGATGAAGTTAGCCAACAAACTCGGTCGAGACATTGGTATGTACTATGTACAAACGAAGTTACATCCAAATAGGTTCATAAATACGCCTTTTATCGCGTGACAAAATTCAGGACGTTTCAAAATGTCAGCCACACTAGAAATTTAAAATGCTATAACTCTGCCATTTTTTAAGATATAGACGAAACAAAAACTGCTCCGGAATCTTTGTATAAAGGTCAAATACATAAGAAAAAAATATTTTCCATTTTCAATTCTTTGGTACCACATTTCAAATTTAAAAATTTTAAAAAAATTTTAAATGGCCGCGATTTTGAAACAAAATGGCGGATGAAGCTGGCCAACGAACTCGGCCGAGACATTGGTATGTACTATGTACATACCGAATTACATCCAAATCGGTTCATAAATTCGAGAGTTACAGTATGACAAAGGTCAGATATATATATATATATATATCAACTTTTGAACGAAGGGTGGTTTCGGGGTCTGGGGGTCATGATCGATGAAAATATACCAAAATTTTTTGAAATCGCTTTCCTCCGAACGGCTGCAATAGGTAGCTTTTTGTAATGAAAGCTACCTAAAACATGAATGAATAAGAATGATGATTCATAAAGAGAGAAGAAACTAATGCAAATAACTTATTTTTTTATTATCATTTTGTTTAGCTCGATTTCACTTGACAGTTCGTCAGCTACGCTTAATATGTGAGCATAAGGATAAATATTTTTATACCTTTCCCTGCCGCTCACCTTTTCTCTAGTAGTTAACACCTTGTCTACAGTTTGAATAAGAACAGTTTTCAAGTTCGTCACACGTGTCATTATTCGTGTAGAATTCATTTTAAACAGGGATGTCTTACCTGCATAGGCGTAGTCAGCTAAACGTATGTAGTATTTGGTTATTCAAAAGCTTACTCCTGAGGAGCGCTGAGCATTTAATCTAAAACAAAATTGTTCTTCCCTCCTAACCCCTCAAAATGAAATGAAGTCTTTAGTAGCAACACTTTTGCTATTCTGAAACTGTATTTTTATTTTTCCTTTATTTTATTATAAGAATTTTTACTTATATTAAATTCTGATTATTTGGAATTCCACATGCGCATTAAACTGTCACCTTACATGAAACACAATACCAGATATAACTGAACGCTTTATTATTCTCGGTCATGCTTAATATAATAATAATGATTTACGCATTTTCGATTTACTGTTTCAAAGAACTTCTCTAACCGTTTTTCATGGTGAACTCTCCGGTCGAGGAAACTTTATTATAGCCTTGATTATGAAGTAGTTTTATATGTGTGTTAATCTATTTGTTCAATACATTTTACACATGATTTCAATAAACGTTTATTTTCCATAACAAAAATTATCTATCACTTCATAGAAAAGTTGCAACTGTTGTAACACAGAAACGTATCAGAAGTAATATCGTATAAAATAATTCAAACTTATAAACGTGAATGTGGAGATGCTCAACTATTTTTCAAAGTTTAAAAAAAAGTTTGAAAATAATAGTTCGTAGTTGAAGAATTACGCACAAATACTAGTTTTTTTTCTTCTTTTTATGTCTAATATGTTTGGAACAAACCAAAAAGTTATAAAGAAATTAAAATAGTGCTTTTTCATATTTAAAATGTTGTAACACTAAATGTTTTACAATATACCCTTATATAAAAGTTTTTCATTTAATTTCTGAATTGAACTAATTAAATTATTCTGTAATGGGTAAATCGATATTAAAAATATCAGATAATATGATTAGGAATAATCTAGATCACCGCTTTTTATTAAGTTATTTCTTAGAAAAATGGTTGTTCCGATAAATGAGATAGTCTTTACCGTATATCTCTGGTGCTGCATTTTTATTTACTTACTAAGTAAAATATTAAGAATAAAAATAAACGGTCAAGTGCGAGTATTACTCGCGCACAGAGGGTTCCGTACAATAAATATATGAATTAGTAATTGTATTATTAAAAAAAAAAAAAAAAAAAAAAAAAAAAAAAAAAAAAACGTTGCAAAAAGAATACTAATACATTGTAAAACATTATGCAATGTAGGGTTGGGTATAACAGTATATACTAGAAAAATGTAAATGGATATACCATGAAAGTTCAAAGAGATATGGAACTTAAAAAATATCAAATACAGCTATTCTGTATAACTCATTTTTACTTTCTTCTATCTTTACAGGAAGAAAGTATTGGATTCGTGAAAATTTTCGAATTCCGGTTTTCGACGGATGTATACTTTTTAGGGTACAGAGGTAATGAAAAACATGTTTTTACAAAATGTCTGTCTGTGAGTCTGTCTATCTGTGTGTGACACAAATATTGTGGGCGCTCTGTCGAACTATTGAACGGAATTTAATAAAACTTTAGATTGATTTAGTCCCTGATATAAATTGGTGCTGATTACTTTTTGGTGTAAATCGCCCAACAGGTAGCGCTACTATGCTGCAAGTTTCCCGATTTCTGCAATAGCTGTATCTCAAGAACTAATGCATGAATTTTCATCAAACTTTAGATTCAGTTAGTCTCTGATATGAACTGATCCTGATATGTTTTTGGTGTAAATTGCCCAAGAGGTGCCACTGTAACTCAGAACTTTTCACGATTTCCGTAATAGCTCTATCTCAAAAACTAATGCACGAATTTTCACCAAACTTCAAATTCAATTAAAAGTTCACAAAAGTTGTCCCTGATTAGATTTTGGTATAAATCGTCTAATCGGTGGCGTTGCTGTGCTGCATTTATCAGGAAGTATTGACATGTATGAGATAGAAGAAAGTTTTGGGATTGATACATCCGACTAGTTTAATATTATATAATATAATAATATAACTTAATTCGGTACTGACAATAAAAGAAATGCATATTTAAACTTCATTTGTCATTTCATAAAACTTAATTCATCATAGTAATAACCTTTCTTTCTAAAGTGCAGCTAAAACAAAACATTCGTTCAAAGTTCACATTTGGCATTGTGCTAAGCGCGCTTCGAAAGGAGGTCACAAAATTGCAACGCCGCCTTGGTCCTTGCCACGTTTTCCAGATAGGTTTTTAATTAACTTTTAAAGCCACTCGAGGCATATTGAAAGAGCAATTCAATGCAAATTGTCGGAATCCCATAGTATTTATGTAATTCATTCTAATTAAGGGGTCTCAGGATCTCAAAAATTGAATTGGCTTTAAAAGCCAATGGTACATAGAGTACGTCGCCCCTGTCATTATGTGTGTCCAAACCGTCTATATTTTTAAGGGTTTATATCTCGGCTAATTACTGACGATTTTTTTTCGTAAATCATGATCAACAATGCTTTTATACTTCTGCTACGATAGATACCTCCAGCGCTGCTCAACAGTTTTGCTGAATGCCCGTAAATCGAAATTTGTGTGTGACGGAAAAATGCGATTTTCTCAAAAACTATGTGACCTAGGGTAATCGCTATAATTTTCCTGCAAGGTTTAAATTAACGTCTACTCCTTCTAATTTTTTCATAATTTTAGCTTCAGTAGATTCGGAATTAGATGTGGGGGGGAGGGGGACATGTTTTTGCGTTTTCGACTATATCTTTGAAAATGTAATACCTAAAATTAAAAGAAATGTATTTTTGAATTCAGCGTTACGAAAGCTTTCACACGATATACGAAGAAAATATTTTTTTTTCAAGCAACTGAATTTGCTCTTATACATTTTTACTAAATATATTTATAAATGTTTAATAATCTGAAAATATGTGGGTCAACATTCTTTATTACTTCCCCGAATTTGAACTTTCCACGTTCCACAGTTTACGAGTAAAATGGCTGTGAAAGACAGACAGACAGACGGACAGACACAGAAGTGATCTTATAATGGTTCCGTTTTTACTTTTTAAGTACGGAACCCTAAAAATTGGTGATTTTTACTTTTCGCGAAATATCAATGTAATAACTTCATACAGCAATAGTAACTGTAAATTGCATGCTCAGTAAACCCAAATGATTACATTTAATTAATGTGAAATTAGTACACAACTGTATGTGATGTTAGTTAGACAGAAAAAATGCGCTTGGCAGTATAATGGTTTTAGTTATAACTACAACAAATTAAAAAATCTGTTGCATTTATGATCTTTAAATGAGAAGAGATAAAGAAAAAGAATTGAAATTTTATTAATCCTTTTTCTACCTTACGACCATTTTTCAAGAACTAGTGAAGTAACAAAAATGTTTTTAATTAATTTAAAATTCACATAAATTATTTCTATGAGTAATAAAATGTTTTTCATTGATTGCGGTGCATCTATAAATATTAAATGCTCTTAGCAGTATTGTGATTTAATTCATTATTACAGCATTAAAAAAACTAGTTACTTTTAAAGGCTTTAAAATTAGAAGAGATATTAAACAAAAATATGAATTTTTATGAATCCATTTTCTAATTCACGACAATTTTTCATGAACTGGTGGAATAATGAAGATGTTTTCAATTAATTTAAAATTCACATGAATTATTTCTATGCATAAAAAATAATCTTCATTGAGTGTGTTGCATCTATGAAGATTAAATTCTCTTGACGGTATTACGAGTTAAATTATAAGTAAATCAATAAAAAAATTAGTTACTTTTATATGCTTTAAAATAAGAAAAGATATATAGAAAAATACGAATTTTTATTAATCCATTTGCTATTTCAGGACATTTTTCATGAACCATTGGAATAACGAAGATGTTTTTAATTAATATAAATTCACAAAAATTATTTCTATGAGTAATAAAATGTTACTCATTGAGTGCGTTCCTACCCTTGATTTGCTTCTTCAGTCCATTTTTCATGAACTAGTGGAATAATGAAGATGTTTTTAATAAATTTAAAATTCCTATAAATTATTCCTACGAGCAATAAAATATTACTCATTGAGTGCGTTACTTCAATTAGGATTAAATACTTTTGGCGGAATTGTGATTTAAGGTATAACTACGACAATTTAAAAAAAAATAGTTATTTTTATATGCTTTAAAATCAAAAGAGATATAGAACAGAAATAGGAATTTTTATTAATCTATTTGCTACTTCAGGACATTTTTCAGGAACTAGTGGAATAACGAAGATGTTTTTAATTATATAAAAATCCACATGAATTGTTCCTTAGTGTAATAAAAGGTTACTCACTGAGTGCGTTATATCTATTAAGATTAAATGCTTTTGGAGCTAGGGTGATTAAAGTTACAGCAATACAACTACAGCAATACAAAAATTAGTTTATTTTATTTGCTTTAAAATCAGAATAGAAAAAAAAAAAGTAGGAATTTTTATGAATCCATTTGCTACTTCAGAACATTTTTCGTGAACTAGTGGAATAACGAAGATGTTTTTAATTAATTTAAAAGTCACAAATTATTCCTATGTGTAATAAATATTACTCATTAAGTGCGCTCCATATATTAAGATTAAATGCTCTTGGCGACATTGTGATGTAACTTATAAATATAGCAATAAAAAAATTAGCTACTTCTATATGCTTTAAAATGAGAAGAGATATAGAACAAAAGTATGATTTTTATGATTAAATTTGCTACTTCAGGGCATTTTTCATGAAATATTGGAATAATGAAGATGTTTTTAATTAATTTAAAATTCAAATAAATTACTTCTATGAGAAACAAAATGTTATTCATTGAGTGCGTTGCATCTATTAAATTTTTTTCCTTGGCAATATTGCGACTTATGTTATAACTATAGCAATAAAAAAAATTATTTACTTTTATATGCTCTAAAATGAGAAGAGATATAGAACAAAAATAGGGATTTTTATGTATCCATATTTGCTGCTTCAGGACATTTTTCATTAACTAGTCGAAAAACGAAGTTGTTTTTAATTAATTTAAAATCCACATAAATTATTTCTCTGAGCAATAAAATGTTACTCATTGCGTTCTTTCCATCTATTATACTTTTAAAAGTATGGCATTTATGGATGTTCTTCAATATGACAGTTAAAAAACGGTATGAAAACAGCAGTATACAGTACGAAAAAATTATCATCTTTTAAGGTCAGTTTTGAATGAAAAGCTTATCATGAAAATACATATTGTATAAAAAGAAGTTTCTGCATATTATAAAGCTTGGATAACCAATAATTAAAATATTTAAATTTAAAAACACTGCTACTTTACAAACTCAAATATAACTTACAAATGTTTGCTAATTCGGACAACAGAATATAAAATATCATAATCATTTAGGATAAACTGTAATTTTTATCTATAATATTATTATATTCATAAAAATATAATCAATTTATAGGGCAAAATTATGTTGCTTATTCTGTAAAAACTATTAAGACTCTTATAAATATCTTCGTAAATTTACCATTGATAATTCAAGAAATATATCTTAAGTCTGTCATAAGAATCTAAGATAGTAATATGCTCAATTGATATATACAGAAATAGATAACATGCATCAGAAAGCTAGATCTGACATAACAGGGTTGTGTGAAGAAAGCGAAACGAGTGCAATCAAAGCATTTGATTTGATTTAGCACAAAAGTGTTTTTACAGAATTAGGATTTTTTTTTTTTTTACTTTTAAAGACCAACCTTTTCTGTTGTAAGATATTTTTTATGCAAAAAACTTATTATAGTCCCTTCAGAATTGAAATTCTAACGTTTTCATCATTAAACTTCCAGCCGCGGAAACGCTCATATCGCTTTACACATATTCTATACAATTCCGCGGGGAACGCTATTTTCGGGTTCCAGTGTTGAAAGTGGGCTACATTTTTTAAAAAATTCAGATTGCTTTATTCCCACAACTTTTTTAAAAGTGTAGAATTTGGCTTATTCTCACATTATTTAATCTATAATTTAAAAAAGTGACTATTTCTACTTTAAAAAGTGGTGTGAATTAAACAATCTGAATTTTATAAAAGACCCACTTGCAACACTTTAAAGTATTCCGCGGTTTTATCCAAGAAAATGAAAAAGTCACCCGCGGCCGGAGGGTTTTAATGATATAATTTTAATTTTTCGTTGAATTGTATAAAACTACCTGCTCGTAACTGTCTACCCTCAAACAATTTTCTCGTAAACAATTTACTAATAACACGTGCCAGGTTTATGACTAAATTTATGACCAAATTTAAGACCAACGCTTTATGCTGTCAGATATTTGTGCAAAAATTATAGTATAGTGCATTGAAAAATAAGAAACTTCCGATTTCCTTATTAATGATACAATTTTAATTTTTCGTTGAATAATATAAAACTATCTACTCGTAAACCACTGACTAATAACAAGTGTCAAATTTTTGCCCGAATTTGATTATATCAATGCCAATCAAAATTATAATAAAAATTTAAGTTTGTAGCAAGCAGAAATTTTTCAAACAAGCATTATCTCATTTTGTACAAATAATCTTATAATTTTTGAAAAACAAATAATTTCCTGACTTTTTTTATTTATTGATCTTTACTCCTTATTTATATTTTATTTACCACTATTCGAAGTATTGCTTTTAGGATTCAATTTTATTTTACATCGCAACAATTTGCATTAATTGGTGTTTTAGGATTTTAAAAGTAATTTGATGTTGGTCATATTTCTCGTTAAATATCATTTTTAAACAAGTTTTAAATAACATATTCTTCACAAAATTAAGTAAATTCAAAACACCATATGAAATATTTCTTAAGAAATAGCGTACACGTTTGATAATTTTATAAATATGTAAAATAGCATTCATAAATCTTTTAGGTCCCTAAGTAATATCTTTACTTAACACTTTGTTGACCAACCACCAAACTTTTAAAAGAAAGATTACATTTTTATACCAAATAGTCGGCCTCTTTTTGTTTGACTATACGAAATTTCATACAAAATCCAAACATTTCCAAAATATTTTTTTTATAGATAAACTCGAAAAAAATATCTAGATTACCGACTTTTAGAAAAGGCCACCACCAAAAGGCTTCCATCGCCTCGAAACACATATTTCTTAAAAATTTGACAGTCAAAAATGCTTTAAAATGCGAAAATAAATAAATAATGGCAATGAATTTATAATACAAATCACAGTACTTTTAAAAGGGTTTGGTTTTTAAAAGTAAATATGTAAATAGAACTAATTAATTTTTAGAGTGACTTAATACGCCTAGAACAATTGCATTTCCAAATTAATTTCATAAATCGAAATCAAATGCTTTGCTGAGATACTAGCGAGACAGGAAAGAGACAGAGACAGATTCACAAAAACTAAGGATTTGCAATTGGGCGGTACAAAAGGAGGGGTAAAATGAAAAGAAGGGGGTTTTGGATGCATAGATACGAGCGCACCTATGATGGAGACTGCATCTGAAGAAGGAGGCAAGGTTTCCGTCACGAGCATTTGGAACACACTCAGAGACAAGAGGATTGTTACACCTGAAACAATCAGCATATCTCTTCAGAAGCGTCTTAACAAACAAAAACATTCACAACAAGCAACACTACGATCGCCTGGATCACTATGGACTGAATTTTATTTAATAAGGTTTTCCACTTCCGTGTGAAATATTGCATTATTTTAAAATTGATGTAAATTGTAAACATCTTAAATTATAGAAATTATAATAAATGTTGATATCTAAAGAAAATCTATTTTTCACCCAGTCAATCTCTAAATTCTGTAACACTTTTTTTTTTTAAATATTGCAAATCTTTTTTTCCATTTCAAAATCGAAATCTCGGTAACTGTTTTGTTAAATCAACTAATATTCTTTAGTCATAATTTTATGCTCATGTAAGTACATGAACATAAAATTGTGACTAATGAATGTTAGTTGAATTATCAAGACTTTTTCTACATAAAATTTTTGATATCAAATTTCAAGTGTTTTTAGTAATTGCAGATAATGATCGTTAGAACTATTATTTTATGTACAACAGCGTGCGCAAAATTTGAATATCGAAAAAGCTTAGGTAAGAGAAAATATAAATATATATATAAATGCAGGTTTTGGGCAACAAATATTATAAACTTATAAAAATATATGTATAAAATTTTCATTCACAGTTTAGGCAGTGTTGCCGACAGGCGAGATTTCATCCTAGATTTAGGGGGAAACATCCTATCTCGGGAAAGGGTAGGTGGTAAATATTTTTTAGCGGAATTAAATTTCTTTCTTGCAGTGCCAAAGGTAAAATGTAATAAAAAAACGCGTATATATATATATTTCTTTTAGAGAGAGAATTATATTTTTCAGAGAAAATTTTAAATTTTAGTATACGCATAAAGATAGTTTTAAGCACATCACTGTGCTTGCATTATGTACATTAAGTTTTTTTATTATTATTCTCAATAGATAATGTGCATGTGATGCCATTATAGGTAGAATAACTGCCTGCATAGAACTGATTGGTCAGTCTTATTGTACACGTGATACAAAGAATTCTCAGCAGGACAAAGAATGCACAGTAGGTAAAATTGAGACTTCTTCGTACACGCTACTTATTATGCCTAATTTATAAAAAAAACTGCCACAAAAACTAAATGTGGTCCATCTATAGACTAAAATATTTCACTTACAGCAAAAGTGTAATACATTATTGGCATACTTTTCTATCATGAGCTGAAGAATTTATCGACATTGTATTTTAAATTGATAGTTATTCTATATTTGATTGAGAAGTGCGATTCCGCTCTTACACAGTAATCCACTTAGACGTTTGCATTTATTTCACTTACATTAGTTTTTTTCATAGAGAAAAAGAATTCTTATTTTTATGCTTGCCATTCTATAAAACGAAACTGTTTACTGGAGAGAAAATGTTTCTATGGAAAATATATCTATTTAGCTATGGCAGTGCTCCATATGGTATAATATTACTGTTGACGGCGCTACTGATTTTTAGCGGGTATTGATATAAATCTAGGAAATTTGAATTGATGTCAAAGCGAAATGCTAGATAGAGATAGGTAAAAACGCATTAAGGTCATATATTTTTGATAAAACTTTTAAATTTTTTAAGCTTAATTTTTTTATGCTTGAAATGTTATTTTTCACAAGTAAATTATTTTTGAAATTATAGTTGGGATACGATTATTTAAAGTCATTTCTGATTAGCCGAAAAGATCTCAAATATTTGAAGATTTTAAAATAGTGATAGCTCGCTGAGATATAATCTAATTTTTAATTAAACTCAGACACAAGTATTGATTAAAATATTTCTTAACTTGATTTCACACTGAGTAAATGATAATTAATTTAAACATGTTTTATTACATAAGTCTAGACATGTTAATATTATAACTGTAGTTTTCAAAATAGCAATATTTATTTATTCTCTGTTTGAAGACAAAATCATCTATCTGAAAATCTTTGCATGTTAATAAAATAAACGAGATGTAAACTTCTAACTCTCAAACAAATTACAAATATGCTTGATATAGGTATCTTCTACTCTATTCTCGGGTATGCTCTCTATGTATGAATAAATGAATTATTCAAATTAACTTATAAATACAATTTAACGTTTTTACTTATAAACCACGCAACTGAATCTTATAGATTTTATATGTATCCTTATTTAACTACATAAAAGGAAAACATTTTTTTTTTTCATTGTGATCGATATTTATTTAAATATGTTAATTTTTATTTTAAATTATAAAGAAAGAAAGAAAGTTGCATGCAAGAGAACTCCAAGACAATTTTTAATATTAAAAAGCAGAAAAACCAACGTTTAAAATGCACAAATAATAACAATTTATTATTTTAAACGTTTTTAATTTGCACAATTTTAAACGTTGGTTTTTCTGCTTTTTAATATTGTTGCACAAAGGCTTTATTTGCTACAATTTTTAATGTTTATTTGTATCATTTTTACCTAAATGTAAATTCTGTTTACCATATACCCTCTATTAGCTTCTTTTTTATTTTCAAAATTTTAAGTTGAGAAACACTGCTTATATATTTCTAAAACATGATATCAGCAGTATCTTGTTACATGCACATGGATAAAAGAAAATGTATTCGAAATTTATAATAAATACTCTATACATTTACCGTATTTAATATGTTTTTATGCTTTGCAAATTACAATTAATCAAAGATTGCAACAAGTTAAAATGATATCAGTTGTAAACTTCCAAATGAGTGAAAAAAGTCCGGACCAGGGATTTCTTGGCTGTAGCCACCAATGCTCTACTAAATGAGCCATCCACATCACAGCATCTGTTCTGATTTTCACCCATGTGGAAATGTATATCTGATATGATTTATTTACTAATTGAATAATTGTGTTACAAAAATTAATCTAAGTTAATATAATGCTTATAAAGATCTAAAATATATCTCTTCAGTCCAATATGATCCAGGCCATCACTGGAAATGAAACTACAAATGCCTCCAGGTGCGTAACAACGTTCATTTACAACAACGTGCCAGCGTGCCATAACTACACCAATACGATCATAACAACGTGCAAGGGAGAATAGTGATTTTATATTTTGTTTTGATCGGATTTCTGTAGTTCGCACCTATGATCGAGACTGCATCAGATGTGGGTGGCATCGTTTCTGCTAACTGTAGAAGAAAGACGGTCAAGGACAGAAGAATCGTGACACCTGGGGGGATTGAGCAATAAGTTATTAGTCATTCATGTAGGCAATCAATTCGGTTTTACCAATCTGTTGTATGAGGAGTATTTGGCGTATTCAGAATCAGCTGCAATTAGATTTTAAGCAGCAGGGAGTCGCATTTCGTATAACGTGAAATTTGATATGCATTTGATAAAACAATAATTGCATAAATTCATAAAAAAAGTGAATTTAAATGGAATAATACCGAGAGAAGAATAATTGTTTAATACTTTAAACTTTTATAGTTTTTACTGTCATTATTAATCGAATTTTCGGTAACTCCACTTCAATTATTCGCTTTTAAACCGATGTTTAAAAAAAAAAAAAATGCTGCAGCAGTGAATCGTTTTGCCCAAAGTGAAATTTTATAAACTATAGTAGCATAATTTCATTAAAAAAGTGAAATTAAAAATCAAAATAAATATACAAAGTGAAGAATAATAGTTTAAAATTTTAAAATTTTATACTTTTTACCATGATTAATAACCAAATTTTTGGGAGTTCCACTTAAAAAATTCGCTTTTAAATCGATGTTTACAAAAATGTAAATTTTTAAACTTACATGCATTGTTTTAGTTAAATGGCATTTTTTTATTCAAGCGTGATTTTTCTTGGATATTCACTTTTAAAACAAAAGACAAGAATTTTTTTTTTTTTACAATGTAAAAAATGATGACTTTCCACAGTGTAATTGGTTTTTAAAAAATGACCTACAATACATAGATTGAGATTTCCTTTAGTATGTTAAACTAGGAACAAATATTATGAAAAAATTTTGGGTTTGAAAAATCACTACTATTTTTATTTTAATCTATAAATTTCATATCTTGCATCTCATTTGCAAACAAAGAATACAAAGTGACTTTGTTTCTTAATTTAAAGCAAAATTTAAACTATCTGAAGGAAATGTTTTAATATGACTGCCAACCTTTAAGTTTTTTCTGACCACTATTTTTTAACAGAAAAATAAAGTAAATAGAAAAAAGCAAGTATCAAATAATAAATAATCCATTTTGATACCGAAAATCTGCATTATTTATTATGTAATCCTACCTTTTTCTATCCACTGGAAACAAAAATGTTGGCAACTATAGCTATACTTAAATTCTTTTACAATTATCCTGAGGAAAAAAAAATTATCGCATTCATTTCGAATTTCTTGTTTGATATTTTAAATTATTATTAAAGACCATCGTCCGTACGTGTCACAATATCTATGTAAAATTAATTTATTATCGCATTCTGTCTTTAATAAATCTCGAACTGTGATATTGCATTCTATGACCTTTTCAGTTTTATCACATATATTTTCATTCTTTTTTCTCTTTAGTCATTCATAAAATGTGATGTAAGATATGTAAAATGGTACCTTGGCATTTATCGCATTTACCGCATTTTTTTTTTTTTTTTTTTGTGTGTGTTAGAGAAGTACATCTGCTCTTCAGTCAGACGCGAAATGAAATGCAAGATAATTGAAATAACTTACATTTTTATCGTATTTTATGGGAATTTACATTTTTCTTTCAGATAAGAATAACGAGGAAAATTAATCTTCATTTACAAAAAAAAAAAAAAAAAAAAAAAAAAAAAAAATGCTGTTTGTCTTATTCTGAAGCTTTAAGAATTTTCTAGTTTCTCTCTCTCGCTCTTTTTTTTTTCTTCATTTTTAATGTGCGTCGCTTTTAATGTGATTCGTATTGCGAAGGAAAAGGTAGACAGCATATGTCAAAAAAAAAAAAAAAAAAAAAAAAAAGTGGATGTAACATCCAAAAAGTTATTTTATTTTTTATTCTTAGTGTTCACGTTATATAATACAGCAAATTCATTTTAATTAGTGACAGGAATGCATTTAAAATCTACATAACAGATTTAATATGTATTAATAGATAATGTCTTAATGCGTATGACCCTCTAAATTATAACACGCTATTTACACTGCTGCATATAATTAATAGTTGTGTTTAATATTCTGGGTATTTAAATTATATGACGCGGATAAATGTGCTTAATTATTAGGACTAAAATATACTCAAAATTAATTTAGTTTCTTGTGTATTATTATTTTCTAAATAACGCCTACTGCGCAATAACGTATAACACAATATTCACACAGAAATGAATTTATGCAAGTATAAATTATAATAATAAAAGTATATTTGCAAAAAGACAAATTCCAAACTTAAAAAATGAAATCGCCAAAACTTTCGTAAAATAGTCCTCATACATACAAGGAAAAGCGAAAACAAAAAGTGTACTCTTCAAAATCATGGACAAAATATAGTTTTATAGATGTGACAAAAATATATACACACACAAATTGTGCTTAAGGAAGATAACAACATTTGTAGATTCAAATCCAGATTGATTTAAATATACTAAGTCATTATATCTGGACATTGTATTGTATTTTAGAAGTAATTCGAGGTTATTTACTAGCCTGCGATTAAAACATTGTAAAATGGTTTTAAGTTATTTCTCATTTTTTAAACATGCAAATGATATATTTAGTTCAAGAAAAAATGTCTTTGCAAATGCTTACCAAAAGTATTTTTTTAGTACAACGCACTAGTAATAATGTAATTAAATAAATAATGTTTTCACTTTTATGGATAATTTTGCCCTAAGTATATGACACAGCTCAATAATATTGCTTTAATATGATACACTAAATAAATATAATGATATCTATAATTTGCTTTTAAGTGTTTTGGAAAAACTTGTATACATAAAAATTATTCATATGTATCAGAAAAAAATTGATTTAGATATTTGTCAAAAGAAAAAAAAACTTTTGAAAAATGTACTCTTATTTCTGTGTTTACAGCTAATATTTTGGAAGATAAGAGATTTGTATGATATTCTTTTCTATGGTTTCAATTAAAATTTAGATATTTTAAGTGAGTTTAAATATACATTATTTTTCAGGTTAGACATATTTTTAAAATTCCATTTAAATATAAATAGGTAAGTACTTTCACCACAAAATTTAAAACTACTTTATAAACTAAATGAAACTAGTCCCTACTAGTAAAGAAACTAGTAAGAAAAAGTTTAAGCTAGCAATGAAAGAAGTGCGAATTTAGTAATGAAATTAGATTTTTTTTTTTTTTTTTTTTTTTTTTTTTTTGCATAAGCTCAGACTTGTTAATTTTACTACCAAGCTTTGATATTTATATTAAAGCCTTCTTCGAAAGGTATTTTTGTCTGTATGTTTAAAAAACGCTTAAAACCATTTATTTGCAAATATATATAGAGAGAGAAATAAAATAATGTAATTAAATTTTAGCAGTTTTGTACATATACAAACCGAGGGTTAATTTTTCTCCCGAATCCGGTGGCAGGGTGAACCCTAGAAGGGTCATGGAGGAGATGAGAACACAGGGGATGATGAGATTAAATCCATAATAGAGGGTTCGCCTCCGAATATGGATCGTAAAGGTGATGTCGACGTAAGGCTCCGGACAACACGCATAAAAAATCTCGTTTCTCACTCCTGGAAGGCCTATAGGAAAAGAAAAAGAATATGCAAATAATATCATGAGACGAAACGTAACTTTTCACCTTGATTCAACATAAAATATATAATGTGAACATTAAAAAGGTCGACAATCTTACTTAACCCGGCAGGACGCGCCCGTGAAAGGTAACATGAGAACGGGCATGGGGTGTCAGCACACCCCAGACCTATTAAATGGCATAAATACAAAAAAAAAAAAAAAAAAAAAAAACTTTAGAATTCTGTCTGTTAGTCGAATGACATAAGTACACTCTTTTTCGTGAAAAATGGTAGCTAAAATGTTAAATTATCGTTAATAATAAAAAAATAATAATAATAAACAATAAATTAAAAGCCCTCGCCGACGGCAGACGAATATTTTCGGACGTGAGGTGTCAAAACACCCCGCACCCGCCCTGGAGGGTTAAAAGGCGACTAATGTAATGAAAAAGATGTTATAAGTTTAAAATATACATTTTATTAAAACTTCTTAGTATTTTCAAGCCTTCCAGGCTCATCATCAGATAATATCTTAATAACTAAATGTTGTTTATTTATACAAATACGTTACTTTGTTTTGAAAATGAGAGAGCCAATAATTAGGTAGAAAGTAGAGTTGAAAGTAGAAGTATACTCTACTGCACTTAATAATAATAATATATATATTTCCTATAATTAAATTCAATCCAAGAAATTGCTACTGGTACTTCTACTTTCAACGCTAATAATTATTGGCTCTCTCATTTTCAAACCAAAGTAACGTATTTGTATAAATAAACAACATTTAGTTATTAAGATATTCTCTGATGATGAGCCTGGAAGGCTTGAAAGTACTAAGAAGTTTTAAATAAAATGTATTCTTTAAACTTATAACATCTTTTTCATTACATTAGTCGCCTTTTAAGTAAGAATGTGGACCTTTTTAATGTTCACATTATATATTTTATTTTAAAGAATATGCATTTCATATTTTTAAATAATTACAACAGTGAAATTAATCAATTTTTAAAATATCAACATTGAAACTGATAATATTAGGTCTACCGGCAAGTTCTGTCCGATAATGTTATTTCACGCCTACTTTTTTTCAGATTTCTTCAATGTCAACACTTTTTTGAAATGTTAAAATTCTCATTGTTTTCACATTTCACATTAAGGTGAAAACAATGGGAATTTTACCATTTCAAAAAGTGGTACCAATGAAGAAATCTGAATTTTAAAAAAGTAGGCGCGAAATAACATTATCGGACAGAACTTTCTGGTAGACCTAATATATAAAAAAATTATAATACCCAGCAATAATTGACTTCATTTAAATTTCCAAATCGTTTAAAATAAAAACTGTACAATTTGTAAAAATGTTTAAAAAAACTGCTTATATTTTTCAACCTCACGGCAGCCATTACAAAAAGAAATATGAACACTGTTTTATTTTTTAATTTATTTTATTATTCCTCGATATGTTATTTTTTTCAGGCAACAGTTAAAGTGTCTTCACTAAAGAATAATGTTACACCTAAGCATAAGCCACCCCTAAAAATAAGCAGGTGTATCATTGTACTGTTAAATACTGATAATCTACTGTAATTTTGTAAACTTCCAAACAACACACATTTTCAATTTTTACACCGTCGTATAGGGGGAAAAAGTACTTTTAAATGCAATTTGTTTGATAACTGCATCTCACCCACCGTACTTACTGGACCTTTCCCCAACCGACTACCACTTTTTTAAACACCTAGAAAACTTCTTGAGGGGGGAATTTTCGTTAATGAAGATTACGTCAAAAATGCCTTCCGACACTTTGTTGCATCCAACGTTGACATGTATCGTTCACCCCTTTGAGCAAATTGGCTGGATGAAGAACCTCGATAAAGGGGATCCGCACGAGTTGAACGACAACGCACGTCGCACAATCGATCCTTCAAAACTTACATGTATTGATCTACGAAACACTAGCTCACCCACCGTCTTCGCCGGAACTTTCGTCAAACGTCTACCACTTTTTCAAACACCTAGACAACTTGTTGAGGGGGGAAATTTTCGTCAATGAAGATGATGTCTGAAATACCTTCCGACAGTTTGTTGCCTCCGAAAACCTAGATTTTTTGTGTCACATGAATGATTAAACTCGTTTCTCGTTGTCAAAAATATATTTATTGTAATGTCTCTTACTTTGATTAAATATATTTAGTTTGAAAATGTTTATAGAGATTTAAATTCGAATTGAAAATCACGCACTGTTTTTGCACCAACTTAAAGTAGTAACATAAACCCGCTTCAGTATTTGAAGCCAAAATATAACTCTGTAAATGTACCATATAAGAAAAAAGAAAACCTACAACGATATCGTTTCTTACGCTTGGATGGCCTATATCGGGGATAGCGAAACTTTTTGATTATGCGTGCCAAAAATTACAAAATTATTATATACCAACATTCTAACGTGCCAGAAATATTTTAACTAATATAAAATGAATAATTTTGATATAATTTTTACTTAAATATTTTTACACTTATGCTAAATTCCATTCCTAACTTATTTATTATACTGTATTTACTCAATAATATAGCTATGTTGTCTCTAATTCCGTATTAATAATCCATAAACGAGTTTTTAGTCTCCGGTACGGTATGCTATTTCTTTCTCCCACCTTATTTTGTGTATTCCAAAAAATAACGTTACCTTACAGAAACCATCCGTAAAACAAAGCAGTAACGATTAAATACTCCATAGCAATTTTTTAAACTTCTAAGCATCGCACATTTTCAATTTTTATACCGTCGTATTCGGAAAAAAATTCACTTTTAAATGAAATTTGTTTGAAAACTGTATCTCCATTTTTTTTTTTTTAATATTAATTTTTTGGTAGTTTTTAAAGCCATTTGCTTAATATTGGCAACAGAAGTACTCCATTTCTGTAGAAAGTAAAGGAAAAATAAGTCTAAAATAGTAATTATATATTTTTGTTGCCATTTTCTCATAACAACCGAAAGAAAATGTAATTAAAATACGTACTATTTTGAAAAAATATATAAACGAATCATTTTTGTTAAAACAATGGATCTATTATAAACTATATTTATTTTTAAGTATCTATGAATTATTAGATAGCCTTTTTTTTTTTGTCGATTTTCTTGAATGACGGCATCCTTTTGCTGCATTTGTGCATTATTTAACGATAGTGATGTGCTATGTATGTTTAACTGTAGATGTTTAAGAGTAGATCGTAAATGTGGACTTCTTAAGAGGATACGAATGACGTGATTTTACATAAAATAAAACGTATGCTTTAAGTCTTAAATGTCTTATGTTTTTAATTATGTTTTTGTTAATTTTAAGTCTTATGTTTTGTACTGTAGTAGATTTCCGCTTAACCGAGTTATTTTCTTCTGATGCACTGGTGAAAAAATGGCCATATACACACACACACACACACACACACACATATATATATATATATATATATTTAAATTATGGCCATTTTTTCCCCCATTCTGACCAGAAAATCAGAGTTCTAACTTTTTACGGCTGCTCTTTCATCTTCACCTAACACTTCATTTATAATGGCTGTTTCATAATAATAGAAGCCATCAGTCCACCAGAAGAAAATGAGGTAATGGAAATCCCGGGGGCAACACTAAATTCTGAAAAAGCAGAATTCCTGTTCTTTAGTTATTTTACTGTACACTTCCGAATCTGATCATTTTTAAATCTTCAAGGTACAAGCAGGTTCAATAGATACACAAGTATTTACACTAACAACTATAATTCAATTTTCAAAATTAAAACTTAAATATTTTAAAACTCAACTTAAAACCCTATAACTAAATAAAATAAAATCTAATCTGGAGTAGAAGAATGACAATTAGGACTATGCAAACTTAAATTTTAATGTAAACTTAAATTAAATTAAAATATCACTTAAAATTCAATTTCCAAAAATAATACCTTTGAAATCTGATAGAGAAGCAAAATGATTTCGAAAACACTATATGTTGAATGGTTTGGCGAGAAAATGACGCTACATGGCGCTTTCGTTGAGATTTATAATAACCTTAATTCATTCAAAAGTTACGGATTATTTTAAAGTAAATTAGATGCCTGTTACACAAAACTGTATTTTTTGTAAAGAAACATAACATGGATTGTTCTCCATAAACTAAGTGTAATCTAAAAGTTTTTTCCCGTGCCAGAAAGAGTTTTCAGGCGTGCGAAGTTCGGTAGGTTCGCCATCCCTGGCCTATATGGAAAGAAGAAGAAAAATACTATTTATTGCCTATAATGATATCATTCAAACTAATTAATTTTGTCTCATAACTATCCTTTTTCGATAAAAAAATATATTTCCACTGCGACGTATTTTCTTTTAATCTTTACCATTGTTATCGAAGAATTCTTGTGATAACAATATGTATGACAAAATACCAAAAATCTAAATAGACTACAAATTACCATTTACTTTTAGAAACACATATTAATAAATAAAAGAAAGATCTAAAAAAATAAAGATTGATCCGTCCTTACATCCGCATTAAATATTACAAACTTGGATTAAATTACACTACATCAGTCCCTCACGGACACAGCTAATAAAATATGTATTCTAAGGAATGTTCAGTTACATATTTTTACAATCTCTGTATTTTAATTAAAAATATGAATTCTTTGTTTAAAAGTATAAATTTTCTTTTAAAGTCTTTATTTTCGTAAAATCCCAAACAACGAACTATTAATTTTACAAATCGGTAATATTTCTTTGCATCGCTTTACATTCTTCGAAAATACACGAAATAAACTCAGAGAAAACATAATTTATTTCTGGTCGAGTCGGAAAAGATTGCAAATTAAAATATTTATACCTCCGGAAGGCTTAGATATGTATTTATTTTGAAAAATGTTTCATGTAGTATTTGTATTAATAACAAATCCATCTTTCTGGATAAACTATCCAAACATTTCTGCATTCAGAATCATTCAATTTCTTATTTATTCATTTTTCATACTGAAGAAGAAAAATAAGTATGAAGACTTTAGAAAGATAAATAAATAAAGTATGCGTTGTATCATGCGGATAAATATTTCGCAAAACTTTCAAAATTGACTCGAGGGAGAAATTCTTAAATTGCATTTAAATTATCAAGAGAGAAATTAAAACATATTTCATGTCATTATTAGCATAAAGGGGGAAATTTAATATCTTACCGATATACCTTTCTTTTGAAGAAATTTTAATTTCATAGTGGACTTTGCTTTAAAGATACAGTAGAACCTCGATAATCCGAAAAAATTTGACCGACCATCTTTCGGAAAATCGAAATTTTCGGATAATCGAGAATGCTTCAATTTTAAAATTAAGGAGAAATATATGCAATATTTCTTATTATGGTAACAAAAGTACTTAGTAAAAATAAAGCAATAGCAAATTATGAACAAGAACAAATTACTTGAGTTTTAATTTTGAAATTAAGTACCTTTTACATATATCACAAGGGTTAGAAAAAATGTTTTGTTTGTCGTCGTTTCGATTGCCTTTACTTTGAAGCTCTATCACGGAGTTTTTTAATATTATTAGTTTACCAATATCACAGTCTTTCTGCTGCTCCAGCCATGCCAGACCTTTTTCAAAACATTCAAAAACTTCAGAATTGCTAATTTGTTCGTTTTTTTTTTGTGCCACTCCGCGCCTTACGGGAGCTCAAGTTAAATTCAAAGGAACTCTAAGAAAGGAAATCGAAAATATTTATATGTATTCGTAGTTCGTAAGGGACCGCTTGCACACCAGGAATATGATATTTTAAGAAATAAATAAAAAGCTTTCAAAATGGATTTTAAACACAAGGAATGTGACAGTAAAAGAAAAAAAAATCTTTCAAAATGGATTTCGGTTAAAAGAGTTTCGGATAAAAGAGGCTCTTCTGTATATTAATACATTGAAACGGAAATATTGTCTTTAGTGTGATTAAAAAAAGGTAAACAAATGAGAATATTCTCATTTAAAAAGTGCTCTTTTTTCGTATAATATATTCCAAAACATATATCAGGATATACCAAAAAAAAACCCTAATAACTTATTTTTTCAATAATGACTCTGAAAAGGAATAAGAATATCATCACAAAAGAAGACTGAAGGAATAGTGTTACATGCTTAATAAATAATGATCACTCCTTTTCTTTGTAGTAAAGAAAAAAATGACGTCATCTGAATTCTCCCCTAGTTTTTGGATATATTATATTTTCAGATAAGTGTTTAGCGCCAAATCTGGCCTCTAAATATTTCTTGGACAATACTCCCCAGTATTTGACATCGAAACTTCTAATATTATACCACAGCTCATCAACAAATGTATCGTCTTAACTCATAATTATATAGTTCATTTCCATAACTATATAATTATATCTTTGTCTGTAAATTTACAAAGAGCTGAAAAATTTCCATATGTGTTTTTCATGTTTGAAAAAAAAAGCCCATATAGTACAGTCTATAAGTAAGATCTATGATTCGTCGCATGATAAGGCATAGAAGGATTCAGAAGTTTTTTTTTTTTTTCACAGATAATTTCCAGCATATCCACGTCGCACGTTAATTGAAATAAATTAATTTTTCAACCTATTATTTGTCTAGGTAAAAAAAAATTTCTACGGAGAACCAGATGATTAAAAAATACTCATAATTTAGGTTAAATAAGACGATGAGCTTCTTCAAGATATAAGAATGTTCACTCTGACTTCAAAAATTCCAAAACGCAAGTCGTTGTTTGTGAATTCCAACAGCTAAACACAATGAAAAATAAAGATTGAGTGCTGGTATTTGATTTAAGTTTATAATTTCAGGTAAAGCATTACAGAAAACTGATGCAGCGCAGCTACACCACTAATATGTAGATTTATGAAAAAATTACATACTACCTTAAAAAATATTCACTTCTATATTATGGAATTATTGATTTTAAAGTGTGTTACGAGTCCTTTTCAGATCACCCAGTACACATAAAATACTTGCTTTCTTAATTAGTAATAAAGTAATTCTATTCCAGATAAATTCAATTATAAATATGTTTATTTGTAATTAAGGGATGAAGGGGGGGGGGGGGGTTCTATTTCTTTGGAACAAAATTTGAATTTTTTTTTTTCATTATATGCACATGTTTAGTGTGTAGTTTGTTGTTCAAACAAAGTTTCATAATATTTCAATACCTTACAATATATTTTTCTCACTGAATGTAACACCGCTCGTTGAAAGTAATGCTGTTGTGATATATTAAACTTGTTTTTCTCAATACCGGTTTTTAAAACTGGGCGGCCATTTTTTCTCGAGCACAATTGAACAGATTTTTTTTTTTTAATTTTTACTTAAAAGAAAACTAATAGATTTTGATGGAGCTTATATCACCGATGCATATCATTTTCATTTATTATTTATATTTTAGAGCGCGCAAAAGGTAAACAAACATAACGCGAAAAAGGGAACTTTTTTGATCAAATGACCGCCATTTTGTCAAAAATCATATTTTTAAATTGAATGTTGGTATACATCCCAAAACATTTAATGCTCTTTCAAAATATAGTGATCATATTTGTTAAAGAAGCTTATGACCAGAGTAAAACACTCACTCGATTGGATGTACAGTCGTGGAAAAAAAAAGAAAGAAAGTAAACACCCCCTACTAACCCCTCAACAAATTATCGTAGAAGAAAGTTATTGGTACAGAACGATTGGAAATAAAGCCTACTTTTAAATGATGTACATAAAATTTGCTTAAGAGGCCATCTACATATTAAAACGAACCCAAATTTCATTTGTTTCAATGGCAATACCCAATTTCAACAACATATTTCAAATCTTGGGTTCAAACTATCCTTAGGCACCAAATTTCAAGTCATTTGAATGATAAGTTTTTGAATTATAAACATTAAAAATTTAGTGCTTCTAATGTTAAATTACATTTTCATGTTTTTAGTAATATCTTTTGAAATTATAATCCTAATGTACTAATTTTTTGTGTAGCAAAATTACTAAAATACCAAAACATAAACGTTGAATTAGCAATTTTTATAATTTCATGATATGAATTATGAGTTATGAAATTAATATTCGAAAAATTTATGAATTGCAACCTACGATTTTTTTTTTTTTTTTTGATGGATTTAAATTTATGAAATCCTGCTTTATGGAAATCCAAAATGTCACAGTTTTCTTCCAAGTAGTTTTCAAATTATGCTTAAAAAACGGTAAAATGATTGTTTAAGAAGCTGTCTATGATAGAAGTGATTAGATATTTTGTAATTTCTTGTGCTATCCCGTAGTCTAGCAGTCTTCAATCACTGCTTGAGTGGCACTTAAGATGCATTGATAAAGAAAGGGGCTATCTCGATCCACAATCGAGTACCGAATATCAATTTGGAATACAGGCCCTAAAATACGCTCGTTTTAAAATAATTAATTTCTCGGAAACTTATCGTACGAATTGCTTAAGAATTTGATTTTAGGCTAATTGAAGGGTGTAGAGTTCATTTATGCTGTCAGAATTGTGTTGTGCTATTGAAAAAAAGAAATTTATGGTTCGTTTTAATATGTAGATAAGCAAAGTTTATATACCTCATTTAAAAGTAGACTTTATTTCCAATCGTGTGGTACCAGTAACTTTCTTCTACGATAATATTTTGCAGAGTTAGTAAGGGGTGTTTACTTCCCCCCCCCCCCCCACAAGACTGTAAATGGCGCGCATCTGCAGTCACACAAGTCATAATATTGGTTCCACGGGAAATTTAACCCATTAACCGCCAAAACTATTACGACAGAAATTTTCAAATTTCTTGTTGAAAGTAGTTTCCCACCACAAATTCATTAAGGTAAATTTCGCTTTACTAAAATAGCCAAATTTCTGCCATTAAATAAGACATTTTTTTTAAAATTCTAAAATAGTGGTGCCGATGTAATTAATTCATTGCATGAGCAATTATTTTGACTGTTGCGTGAACGCAACGTCAGCGGTTAATGGGTTAATTGTATAATTAAAATGTCTAAAGATATAATCCAAACAGTCCAAATTTAATCTAAATCTCTTTTCTTTGTCCCTAATGAAAATCATAAAAAGCATGTAGTTTTTTTTTTTTTTTTTTTTTTTTTTTTACTTTCTATTAAAATCAGGAATTTCTTAAACTTTTCAACTTTTATTGCATTTATTTCAAACAAAGTATCTATAGAGTAGGTTTCTTTTGCAGATAGTAGAGAGATTTTTGTATTTAGAAAATGGTAGCAGAAATATAAAAAATTAGGAACCAAACCCTGTGATTTGCGAAATGTGTAAAATGAATTTAGAAATGTTAGATTTTTTTTGTGAAATTAGAAAAGTTGTCTTACCTATCAGGATCCACTCGCCATTAGTTATGTACGTGGACAGGTCCCCCCCTTCTTCACTAGCGAGCCTCAGGTCCAGTTGAAACCCATCGTAGGTCCAGGACCCAAATTTCATCTCACATTTCTGATCGTCGAAGGGGAACCATGTGATGTCAATTTTGCACGTACTTTTGAAAATTCCGGGCGGGATGTAGGTGCAGCTACCGTTGTTCCTCACTACGACATTCGTGGGGAAAGTACTGTCGATCTTTTCGTCGGCGCTGTAAAAGATTAAAAAAAGGAAAATGAGATCCCTCAGATTAAAGTTTGAGCTGTATTCTAGATTTAAAAAAAAATACGACAATGTATTTAAAAGTAACTCTACATTATTTCTGTTTTTACCAATCCTTCGAAAACAACTTCAAAGCACTTATAAAGGGTGTTTTTTAGAGGTATACACATTTAAAACGAAATAAAACGCATAAAAATTATGTCTTGGGACATGATATTGGTTTCCTTTAATAAATAATTTTATGCCGGTAGTGTTTAAAACCCTTTGAGCTCTGATGGGTGAATTTCTTCCCACTTAATTTTAATCTCCAAATGTCACACTAATACCGGAATATTCAACCAAATTTGTTTGAAAATAGATGAATGCATTTTTCTCGGAATATTATAACCCAAATCTTTTGTTTACAAAATACTGGTGCCAATGTGACATTTATATATTTTGAAGAAATTCAACCCCGGAGCTTAAAGGGTTAAAAATGATTTCGGGTATATGGATGCAGCAGCTGGTTCGAAATCAGCGCAATCTGGAAGTCCAATTTTAGACCACTTTATCAAGCAGCTGGGGCTTTATCAGCAATAACGCGGCCAATTTCTAGTAGTCAAACGTATGTGGTTTATCGGCGTAGACCAGCGACTTTACATATCACCTGAGAAAATAATCTATTGGTGTGAGATCACATAACCGTGGAGGACAGTTTACAGGTCCATTACGCGAAATTATGAGCTCACGAAATGTCTTCCGCAATAAACTGATGGTATTTTGCACAATTTGCAAGCATTGTTCTGTCGTAAGTCTATTCATCGTGAAATGGCAAAACATACTGAGCACAAATCTTCTATCACTTGTCAAATTGACTATGACTAGAAACAGTGTTGCCAATTTTAAAACCACACCTTTAAAAAAACAACCTTTATATTGGATAATAAAACAATTCTTCCAGCGCAGTAGGAGAAGTAGATTGATTTATTTACTTTTTTAGGTAGATTTCGTAAGAAATACTACCTATTGGGAACATTCCTATGTTGGAATTTCTGAAAAAGTTTTGCAGATCTACACCGATCATGACCCCTAGGAACCCAAAACCACACCCAGTAAAAAACTTTATCTATCTATATATCTATCTATTTATCTTGGCATAGGGCACACTACTGAGTTTAGTCACTACTTCCAAATGTTATTTTAATGTTTCATTTATCTTAATTGATTATCTTTTGTGTTTCTAAACGTTTGTAATTTGTTTTTTTATTCATCGGAAGCAGTAGTGGTCCAGGGGTTCACTATTGAGGCACTTGTGGCCCACTTCTGGAGCAGTGAAAATGTAACGTCATTAAGGCATTAGACGTAATTATAAGAATTTAATAGCTGAAAGAGATTTTAGTTCAAATTTGGTTGAGTAGTTCGTTGATTAAACTTTCATTATTTTATTTTTATAACTTCATTGGAAAAGTCTGAAGCTATTAACTTGTATTAGTTTTTCGCTGCACTAAAACATTTTTCTCCCAATAAAATTTAGAATTTTCTTTCTTTGTATTTCTCTCTCTCTCTCTCTCTCTCTCTCGATATATATATATATATCAGTTTTTTCTCGACACGATAACTTCCGCAATTCTGCACAAATCTCTTCTAAACTGATACATAAAATCAAGGGACATAAAATCTCGGTCAAGATCGTTAATGAGCAAAATCTGATCAAGGGGATGGAAATAGGGAGGGGTTTTGTGAAAACCGAGAAAACCCCATAACTTCTTAATTTTTGTACATATCAAATCCGTTTAAAGTTTTATTACTTCTAAAAATAGAGCCAAAGTTTATGTATCACAGATTTTTAATAAAATTAAAAATGGGCTCAAGGGGCGCAAAAAATAGGGTTTTTGGGAGAAAAAAAATTCCTATCTTCGTCAATTCTCAAGATATCAAATCCAATTAATTTTATTATACATCTGCTTATATTATCTACAACTTTTATATTCACAAGTTTTTGATAGGACCAATTCGTATCGCAAAAAAAAATAAAATAAATAAAATAAAAACGAAAACAAAAAAGTGGGGTTGAAGAAGAAAAAAATCATCTTAATAAGGGTATATTCAAATCCAGACTGCTTATTTTCTTACTCATTTTTAAATTCATTTCTGCTCTCAAATGCATCCAATTGGTAGATTCTCTTATTCAGAAACTATATAATGCACAGTAATGATCAATTTTTTGATGGACGCAGAATATATTTCAAAAAATGATTTCAAAGTGGGCATTTTGAAAAGAATTTCCCGAAGCGATTGTGTTAGAAACGAAAAACATTGTCCTAATGAGAAAATAATTGTTTATTAATCAAGTTTTAATTAATTGAAAGAAAAATAAAAACACAGGTCGCTTATAAATCTTTTCAAAAATCACATCAGCAAGTTTCATATTTTTTTAATTAAAAATAAATCCGAAAATGTGCCAGAAAATTTCGAGTTGTTGAGCATGGAAATGTATTTTTTTTTTAATACCGCCTTAACATGACTCTGATAAAAACAGCTATTATATAAAAATGAAATAAAAACTCGTCAAAAGCAGACAGATAAAACTGTTAAAGTGGATTTATATCTAATCATGATTTAGTTTTTGTTGGTGAAATTAGTATACTTAACTTCAAAATCCACCTCTGCCTGTAGGCCGGGCCGGAAGGGATTTTTTACTTTTAGGTAAGTTCATGAGACTTCATACAAATTAAACAAATTGCCCTAACTCTTTCTAAGTACACTATTTATGCAAGAAATGTAATTTGCCAGGAAATTTTTATTTTGTCTTACTGGATATACTTAACTGAATACGGGTCAATTGTATCCAAAATATTAAAAATAATGTTCAATTTACGCTTTTAAAAGCTCTCTATGCCTGTAATATAACACACTGTTAAAAATTTCTGTAAAAACACAGAAAAAAGCAAGACTCTCTGTAAATTTACACTAGTTCGGTTAAATGCATTCGATTGAGTTTCTCGATCACAATTTTACAGACATTTCCCTTATCTAATATATAATTCCCTGTAGGGATTCCCATGTCTTTATTTAATATCTTTGTTAAAACTTAAACTAGATATTTTTAAAAAACTATTTTTATCTTTGTTAAAACTTATAATTCAAAATACACAATTTTAAAATTCTTTTCCAATGTTATTAGACATTTTTAAAAAGAAAATTTATTTTATTATTATTTTTTTTAACTTAAAATAATTTAGAAAGGGAAAAATGATCTCCTCGGAGTTAGTGGGGATTTTTATCGACAATCACTTTGCAGTTGTTCCCTTCACCATATATCGGAAACTTGGCAATATTAAAAGTAAGTAGCGTAGTATTATTTCAAAGCTGTTATTATCATTATAATGCTATTATTATTATTATTATTTCATTGGTAAATGCCTCATAAAAAAAGGTGTCATAAAAAATATATTAATCTTTTTAGAAACATATTATACAAAATGAATAAAATAACGAAAACGTAAAAATCACTTTTAAATAATAGATTTATTATGTTTATTTTCCTCTTATTTCTTACTAAAAAAATCTTTACAAAAATATTAGCCCATTAAAAAATAAATTGTATGCGACAATTTCGAAAAATTCTCTAAAACATTATTCTTGTAAAAAATGAATTAGATTCATTTTTTTTTTTTTTTGTAATTCCTTAAACCAGTTAAAAAACAAAAATTGATTAAAATCAATAATAGGTATTATGTATCGGTCTAAAATGAATTAAAATAAACCGTCTACGAATTTTCTAACGAATGTATTTGAAGCGAAATCTTTGAAAAGCACAATAGATTTTTCCCCGCTAAATCATAAAAGACATACTTTGTTATGTTCGGTTACGTTTGGTTACGTTATACGTACATAGTTATATAAAAGAAATGGTAGAAATAGGTCGATTTCTAA
This sequence comes from Maratus speciosus, assembly GCA_963932465.1. NCBI lineage: Eukaryota > Metazoa > Arthropoda > Arachnida > Araneae > Salticidae > Maratus > Maratus speciosus. The sequence goes on from OZ010792.1 coordinate 316,696,933, forward strand.
CAAAATCAAATTAAAATGCGTAGAAACAAGAATGTGTTCTATAATACTATCCAAAGAGGCGATTTAGAAACAAAACATTCTGAGCTAGCAAGTTGCTATCCACACTAAATTCGTATAACATTACAGCATACTATGGAGAATCATTATACTAGTACTTAAAAGAAGAAAAAAATATTTTTTTTTACATAAAATGATCATACAATCATTTCAGTATATAGTGGTAACTCGGTTCTGGAATACAATACGCCTCAAAGAATTTTTCAAGAACGGAACAAAATTTTATTATAAAAAATAATGAAAATAGACATAAGAAATGAAAAATAATGATATTGGTTCCCACCTACAAAATTACTCACTATATTTACTTGTTTTAAACAATTGTTCAGTATATTACCACAAATTTAAGAAATTAATCACAGTATTGTATATTGTATGTTACAATGGCAATTTTAAATCATAATGATTATTAAATACTTGAATTTTCACATTGCTAACTAAGCGTAAAACCAACAGGGTGAAAAATGTCAAAGCTGGGATTCGAACCCGGATCCCTGTAATAGCGGTCCAGTTCTCAACATTTAACCACTTAACTGGTTTACACCACCCTGCTGCGAAACATGAGACGAAGTAAAGTACATGTATATGTAAAGACGAAATATGTATTTTTAATTAATTTTTCAATTATTATTTCAACCTTCTGAAAATTATTGAAAAAATAATTAAAAATACACATTTTAATAATAGTTTAGAAAACGTCCAGCTGTTCCAATACACTTATTCTTGAGATTGATCTTCATATTGAATCCCAGTGGCGTAGTTGTCAGTACGCTTGACTGCCACGCTGCAGGTCTAGAGTTCGGCTCCCGGCTGGACAAGGTTCACTCATCCTGTTATCTCCTTTGGTAGATAAAATGAGTACAAGATAGATTGGTATCTAAACACCGATGGCCATGGGTTAGACTAACCATATGACCGGAACATATGCCGGATGGAAACTGTAGGCTCTGATCCCTCATGGGTCGTACAGCCACAGCTTTAGTTTAGTGTTCATATTGAAGAGAAGGAGAGAGTACCATTTTTTATTCTTTCAGAGTATTAAAAATAGAAGTTAGCTCGCCGTTTTAGAATCATAAGTTGAATTAAGTTCGTTAGCACCGACATCAGTACATCGAATGTATATGTATTTCTCAACCATATAAACCATTATTAAATTAAAAAAAATTAATAAATATCAGTCGATTCCGCAACTTCGCTAAAAAATAATATCAATATGTGTTGTGTTCATTAAATCTGCGAAAATTGCATCTCACGTAATGTGCCATTTGCGAAAAAAAAATTCCAGAAAATTATAAATTAAAAAATATATATATTAAAAAAAATAAATATAAAAAAGTATTCAAAATTGTTACTTAACCACCGGTAGCATTCAAGTAATAAATAAATAAATTAAAAAAAATGAAATTTAACAAATTACAACGACCATTTGCAAAAGGATTTTTTCAAAGACTAAAATTTAAGACATAAAAAATAGCACGGAGTTGATCATACCTTACGTACGCCAAGAATTAAACATTAATAGTGTTATTACACGTAAAAATTGCAAGCGACAGAAATCGCCTGCGACTCGTACGTATTACCCACCTGAAGCTTGCGTATTATCCAAGAATTTCATTGGCTGTTCGGGAAAAGGCGTTTCCATCGTCAGATTTCCAAGAAATTTGACGGCCAATTTTAAATGAAATTTATTTCTTAAACTTCTAAACATCCCACAATATTACTTTTTATATCGTCGTATAGAGAAAAAAATGTACTTTTAAATGCAATTTGTTTGAAAGCTGTATCTCAATTTGTTTCTGAGTTATTATTTTTTTGTAGTTTTTATTACCTTTTTGTCATAGTGGCAACACTCTGTTGTCCATCTCAGTTGAAAGTAAAGGGAAATACAGATTACTGTATAGACCAATCAGAAAACGAATAAAATGATGATTAAACCAATAAAAACCTTCAGATATGCTTTTGATTTCCTACCTTGAAGAGGACAATAACCATTTTTCCAAATGGTTAAAAAAGAAGAAGAAAAAAAAAAGCTGGATATGTCTCTTTTTACTCAGTTGAATTGGTGACGATATATTATTTACTTTTTAATATTTAGGTACATACATCAGATTTAATACAAAATTTAAAAAATGATATCATTACTTCTAAGTACACTTTTTTGACGAGAACAGTTATCTGCAAGGTAATTTTAATGCTTAGTGTTCGAGAATCAAATCAAATTTCACTCGAACTTATTATTAGAGAAACTGGTGCACGACAACAGAAGTTCTGTTTTAAACATAAAACATATTTCTGAAATCCCCGTGCGATAGATTTTCCTAACCATCGCAGATAGACAGAGTCACACACAGACGGAGACAAACTTTATTTTATTAGCATAGATAATTGTTCATGTGAGTGTTTAATGCATTTATTTAATGCTAATGTTGTTATTTCAATCAAATTAGCTACATTAGTTTTTGTGCAATTTCTGAAGATTGGTTTTGAGTGATAATTACATTGATACAAGTTGTAAAATCGAGTGCGTATTATATTGACCCACAACACCTATTTCGGATATGCGTCACCAAATATATACCCTATACAGTACTTAAATTTTACATGTACTATAGCTTAAAAAAAAATACACCAAAGTTTAGATTAACAATAGCGAAATTTTAACCTTGAAAAAATGCAGAAAATCTGAGGTAATTTAAAAGCATTAAATATTATCCCACTAGTTTGAAATTACCGGAAAACCTCTTATCTAACAAGATAATTAACTTCTTAGATCTTAAAATTACAATAAAATACAACAAAACAATAACAGATCTATATGATAAACGTAAAGAATTTAAATTCAAAGTTAATACATTTACTAATTTTAAATGTTGTCTTCATAATTCTGTATATCGTAATATAATCCTTAATCATTTATATAGAATAAAATGTTTATGTTATTCTCATCTAATTAACAATAATATTAAAAAACTAATTTATGATGCATTAAATCATGGTTTTCCAAAAAAAAAACAAACATATATTCTTTAATATACAATGAATACTTACATGATCTTTAAAAAAAAAAAAAAACACATGCGTAAACAAAATTACAAAAAATATGTAAAATAAGAAAATAATTATAAAAAAATAAAAAATTGTAAAATAATAATAAAAAATATTATAGGACGGATGGGTGGGTAGATGTTAGAGTACGAAGGAGTGTGGCGTTGTCTGGATAATACGCAATGGTTAATTTATAAAAAATGGGGGAGGGGTATTTGATTTATAACTACGTTGCTAATACACATTTTATAATGGATGTTGATTCGATGCTTTTATATGTATAATGGCGAAGTTATATTTATATATCAATTCATATTAAATTTATTCATCTTCATTAACATTTAATAAAGTTTACGATTAAATTGTATTTCATTTTAAGTCTACTCAGGACAATATCATACTAATTTCTAATAGTATACCATCTTAATAGAGAGTAATATGCATAATAAGTTTATCTGATATAACTAGGGGGCTCGGCCCCCTACGAGCTACGCTCGCCAACCCCCGTCCAGACACCGTAGACTCTAAATGCATGCTAATTTGATCGGCTTTAAAAATATTTCGTAAGATTGAATTATAATTTAAAAAACAGTGGCTATCTCTCTATAAACGGATTTCTATTCATTTCTCTATGATTGGGGAATTTTAACGCCAAATCCGTTGCGGTACTATTTGATTATCCCGTCGACCATTTTCGCCAAATTATATAAATCGCCAAACCACTCGCCAAATTATACAAATCGACATAATTTTTAGGGTTTCGTTCATCTGACGAAACCCTATTCGTCTCACTCCTTTGTCTATCTGTCCGTCACAGAGCCCGTTCTCAGAAACTATATATGTTAGAGACTTGAAATTTTGTGTACTTATAGCTGAACACCTCACATCAAACAACAAATCATAAAATTTTGAAAAAGTCCGTAATTAACCGAATTACGGGCTAATTAAATTCTAAAATTAACCAATCAACCTTTTAAACGCAGGTGTGAACGCACTTTATCGAAATCCTCCTCAGTTTCTCCTAAGGGTTGCCAGTAAATTCAGCAGATGCTCCGTCAAATCAGCCGATGCAGGGTTACCACGGAGTAATTTAAGCAATAAATGAAGTGGACGTTTAAAAAGCAAAATTGCATGTGCCGAAGTATCGGTCGTACAAACTCGTAACAGGTGTAGAAACACGCGGAAAAAATTCTACTTTATTTTGGTATAAATTTCAAATTTCTGCGTAGGTTTAAGCGTAAAAAATCCACTAAAAATCGATCGATAAAAATTTTATTTCTGTATTCGAAAAGACAATGAAAACAGATTTCCATTCACCGGAACGCAGCTGTCGTTATCTCTCAGACATATCGGCGCGAGAGAAATTTAAGGGGAGGAAAGTCTAATACAAAATTTAAACTTTTTAAATATTAAATTTTTCGATTACATTTTTTGACATCCGGGCTGGAAATCTCTCGCAGATTTCATACATACCCGATTCAAAGAGATAGCTTAATTACGAGCTGAGATATTAATTATTTATTTAATTAATCGGTTTCATTTAAAATGGCGGCACGTGCTTTTTTAGCCACGAAATAATTTAAATTAGGAAATCTATCAATTTGCGTGAGGTTCAGCGATATCAGACAGGTATACCTTTAGAGGGGAGGCAAAAGCGTGCTTCGCCCGCATCGCATATTTTTTATTTATTAGGTTTGTGTCAATGGAAAGGGGGAGGGGGGGAAAGGAAATACTTTTGATTAAATATCCGGGTTAGTTCGTATTACAGATATTATTATGACGTGCTTCGCCCGCTATCGGATAATTTCAGTGCGTGATAGCTTAATTAAAAGCTGAGATATTAATTATTATTTAATTAATCTGTATGTGTAGTGGACAATGAGGTGCGTTTTGGATCCTTTTTAGGCAGACTATTCAATTCCAGCAATGCCAACAACGTATTTCCTTAAGAGTTGAAGAAAATATTGTCTCTGGTGGTAATACATTAATATTTAATTAATCTGCATGTGTAGTGGACAATGAGGTGCGTTTCGGATCCTTTTGGGCAGATTATTCAATTCCAGCAATGCCAACAACGTATTTCCTTAAGAGTTGAAGAAAATATTGTCTCAGGGGGTAATACATTAATATTTAATTAATCTGTATGTGTAGTGGACAATGAGGTGCGTTTCGGATCCTTTTTAGGCAGATTATTCAATTCCAGCAATGCCAACAACGTATTTCCTTAAGAGTTGAAGAAAATATTGTCTCTGGGGGTAATACATTAATATTTAATTAATCTGTATCTGTAGTGGACAATAAGGTGCGTTTCGGATCCTTTTTAGGCAGATTATTCAATTCCAGCAATGCCAACAACGTATTTCCTTAAGAGTTGAAGAAAATATTGTCTCTGGGGGTAATACATTAATATTTAATTAATCTGTATCTGTAGTGAACAATGAGGTGCGTTTCGGATCCTTTTTAGGCAGATTATTCAATTCCAGCAATGCCAACAACGTATTTCCTTAAGAGTTGAAGAAAATATTGTCTCAGGGGGTAACGCATATTTATTACCATCAAGTTAAACCCAAAAATTATAATACTATCCTTATTACAGCAGCTACTCCTTCACTTTAAAAATTTCCAAAAAATCCCAACTTTGAGGGCCTGCCTGGGAGGGGCGGGGGGGGGAGGCGTACCTCCCCATTATACACCTTAAAATTTCGCTCATTCTTTTTACTATCGTTCTATAACAATTTGTTAGTAGCTACGGGGCACCCCTGGGGCTGTGCCCCTACCCTATTGGTTACTCACTCAAAAAGGGCTGATTCTTCAGTTCACTTCAATCTTTAACAGCTTATAACTTTGCTTCTATTGGAGCCACGGCGGGGGGATTGCTCCCAGCCTGGCACCCCTGTTCCAACTTGTATTTTTGCATCTTTTGTTTTTCGGTTTTCCACATAGGACCGAAGATAGGGGGGGGGGGGGAAGTCATTTTTGGATGTAGCATGTCTACTGAAAGCTTTCACCTCACAGATCTCAGAAATAATGTTTAAAATTTTGTTTAGTCATTTTGGGCCACCTTACGCGTTCAAATAATGGTTTTCCTCCAAATTTACTTTCATCCTCCTGCACCGTTCATTACAAATATTAAAAGATTAGCGTTTCTGACCTTTTTAGATGTCCTTTTTTGAGGACTATGATATACTCAGATATATGCTACTTATTAAATATACAAAAGTCAAAATTTTAGTTACCACTATTTCCGAATAGTACTTTCAGCAAATTTCTTAATTTCACGCTTAAGACCGCCACCAACTCGAGTAACATATCCAGTGATAGGTTGTTTAACCGAGTTTCGTTCAGATTAGCTTTTGTTAAAAATAGAGTGCGCTCCCTGGTGGTGGAATGCGGAACTAACAGAATTCTTGGTTAAGAACGCCACCATTACGACTCATGTAGTTACGGAAAGGTTGCGTGAAGGAGTTTCCTTCAGATACGCTTTTGTTACGAATAGAGTGCGCTCCCTGGTGGAGGGATGCGAAACTAACGTAACTCAATTTTGTTAAAATTAGGAAATATAACAAGTCGATCTGTTTGAAACTTTAAGATATTTTATAACACATAAGATAAATTTTATAAAAAAAGACCGCGTGAAATTTCAGCATGTGGAGGTAGGGGGGAGAGACGAAATGCCAGTTTTTGCAGTGCGTGCGTACCACGCCTGCTATACGGTGCCGTAGGCAGCGGGGACCTGGTTCGAGGTTCTTTCGAGCGATATTGCCATTTCACAAGATTTTGCAGTGCGTGCGCAGCACGCCTGCTATACGGTGCCTTAGCCAGCGGGGACCGAAATCGCCCACTCGTGGACAGCCTACCGGGAGGTATAGGGACAATAAGTCCACGAGGGGAAAAAGGGACTGCCAGGCAACGCAAGCAGGGTGGCGCACATTTATTACAACATAAAAAGCATGTTACAAATACTGCCTTATTATTGAAGGCAGTGCGGACACATATGTATAAATAAATATTGAAAAATATTTACAGGTTAAATAGAATGTAAAAAAAAAAGGATTAAGGTTTAGCTATAGTCTTAGAAATAAACGAAAAATGTTTGTTTAAAATGTCGTAATTTTCTAGAAGTCTCTGGAAGTTGCCTGCGTTGAAAAGAGTGTTATTCAAATTTTCTCTCAATGTTTTGTTTCTGTCAAAATGGAAATGATGTTTCATTATGGGGCAGTTTCCAAAGATATAGTGTGTAGCGTTTCCAATACTCTTTCTGCATAAACAAAGTGGTGAGTCTCTTTTTTTAATTTTATGTAGAAATGATGGGAAACTTCCATGACCAGTGATATAGTTAGGTAACGTAGGGCGATCACAGATGAACTGTATGTCAACTTTATTAATTATACTGTAAGTATCGCGACCCTTTGTCGACTGAGTCCATGAGAGTTGCCATTCATCCAGAGTTTTTTGCCTAAAGATATACTTGAATTTGGATTGTGGAAGAAGCAATTCCTTGCAATCGTTGTATTGGTTGTTATCTATAACCGCCTTCGCCAGAGAATCGGCTCTTTCGTTTTCCGGGATACCTATGTGAGATTTAATCCATGAGATATAGAACTTTTTGTTAGGGAAATGTAGTAAAAGATTGTAGATGTTATAAATTATATAATTGCGTGGAAATGCAATTTGAAGGGCGTCATAGGATGAGTGGATGTCTGTAAGGATAAGAATTTCATGATGAGAAGAGTTAATGGACCATTCCATTGCCTTGTAAATTGCGAATAATTCAGCTTGGTAGATCGAGTTATCTACATGAAGTTTAACTGCATAATCATATACGAATGAGTTTTTAAGACAGACTGTAAATGCACATGCTGCTCCGTCGTTCGTGACAGAACCATCGGTATATATGGATGGGTCATAGATTTGGAGTAATTTTTCGTATTTTCCCTCCAAAAAGAAGAGGTTGTTTATCTTGTAATATTGAGAAAAGTCGAAGGTGTTTAGTTTTGACATAATGTGGTTGCTGTTAATGATTTTGCCATTATGGTTATATGATCTTCTTCCTTTAATTAGTTCGTAATAATGATAATCGTTCTTGAGCAAAGTATCGATTGGGGGAGACCCAGTACGGACACAGAGAGCGTCAGAGGAAGTACTTCGATAGGTCTTGATAATGCTTAAGAGAGCTGTACGTTGTACTGACTTTAATTTTCTTATCCCATGCGACTTGAGGCTTGGAAACCAAATTTCATAAGCGTAGCTAATTTGTTTTAATATGACGGTGTTGTACCAAAATTTTAGTATACTTGAAGATATTCCTCCTTTATGAGATTTTAGGCTTTTGAATCCGTTTAAAAATTGAGTTACCTTTGTTTTAGTATGAGTTAGATGCTCTTGAAAATTAAATTTTGGATCTAGTATAACGCCAAGATAGGGAATAGTATTTTCAAGCTTGATAGTTTTGTTATTCAATTTGAAAATTGGTCGACGTCTGTTAAGAAGAAAGCGGCCAAAAAGCATGGCCTTTGGTTTAGTTTCCGATATTGTAAGGTTGAAATTCCGGCATAAAGTTGAAAAAATTTCGATGCGTCTATTAGCAACTTGCTCCAACTCAGGTCTGGAGTCTCCAGCAACCTTAATTACGAAATCGTCAGCATAAACTATCATGTCTGATTCTATTTTGTAGAACTCCTTTATAATAAAATCTGCAATTAGCAACCAAAGAAGGGGACCTAAGCATGAGCCCTGAGGGCACCCTTTAAATGAAACGAACCATTCTACAACGCTTCCTTCTTTTAAACCAATATATCGATTGGAGATGTAATTTTTTAGTAAATGTTTTAGATATAGAGGGAGAGGAGAATTATCGATTATTTGGGAGATAGTATTCCAATCTATCGAATCAAACGCTCCCTCTATATCGAAGGAAAGAATACCACAGTATTTCTTATTTTCTAATGTATTTGTGATAGAGGATTTCAGTTCATTTAAGGCATCTATTGTGCTTCTTGATTCGCGAAATCCAAATTGCATTTCATGGAGAAAGGAAATATCTTCTAAAAATGTCATTGCACGCATCTTGATTAATCGTTCAAGGACTTTTCCCAGCATGGGGAGAAGGACTATCGGTCGGTAAGATTTTAATTGCCGAGGATCTTTATTCTTCTTTCGAAAATAAATGACAATGCCCTTCTTCCATATGTCTGGGAAATGGGCAAGGGAAAAGCATTTGTTGTATAGTTGAAGCATTAATTGTGGGAAAGTTTTGATCAAGTTTTTAGTAACCCTTGCATCGATCTTATCGAATCCAGGGGCTTTGTTGTTCGACTGTCTTGATACGCAATATTTTAGTTCTCTATAGCTGATTAGATATTCATTTATATCACTTTCTGATAGTGGCTCCAAATTTTCAAATGAATGTAGATTTTCAGGGATTTCTTTTCCAAAATGATGGCTTAAGAGTTGGTGTTGAATGTCTCTAAACATGTCAGTTGAATTTGATGTGTCAAGTATTGAATGTATTAAGTCGGTATTTTTGAGGTATTTGCCCTTTACAATTTTGAAAGCGGTTCCGTATGTTGTGGATGTTGTCTCACAGAAGGATTTCCACGAATTCAATTTTGCGTTTTTGATGTTTAATTTGTATTTAGCTCTCTCTTTCTTGTAGCTAACTTGGTATTGTACGTTTTCAGGATTTTTATTTGATCTTTTCCGTAAAGCGTTTAATCGATTTCTTTGTATTTTGAGATTATCTGTGTACCACTTTGTATTTACTTCATATGACTGTTTTTTCTTTTTGAGAGAAGATTCCATGATTTCTTGTAGAAGCTCTTCAAATTTGTGGGTCCATTCATTCAAGTCATTAGGACTTTTGACCTCGCTGAGAGTTGTCTGTAGATTGTCAACATTAGGAGAGAGTTGGTTGTTAAATTTTTTGAAATTCTCAAATTTAGTTTTAAATCTGTATTCATTTCTTAGAACTGAATCTATAGCTAAATCGTATCTTATGTACAGATGGTCGCTGAGGGAGTCATTGATGTCGTCTACGTACCAAGAATTGAGATAGTTGCGTGCTTGGTTTCCACTTAAAGTTAGATCTGGAGTACCTTTCCTTTTGTTCTGTTTGAATGTATATGGTGCATTGGGATCATTAACTATGGATACGTTATTTAAAGCGAGGTAATCTAGAAGAATGTCTCCTCTTGCATTATTGCATTTATATCCCCAGTCCTTTAAGTGAGCATTAAAATCGCCTGCTAAAATGATATTTTTACAGTCTCTGATAGTGTTGGTCCAGGCTTGTAGGTCTTCTTCAAGGTCTCTTGCGGAACGAGGACGGGAATACTGGGAGCCAAGTGTTAATTCATGGTATTTAGTGCTAATGTTAATAAAAATGCTGTTGTCAAAAGATAAGGTTTTTAGGTGATATAGTTGGGAGTTTGCTATGATAATTCCAGCTGTTTCATTTTTTGAGGCATAAAGAGACCATCCAATTGGGAGGCTTGTAAATGAATTATTTGTTCTATGGTAATCTTGGATTATAGCTATGTCAATTTGTTGATTATTTATATATTTGATTAGTTCTAGATTCGCTGCGTGACAGTTATTCAGATTAATTTGGACACATCTAATTTTGGAAAGAGTTGCTTTGTTATGAATTACTTTAGTTGGAACTGCTACATTAGCAGGGTTGGAAGCCATAGTAAGAATATTGTTATTTTGGGTAACGATATTTGAAAGGTTATTTAGGGTCGAGAACGTTGCTGTCGGTAGTTAATTACACGATGTCTATTATAGAAGTGGTTTTGAAAGATATTACATTCGCTTGAATTTGCGCTATGATCGAACTTGTATTGGCGACCCTGTATTGGGGTTCACATAATTATAGCAATTATAGCATTTGTGCTTCCTTGGATCATTTTTATTCGGACATGTTGAGGTTTCATGGTTCTTCATGAGCCAGCGGGGACCCGGATGGAGGTTCGTTCGAGCGAGATTGCCTTTTTTTTTTTACAAGATTTCGCATGTGTGCGCAGCACGCCTGCTATACGGTGCCGTAGGCAGCTGGGACCCGGAGCGACTTTCGTTCGAGGGCGATTGGCTTTTTAAAAAGAGTTTGCAGTGCGTGCGCAGCACGCTTGCTATAAGGCAGCGAAGCAGCGAGGACCAGGTTCAATTTTCGTTATAGCGAAAGGCTTTTTTAAAAGAGTTTGCTGTGCGTGCGCAGCACGCCTGCTATACGGTGCCGAAGGCAGCGGTGACCCGGTTTGACTTTCGTTCGAGCGCGATACGCTTTTTTTTTTAGTTTGCAGTGCGTGCGCAGCACGCCTGCTATACGGTGCCGTAGGCAGCGGGGAACCGGTTCGCGGTTCGTTCGCTTCGAGATTTTATAAAAAAGGAGTGGTTCATGAAAAGGAGGGGCCCGCTAGCGGGCGAAGCCAGCTAGTCTTATATTATTTACCCCTCTGGCCTCTAACTTGTGTATTTTAAGGAATTTTTCTAACCTCCGCCCTTTTAACCCGAGGAGAAATTTTCCAACTTTAGCCGACACCCCTTTGACCATTCTTTCATATTATGCAGCATAGCCTTACATATTTTAGTTCCATTTTTTCCGCCAGATGCGCATACTTATCTCGGGTGCTATGGGCCCAATCCCCTCGACTAATATATCTACGGATAGTATGTAAAATGGATTTTCGTTCGGATACAGGTTTTTTTTTTAGAATCAAGTGCGACCCCTGGTTGTCAAATGTGGAACTAACAGATTTTTCAAAAGGATAAATTGTTTTGAAAGGAATATTAAACGAAACCCTCTGTGCGATCTGTGATCACACTTACCCACTTGTTATTTTAAATAACGAAAAAACAAATAAATTAGTACAACATTAATAAAAATACAAATAAAACGTCGAAATAAAAATAACTTGATGACGTAGACACGTGTAACAACATTTCAAAATAAGCTAATATAAAAGGACTCAAGTAAACAGAGTCTTTGTCTCCTGGTATTTTTTAACAAAGTGAAAAGAAAGTTCTTTTAAATGATGAGACGTTTTAAATTAATCGTTTTTAATCTGACGTAATTTTGACCAAACTATTCTTTCTCTTTTTAATATTCACGTGAAAATACTTGTGTTAGAAATGAAATATTATTTGCGCTTTCCTAACAAAAATAGTTGAAAAGTATCCTCTTAAATTATCAAATAAATGTCTAGCGCAATTTCTAAATTTAAACCGTTTTGCAATATTCTTTTGTATTCATTTTATGTAATAACTGTAATGTGACGTAAATATGACGTAATTTCTCCTATTTAAGACTTCTAACGCATGTTAATAAATTTATTGTTTTACAAATTCATTTCTCTCTTAAAATTCACGTGTAATTATAGTTTTTATGACGTAATTTTCAATAAGTTCCTGCTTTTTGTACATAATTATTTAATTCTAATTCCATATGTTTTTTTTCTGTTTATAATAGTCACGTGTAAATAAATTTTTAATTTATTTACACGTATAAATATATATATATATATATTTTTAAGCAAACATTATTGTTTCCGCTGTTTATACAGTTGGCAACAGTTTAAATTAATATCACTTTCTAAAATCTGTTAAAAGTATCTCTAGAAATGCTGAAAATCTGAATTTAAAATAGAAATAAAATCTCAAAAAATTAGTCAAAATAAAAAAATTAATGCAATCTGCACTCCGGCAAATTCTAACGCATAAAATGATCTAAAAATGATTAAATTCCTATGAACAGTTTTTGCTCCTATAAATCTTTTTTAGTGGAACGATTTTGTCCAACTTTAGCATTAAATGTCTCTTAAAATAATTCTTCAATCTGAAAACTGTCTGCATCAGCGTGTTTATCAAACATTTCTGTATAATACTACCGATTTTCATATTTTTGTATGAATTATTATTCTTAATATTAACGAAGAAAGACCTCCTGTCACAAAAAATTCAAAACCGGCGGCGGCGGTGACAGCGGTAGTTACTTTTTTTTAGAATAGAGAGACTATTGCTATGATAGTATGTATTAAAATTTAGATATTTATTTTTTATTTTTCTTGTTTCATTTTGAACTTAATTAGTGTTCAATGATTATTTCTTGATTTTCTGTGTCTGGTAGTCGCAAATTCATATTTTTTTAGCTTTTTATGGCTAATATGAAAATAAACCACACACTTTATTTGTGAACTTTAGGCATTTGGGAACTGAAGATTCTGACTAAGTTCCACAAATATCCATTTTTCTTTTTCTTTTTCTTTTCCTGTTCATTTTATTAATTTAATTATTCTTTTTTTATGTTTGATGGTAATTCTTAATGTTTTTTAAGTGTCATATTTATATATATTTATTATACATAATTTATTTTATATGATTTAGCATATTGCTATATAATATTATCAATGTTATAAAAATATTTAATTCTCCGTATAGATTCATCGGGTTTGGTAGCAGAATATATTGTATGCATTATATGCTATTTATATTCTAATAACTTGTTATTACATCTGTTATAGTTAAATTTCATTATAAACATGTGTATTTATGTCTTTATGATGCATAGTATCTTAATAATAACAATTGTGGTTAATCTAATAACATTTATCTTTATTTAATATTTTTTATGAATAATGATATATTATATGATATTATTTATTTATTAGGATATGTTGGGTAAAGCAGAATGTAAAAATTGAAAGCATTAGCTTCAATTCGGTTACTATGCTACCTTTATTTAAATACATGGAAATATTAATTAATAGGGATATAATATCCATTTTCATTACAACTAAATATAATTATATAAATGGACAGTTAAATGAATAATAATAATTTTATAATTGGATAAAGAATGTTAAAAATAGTATGGCGAGAATAGGAATGAAATGGCGGTGGGAAAGGAAGAAAGCATCGATTTATTTATTCAATAAATGAAATTTTTGTATGCCTTTTATCTATTTTTTATTATCTTTTAACTATTTGATAAAGTAAAAAGAAAAACATAGCTTAAGTAATTAGATCAAAATACTTTCATTTTTGCATAACAGATGGCAGCACCAAAAATTAATTTGTATTATGTCTATAGCTTTTATTAGGGTAATATTCTTTCATTTTTCATTCAACACTAGGTGGCACTAATGCTAGTTAATGAGGTTAATGTAAAATGATAGTTTGGGGTATTTTTTACTTTAGTTGAGTAAATTTAAAAGTGTTAATATGTATTTTAAATACTAATATTGTAATGAATTTCTATTTATATTAATCAATTGCATTTATAAAGGTATTTCAAAATGGATTAACTGCAACCATTAGGTATTAATATCTGTGCTAACTTAATTGCAAATGTAACCTTAAAGTTATAGCGGTAATGGATAACATGTGCTGGTGTGTATTTGGGTTAAATAAAAATGGGGTTATATTAGGTAAGCTGTGTAATATTACTATATTTCATTTATATAAATTAATTATTTAAAGGTTGTATTGATTTTTCCATTTCATGGCATTTAATGTTATTCTGTATCCATCTTGCATCTATTCTTTTGCCCATGTAGTCGTTTGGGTACAGGGGATAAAAATTTTCAGCTTTTAGCTTTTTTTCTCTACAGAAAACGACTATTTTGCTTATATATTTGAATTCTGTACCCTTGATAACGCAGTATATAAGCTTTTCAATAATTTTTATCGGTATCCATATTTTTCTTTTCTTCTTCCATATTAATACTCGTAAGATAGTACTTTTGGTATCCATGTTATGTGTGTTGGGGGGGGGGGTACTGTATTTGTAATTGTCATTTCATTCATAATGTCACAGTTTTTGTTGGTGGTCGGTAATGTTTATTTAATGGTTATATATATATATATATATATATATAGAGAGAGAGAGAGAGAGAGATAGATGGGTGGATAGATAGATAGATAGATAGTTTATCTAAATCTTGGATATGTTTTTAACGTTTATTCCTTTTTTTCAGAGCTGTTATATGTAATTATCTGCTCTCGTTGTTTGAAATTACATGTAAGTCGAATTAATAACTCCACTTTACTTATCAACCATCACACATACTTCATTAGAGATTCACTTCAAAAAATCCTAAGAAGGGGCATACTTTTTTCAAAACAAATTATAAACTGTATCTACTTATAATTTCAAATATTGAACAACCGAGACATTCCAATATTACATGTAATTAAAAATATCTTGTCAATTAATTTTTAACACATAAAAAATTAATAATACGAAACAAAGGCAATTAAATGAATTCTTACGGAATACAAATATATAGTAAAGCGAGGAGAGTTTGCGCGGTAGGAGAGATTGTGCATAAAGAGATTCGACGGGAAGGAGTAGAGTGCGCGCCTAGCGACTCCAGGTAGTTGTACAGTAGCATTAGTGCAGTGTCTACATGAATGTGCATATTGATTATTCCAAGCGTCTTGGATAAAGCAGTGCTATTTTTCTTTCAAAGTAAGTGCTTGAATTTTCATAACTGTTCTTCAGAATTTTTATAGAACGTCAGTAATACAAAATATTTTGAACTTAAACGATTTCTTATAAACTACTATCCTGGACTAAGTATGTGAACACCAAAAATTCATTTTAGAAGCGGCCATATTTAAATAAAAGGCGCGTCACTCTCTCGCGCAATCTCTCCTACCAAAATAGGAGAGTTTGCGCATCTGCTACTTAGGAGAGATGGCGCATTTCCCAATAAGTTTAAGTGCTAGGAGAGATTACACAGCTTATTGATAAATTTGTATGAATTGTAAATTACGTGTAAAATATATGAATGACTCAATTTTGAAATAATGTCAGAAAAACACATAATTATCAAAACTAAATTTGGCAATAAATTAATTTGCAGAAAAATACTTTTGCAGGATAAAAATTTTATTAATAAATTAATTACTGTATTATTAATAAATTAATAATACAGTTGTTATTAAATAAATTTTATGTAATTATTTTTGTTAATAAATTAATAATATATTTATTAATAAATTAATTTTGTTACCTAAAATAAATTTTCTAATACAATGTTTTGGAAAAGCTTTCACCCATTCCAAGTAGTGTAATGCCATCTAAATCAAAAGGACACAGAGTGCAACTAATGTTACTGATCCACAAATTATACATGAAAAAAGACATAAGAAGGATGCCGCTACAAAAAAAGAACTGCTAAAGATAAGGAGCTTCCTCAAAATGTGGGATAAAAATACTCAAAGAAAAAAATCCGAAGGTCAATGAGAATGAGTGCACTAAATGTCTGGAACTGTACCAGGAGACAACTTCGACAACTGACTGGATTCAATGTATTGCTTGTTGCAGGTGATTGCACGAACGATGCACGATTTACAACAATAAGTGCATCGATTGTGGACGACGACACCTTCGGTTAGTAAACAAAATACAATGAAACTGTGGAAATGGAAATGAAGTAATTTTCAATTTAAACATGATATCAACTAGATTAATGTTATTTTGTCATCTTAGGACTGTCTTAGTAACTTAATCTTAGTAACTAAAAATTTTAACTATTGTTAAAATTCTTTCTTTTATTTATCATTTAAACATTTGATTGAAATATCCACTTCTAATACAACACTATTTACTCACAAAAACCTTTCAACAATGTCGATAAAGTGTAATTATTATTGTTAACAATTTAATTGTAGTTATTATTAATAACATTCTCTTCTACCTATGTGCGTAACTCTCCTACCCATGTGCGCGTTCTCTCCTACCATGTAAGGAGAGATTGCGCAAAATAGTTTTCTTGGTTTTATGGCTGTTGTTCTATTAAATTATAGTATAACAACAAAATAACAATGGAAATGCATAAAAAACAAATGAAGTCAAAATTATTCATGCATAGTTTAGCAAAATATTAATATTTAGATTTTTTATTATTATTCTTTTGAAATGTGCGCAGACTCTCCTCGCTTTACCATAATCATAATCTCCAATTGTTTTTCTCACTGTTGAATAACATTAAAAAAAATTATTTTATAGCTAAAGTTTTCCATTTTCATTCCAGACGGCACAAAAAGAAGGTTTTTTTTTCTTTTCTTTTTTCTTTCCCACATACAAAAAACCTTTTATGGAAGTGAATGGAGCGAAAAGCTGTTTGTCATTTTAAAATTGTGTGGGATTTTTTTACCTCGACAATTTTATACTGTTGTCTTGTGAATTTTAAAGTGACAAAATGCGTTTTTTCTATTTGCTCATTTTTGTTTTTAAGTATTACTATTCCTTGGTGCAGATCCTTTTTTACAGTAAACTGTCGAGAACAGTGCTCTTTACTGCTGTTCTAAGTCACACTAGTTCGGAGGATCATATATATGCCGTGACAGTTTTAAAGATAATTAATAATTATTATTTGATTATTTGAAGGGCATATACCCTTTTATATTCGGTTGTTTTATATTGTTATCATGATTTTTCTTTTGTTGGAGTTTCCTTTTCACCCTTTTTTACTGTCTAGAAAATTGTTTTCAATCAATTAGCATTTCTCAGTAGCTCAGAGGATGCCAGTGTTACCGTGAAAGATTTTAAAAAATATTTATCTATTGTCGTTTGATTATTTTACAAAGGTGAGCTTTTAAATTCTGAAAAGAAGTGTAAGTAGTTTTTTCTGAAAGAAGATAACAAAAGAAAAAACGATTATGGAGACAATTCTTGGGAAAAGTTATAAAAGTATGTCGCAATTTAAACAAGTCAAGAAGGTTTTTTCTATCCTTTCACTCTCACCCCCCCCCCCCCCCACACACACACAAAAAGTGTGATTGACTCATATCAGACGGCTTAATAATATTACAAAACATATTTTACAAAGCATGTTTAATCCTATTTTTTCGAAATTTTTTAACTGAGTAAGCATATTTTGTAGTGTTATCAGTCGGATGTTGAATTAAAAGGGTCACCGGTTTAAGTAGACGTTAATTTTTCCTAGCTTTGTTCAGTTTGTGAAAGATTACCAGTGTGGGGACAATAATCAACATTTCGAATCTTACAAGGGCAGTGTTGGGTAAGCATAAATATGGACTCCTTCACATTCGTTTTACCACATACTTCCATATCGTACTTTTCCAAATAGATAAAAATTCTTGTAAGAACGAAACCTTGTTTATATTGTAATGTTAGCGTTCGAGATGGATACTTTTGCTTTACATGGAATGACTCGACTTCGTCTTGTGTTTTACTATAATGTTTTAAGACACAAAACTGTGCGAGATACGAGGGTGTATCAATAAGATTTTGCCCTCACATAGAAATAATTGAGTGAAATTTATGAAATTGCTACATTGTATTAGTCTTTTTCTATGTAGTCACCGTGCAGAGTAACACATTTCTGCAAACGGTATTTCAAAGAGAGGAGGGAGGATGTACCAGGAGGCACGATAGTAGGTCCAAATGGGGGCATTTTTCTAACTTCTGCCGACCAACGCATGTGACATATTGTTGGAAAGGCTTATTCATTCTTAATTTATTTATGCTATGTCCCTCCCGAGCCCCGAGCCCCAAATTTTACCCCTGGAGGACATGAACGATCTCCTTAAAATTTAGAAAAGTGTCCCCGAGGGGTAAATTTGGGAGGAGGGGTTCGGGAGGTGCATAGTATGAATAAGTTGTCACAGGGCTTTCCAAAAATATGTCACATGTGGTGGTCGGCAAAAGTTAGAGAAATGCCCCCTTTGGGTCTACTACACTGTAAAAAACACCGGACTAAAAAACGGAAATACTACTGGCAATATAGACGCCAGTACCATTTCCGTTTTTTTACGGGAATTTTTCACCATAAATTACAAAAAAACTTCCGTTTTTAATCAGGAAAACGGAAAACTTTCTGCAATTTATGGGGGAAAATTTCCGTAAAAATACGGAAATAGTACTGGCATCTAGATTGCCAGTAGTATTTACGTTTTTTTTTTTTTTTTTTTTTTTTTCAGTGTATCGCGCCTTCTGGAATACATCCTCCACCCTCTCTTTGAAATACCGTTTGCAGAAATGCGTTACTGTGCACGGTCAGAAGAGGACTACAGTGCAGCAATTTCATAAATCTCACTCAATTATTTCTATGTGAGGGCAAAAACCTATTAATACACCCTCGTATGCAAACAAAAATAACAATTTTTCCTAAAATTCAGTTACTTATTATTAATGCCCTTTCTTGCAAGAGAATATCTTGGAATATAATTCGAAAAAGTGCAAATATATACAAGATAGATACAATGAAACATTTCATTTTTATTACTGTGAATTAAAGTGAGAATTTTGATGACGTTTCTTGTATCAGAATTGCGTGTTATATGCTGAAATATACGGTGATTTAAGTATCATTCGGCCTAAACAAGCAAACGTAAACCTAAACAAGCAAATAAAACACCTGTCATTTAATACTCACTTATTTATACAACATACGAAATCATCACATGATGCATTTAGTAATAATAACCTATTTATGCAATCAACAATAACATTTAGTGTAAATTTATTTACTTACAGTTCAATCTACTTTTAAAAATAACTTTTAGCATGGCCTATAGGCCTATTCTTCTAAATCGAATTTTTTTTCTTTCACTTAGTTTAACCTGCTGCCAGTACTACTTAAGAGGTAACTGAACATATATTTTATTTTTGTTACCCTCCCTCTTACAAAATATTCAATATTTAGTTGTTACAGTATTTTAATGCGTATACCATAAAAACCTTTTGAAGGCAGAGGAAATTTTTACCTGCTAAAATTAAAATAAAAACTACGATAGCCTAAGGCGTTTTAATGAATTTTTAAAAAAAAATTAAGCTTCAATTCATCTTCCATTTTTCCTTTTTCCTCTTCGTGAGAACATCTTGATTCCTTTGCCTACATTCTATCGCAGCACATTTTTTTTTTTTTCACATTCCCAGCAGAAGATAAAATTCTTTTCTCTTTGACACAAAAATGCTTTTGAAGGGAAAAAAAAAAAAAAAAAAAAAAAAAAAAAAAAGAGAGAAATACACTATTTCACAATTTTTTCAATTTTTCACTTTAAATCCAATACGATCTTTTTTATATTTCTCTTAAGTAAAAGCAAAATATTTCCTTGGGTATATTTTTGCTCTTAGTTTCTTAATATTATTTAATAAGGGACTTTTGAGTGATAACATAGAGAAAGGAACATTTTTGATCAAATTCTCAACAATTTTATTCAGTGCTCCTAAATTATTATTGTTTTAAAATATTTTGATTGAACTACAGTTTTAAAAATGCGCATTCAGACTTAAAAAACCCCCCCACGAATAATGGAAATACAATACAATTTTAGTACCAACGTTTTTTCCTTAATCGGAAACAATTTAGTTAGGATCGTTTAAAAAAATAATAAAAATAAATAATGGAAGAATTTTTCACCTCCCTCCTAAATGCTTACAGTTTCCAGCAAGTGATGAAACTGTTAATCATGAAAAATAATTATATTATATTTTTTATTTAATTAATTTAATTATTTGATTAAAAAATCCCGAAGCATCGAGTGAGACATTTTTGTATATTCTAATGATGAATGTAAACACACTTTTTCGCACATGCACACATGAACACGTAATTTTTCATGAAAAGAGCACATCTAAAGATAAAATAAACACCTATGAAATATGGAAGTAGACAGTGTTACACATGTAGCATTGTTCCAATATTCTATAATTATTTGGCGTGGTTAAACCAATAAAATGTCTGTCTTTTAGTTTTTACGTAACATCATTTCATAGTCAACTTCGATAAATACAAATCTTTAATCGACTGGTTGTACACTAACAGCATTATCTTCTAATTATGCGTGTGAGCTGTAATTTCACATAAAAAAAATTACTTCACACGGGGCATTTTTTAAAGACTGCTTGAGTTCTTCAGCTTGATTATTTACTATTTCTGCCATAGATGAAGCATACTAATTTCTCGAAAAACGCTTAATACTGTTTGGAAACGATGAATGCTTTCAAAGTTTATCTACTTTTCCAATTATACCATTGACAAGGTAGGTCTACTTTGCGCGCATGCACTCTCTGTTAGAAATGATTATTATATATATATATATATATATATTATATTTCCGGTATTTTTGTTTAATATCCTATGTTTCTTTCAATGTATACGACATATTTCACAAACATACGTTTATCTTCATAAGACATTTTATGCTTAGAAATTCCTTGACAAATGAATGTATCCAGATGTCTACTCATAATTCGTATGCATACGACGCAAATGTAAGCTTGATATAGTTTATTGAAACCAGAAATGTCCAGCTTATTCTGACACTTTTTGAGGTACACGGTATTACATATAGCTCGATGTTACATATGGCAACACAGACATAAATTGCAATTAGAAAAATAGTGCCATAGGAAAATGTAGCTCCTAAAAATAAGTAAGCACTAACCATCGGTCTATAAAATAATACTGAATACTTCTTTATGCTTCTTTTATAGAAATTATAAGAAGCTTTGGAATATAAAACCGAGTTATAAAGATTTAAGAAAAAAAAAAAAAACGCTGAAATGATGTTTATTCTATTAGCGTAAGGTACTAATTTTGAAATCACAAAATTGAGCTATAACTATATTAACTGTACATCAAGTATAATTAAAATAATACACCACACGACACTTACAATTTTGTTTCACGTCCTTTTCTATTGAGAATGACTTCCATGTAGTATGGATCTGTACTAATAATAGTTTTTGCTATTTCGCTAGATGCGTTTAAACATTTCTGTAATAAATCTCTTTCTAAACGTTATTTTATACCAAAGTCACATTTTCTAATTTTTTTTATTGCCCCACCAGTGGCCGAGAGGTTCTGCTCTCGAAGTTGGTAGACGGGAGGTGCTGGGTTCGAACCCAATCGCGCCCGTCGGCCTAATCGTTCGAAGTTTTCGTGGTTTTCTTCGAACCTTGGATTTCCAAGCGTTAATACGGGTTAGGTTCTCTTAGAAAGACACCCACGAAGGGCACCCCCCCCCCCTTAGGGCCTATATCCCTCGTGTTGATAATTGGCCGTCATAAACACAACCAAACAACCAATTTTTGTTTGCAATCGATATTGCGCATTTTCAACCACACTAATATCTGGAGATTACGATAATATGAGATATTTCATTTTATACCTCCACAGCAACCAATAACTTGAGAATTTTACATGTGATGCTTTGCGTCATTCATTGTTTGGAACGTAAAATTCCATCATAAACTTAATTTTGAACCCTTCGGTCGGGTGTATTCTTCTACCTATCGCAATACGCCGTTTTATACACTTCACTACAATATAAAAAAATAATTTTCCACCACGTTTTGTAGACAACGAGTTCCACAGAAGAAGCGCACCATTCGAATTTTGAAAGTGGAAATGGTGGCGTGTTGAGGAAGAAATTAGCACTTAAATTTCTGTGTAACAAATATTACAAAGTTATTCCCACGAAATGTAGAAAGTATTTTTTATTAAATGATATTTAATTCCAAATTGGGTACTTTTGGTTGATTTTTATAAGAGCACTCTTGTTTTTCATTTATTTTAGAGATTTAATTCAGTCTCGTGATCGTTTAATTTTATTATCGTCGAATATTTTCTACATAAACACATCTTTCTTTTCTTTAAAAAGTTTATGCGACAATTTTTGTAGCAATAGTTTTCAAGATTTTTTTAAAGTATTCCCAAGTGATTCTGCTCTTGCTTCTGGCATCCTGAGGATCCATTATCTTTCTATTCCAGTTTTAATTGAAAATCTTTGAAATTTTGTTATAGGGGAGAGTAGCCATATTTGGACCGCCGCATTTATTGGCCCGTTGCCATTCTGCCGTTAATTACAGGCAGAGGCGCCATCTGCCGCTAAAATCCTACTCATCAGAATGACGTCATTTATGACAAGAAGAAGCACCCGTCTACCACGTACTGTTTTCAGTCAATTTTAAAAAAACATAAAGTTAGCTGTTTTGATCTAAATTTTTCCTACTAAACGTAAGGGAGTACTTTAAAACTAAGATAAGTTGTTATGTTTTCATATACATATCTATATTAATCTGTTTATTGCGCATATATTTCACGCAGATTTGTTTGATTTCGTTTTTGTTCTTAGTCTTGAGATTATCTGTTTTTTAAAATGGCGCAGTTGCCTTAATTGGGCCAATTTAAGTTGCTTAAATTGGACCAAAAATACGATCATATTTTTGAAAAGTAAGTAATAAATTTCGAGATTTTATTACTATCTCCAAGCAAGGTTTTTTTTTTTTTTTTACTGGATCAATTTCTGACAGTTTAAACCTATATAAACATAAAAATATTTTTACATGTTTATGTAATAAATTTTGCTTGCAATTTCTTTTATCTTGTATGTATTTATATTTAGTTTTCTTTGAAGTCTTTATTCCTACGGGGTATTTGGTTTACACAGTTGATATCAAACATTTTGCCCCTGGAGGATATTTGTGATCCCCTGAAAGGAGAGGGGTAGGGGCAGACTTTTTACAGTTCTGGAGAGTGGAATTACACTTTTTGGCCATTAAAACACATAAAATATCAAACCTTCCGGTGGGAGTGGTTATTTTAAGGCTCCGGGGGTGGGACATCTGCATTCAGCATTGTTCGAATACATAATGCTTGCGTTTGATTAATCGTAGCGTATTTTTTTTCTTTAGAGCATATATTTTAAACATCTTTTTAATATAATGTTGAAAATGTTGAAAACGACACAGAAAAACTGTCTGGAAGAAAAAACCCGTGATAGCAAAAGCTGTTAAAGGTATAGGAAACGAAAAGGAGAGCGTAAGTTGTAAAGAAATTGACCTGCAAGAAGGCTGCAGCTACAACCCCCCCCCCCCCCCCAAAAAAAAAAAAAAAAAATCCAAAAAGCATAAGAAGTGCTATCTCCCTTGCTAAATTCAGTTAAATCAAAGTACAGAGAGAGCCATTAATCAGTTGTGTTAACATCTTCGCCATATAAAGTAAACCTTGAAATGAAAAAAAGAAACCGACAAAAAAGAATTTATTTTGTTTGATTGTTTCATTAATCGCAAACTTTGCTTTTAATAAATTTAGTTATATTTCTTAGTCATTAAAACAACCTGATATTGTTAAAATAGCAATTGCTTTTTAACCTGATATTGTTTGCTCCAATTTAGGAGACTGGGGGTCCAACTTAGGCGACCAGTTGCTGAATTTGGACCACTTTTGACAATCTTTTCAAATTAAAATAAAATTTAAGATTTTCAAAAAGAAATTGATTTAAAGATTTATTTAGTTAGTAGATGAATAGATTGAACACGTGTAGTGATGTTTTGCAGACATTCCAAAAATTAAGTGAGTTACACCTGAAATTAAGTGAAGTGGTCCAAATTTAGCTACTCTCCCCTATGTTTGCTATGAATTATCCTTATGAAGCGCCTGCGATGAATTCATAAAATACCCGTAGTTTCTCACTTTTTAAATTTCCAATCTGCTATGTTTAATAACATTTTTTTATTTTCAATTTATTAACACATATGCAATTTTAGTTTAATTATATATAAAGATGTATTCTTCATTTTTGTGGTGTTAATAATGTACAAGTCCATTTCTATTTTACGCTGACACGAATTTCTTTAATAATTCCGTTTAGTATATTTGATAGCCTATGTGTAGACTTCAAGTTACCAGTATTATGCTCCTTTAAAGCGGAATAAATGTGTAAGTGACAGCGAAGAGTAGAATCTAACAGTTTTTGCAAAGATTGGTGCTTTTATTTGAAGATATTTGTGTTGTTGTTGTTAATAATAAAGCAGTCCAATTTTATTTTTACCTTAAAAAATTTCATTTAATGATTTCAATTCGATTATTTTGGTAGCTTATATATATATACATTAAGTTAGCAATGTTATGCTCCTTAACAGTGAGAAAAATGTGTAAATGACAGATAAAAATAGAATCTAATAGTTTTTCGAAAGATTGGAGTTTTTATTACAACATGTTTGTGTTGTTGTTGGTTATAATGATCCAGTCCGATTTTATTTTTCCCTTTAACATAATGATTTCATTTCGAGTATGTTTGGAGGCCTATATGTGTACATCAAGTTAGCAGCATCATGCTCCTTTACAGTGAGATAAATGTGTAAATGTCAGAGAAGAATAGAATATAATAGTTTTTCCAAAGATCGGAGATTTCATTAAAAGACGTTTGTGCTGTTGTTGTTAATAATATACCAGTATACTCTTTTATTTTTCGCTAAAAGTAATTTTCATCAATCATATAAATTTGAGTATGTCTGGTAGCCTAGAGGTGCACATCAAGTTGGCAATGTTATGTTACTTTACGGCGGGATAGATGTGTTAATGACAACTAAGCATATAATAATATATTTTTCCAAAATATTAGAGTTTTCGTTCGAAACGAATTCGCTATGTTATGTCTCTTTATGTTAAAAGCAATTTAAAGAAAAGCCAATTTAATTACTGAAAAACATTTAACACTATTTATTAAATAAGGGATTTTTTTTTCTGCTTTGTCACGTGAGTTATTTCGATATATCGACAATCAATTAAACTACAAAATTTTATTTTTAGTATTGTATTTTTACAATTTAAGTTGGGGCATACAATAAGTTAAATAAAGATTAAGAACACATTTTCCAGCTAATGTGTGAAATGTATATTTCAGTATTCGTATTGTAAAAAGGATTGACCAATGTTTCAAGAAGTATAGTGGAGTCTGGCTAGTGAGTGTCCAAACATATCTCCGGTTAATGAAGACAATTTCGTTTATCCCATCGTTTACTATTCGCAATCAAGATATTATCCGAATTGAATACTTCCAACTGGGCGAAAAAATGTCAACCCTGGGAATCGAACTCAGATCCTTGGCTTAAGGAACCAATGCTCTACCGTTTAAGCTAACTGGGCTGACAACCGGCGAGCATATTTCGCTCAGATGACCTTATTGGTAATAACATCTGATCTGTCATGAAGACAGATCAACAGAATAAATAGCAGGTAAAGGAACTCCATATAAACGATGGGCACGTAGATAAACTATTTTGAGTTAAAATAATAGTTTATATACGTACCCGCCGTTTATATGGAGTTCCTTTACCTGCGATTTATTCTGTTGAGCTGTTTACATGACAGACGAGATGTTATTACCAATAAAGTTGCCCGAGCGAAATATGCTCGCCGGTTGTCAGCCCAGTTTGCATTAACGGTAGAGCATTGGTCCCGTAAGCCAAGGATCTGGGTTCGATTCGCGGGCTGAGCATTTTTTCGCTCAGTTGGAAATATTCAATTCGTATAGTAACGTTACTAATCCGTTTGATTGTGTTAAAATAAGAGTTCAAGATATTATCAATGACGAAGATAAAGAAAATATTCCACACTGAATGAAAAAAGACCTCCTTCATCTAGAACGAATAGGTGGCCATATTATAAACCACTAAGCTAGAAATATAGATTTCCGAGTTATGCGGATAAGGTAAACAAATAAACTGAATAAACGAAATGATCGAGAATTTCTAGTTTAAAGTTTTCTAGGTGATAAAACGATACATTATATTATGAATCCTTTTAATAGCGAGAAATTCTCGTTTGATTTCTAGAAATAATTATAAACTAGAATATTAGTTAGTAAAACTCACTTCTTGTCTTCGCATTTATTTACAGGTATTTTTAAATAAGTTTGACCACTGTAATATGGGAAAACGCCCTTGAATTTTAATAGGGATAACTAGAGCTCTCCAGAAAAGGGGGCTAAATTTATAAGGATGACATGGAACTATTTTTCTAGAGCCACAATTTATTTTCTAGATGCCATTGATACATTTTTTTCAGTGCACCACGAAGGGCGTGAGAGATTCCAAACGAGCACTGATATTAATAATTAAAATGTTATGTAACGATATATTTACATCTAGGCTGATGCGGTCTGGTGGGATAAGGAGTGAATGTCAAAATATCCCTTTTCAAAAACGACAATTCAATTACTTTATCTTTAAAAGTCCTCCCTGCAAGCTTTCTCCGCATAAAAATACGGTAAAAAACTGACCGATACTTATCAAAATCTGGAGGTCTCTTTTTAATTTCCAATAATAAAAGGGAAAAAATAATAAATAAAGTTAAAAAAAAATTGAATGCTTTTTTATTCGCTGAAAATACGTGAAACCTAGAACAGAGACACAAGTGAAATATTGATGAAAAAATGTATAGAAAGTTCTGAAATAAAATATTGTTTTCTTTTTCTCTAGTTACACTCAAAGTTTTTCCATGTTAAGTGAAAAAGAAAACTTTACTCACAAGAAAAAGGAATTGTTGAGAATGGGAAAGAATGGTTGCAACATCAAAACAAGGAATTCTCAGAAGGAGTTAAATCAATGAAAGGTGAGAAAGAATGTGTGAAATATTAATTTTTTTTTTCTATAAGTGAAAACATTTCAGACTTTTATCACAAGGGAAGACGCAAATATTTTAGAAGCGAAAATATTTTATTTCTTGTCAGATGTTTGATATCTATATTTCTGTAGGTTTTTGTATAAATATTTTTTTTCTTTTTTACACCAGCCTGACATTATGAGAATCGCTGTTATCATAGTCTATCAGGATTAATAGATTTCCTGATGTATTTTTAAGACAAAAATTTTTTATGATCTTCACTTTATTCTCTGTCTACATCTGTAATTTTTGGTAACTTCTTCATAATATTATAGACATTAATAAACTGAAATGATACGAGATTTTTAGATTTAAAAGTATTTAATGTTCAGAAGATAAATAAATTAATTTTTTATGAGATATTACGGAAAATTACACACGCAAAACTCATATACTTTACAATAGTGTTTTACAGAAAATAGTTTCGTTTTTGTTGATAGTTCAATATCTGTTACTTGTATTTTTTAATGCAACAATATTCTATGTGCCTGTAAACTGTTGCAATACTTAGCGATTCCATTTAATTTAAATTGCATGAGATAAGTTTCTAAAGAAGAAAGTCATTAAATATTTTCAGAAAAATATTTAATTAACCCGGGAGAACTCGCGGCATGAGATTTTCTCTCACAGTCGTACTTTTTTAATACTCTCATTTAAATCATTTTTCATTTTAATTAAAATTTCAAAATGTTTTACAATTATTTTACCTATTTTGTGAATAAAAGTACTAAGCCAACCAAAAAAAGTTGATATTATATGAATGTAAAGTAAAAGAAAAGCAATTGGGCATTCTCACTAGCGAGTTCTCCTGGGTTAAAAATTTCAAATTTATGTTATTTTTATTATACTTTAAACTAAATTTTAACTGTATAAATTAAATGTTTACTCTGTAAAATAAACATCTTAATTAACAATTTATGTAGTTCAAAGCTAATAGTGAAATCGTGAATCAAAACATTTTCACTAAAAATTTCAATAAAATAAAAAACTGCATTTTGAGACTTTGTCTAGAAGGATATTTTTAATGCAAAATATAACATTACCGTGTTCTACAAAAGTTCCGAAACAGCAATTGTTTTGTTTATTTTACCAAAAATAACGCAAAACATCAACTCTCTAGGAGCTATTGTTCGCCGAATAAATATTGTTTCAATTTTATTATTCCTTTTGCATCATGCATAATTAAAATATACAAGAAGAATATAATTGAAATATTTTATTTAAAAAATAATGACTGGCTTTTACTAAGGATCATATCATTCTCTATATCTAATATACGCGTGGTAACTTTGAATTTAAAACAGATTTCCATACTGACAGTCAAGTATTCAGACTGTGGAATTAGTAGGAAAAACAATAAAACGAACAGAATTTTTGTACAGGTTACTCTATATAATTTAAAAGGAAATAAAAAATATGTATTCAGTGCGCAACAATATACACAGAAAAGTCTTAGAGAATAAGGCAGATTAAAAAAGAAATAATTAAACCGCGATCATGTGCGTTGTCCCCAAAGAGATGCTACAAAAGTATGGCTGTCTAACCCACAAAATGACCCAGTTATTCATTATCTTCATTAAACATTTGACTGCCTTATGGAAACTGCTCAGACGTGGGTATAACGTCTGTAGAGCATTGATGCCACCCACCGGATACCTTTATTAAAGTCTTAAAAAAAGGATACATCAATGAGTCCATAGCCCAAGCTGCTGAAAAAAAACGACTTTAAGAAAAGACAGAGATGTTACAGATTGTGGTCGTAGACCAGATCGCCATAAAAGGTCGATAGTAAGTCCAAATCGACAACTGTTTAAAGTAAGAGACTACAGTCCAAGATCATAGGAAGAAAAAGAGAATTTTCCTTTATGCATCACGTATAGAACTAATTGTTAGACATGTCCATTAGAAGCTAAATACCTGTTTTAATTTGAACGAAGTGCTGGGCAGGATAAAATGTTACTAAGCCAATTTATAGGGATTGATAAGGGGCATCGAATATGCCGCCTAAGGTAAGTGTGCAAGGTTAGTAGTAAGGACTTGCTAAATCGCCACATTCACATGCTGAGGAACTTGAGCAATGGAATTTATGGAGGTACTCCCTAAATGGACCATGTCCTATAAGAAATGCGGCAACGGCAGTAGAAAGGGGAGGAAGTCCAGATGGTTTGTTCCCTTAAAGCCGAAAAGATTTTAGCCGAAACTCATTAAGAGGGGGAAATGTAAGGGGTCATACAGGAGTTGTATAGTGTCAACGCTTAGTTCTGATTCCCTCTGAATCTGAACAAAATCACGAAGAGTTACTCCATTTTAGAAAAGAACCCTGTGCGGTTTGCTGTTGCGGATTTTGCGGCTGTTACGGTTTCGGCAGAATTTATTGTTTTATTGCTTTTTTCAACTTAGCTCAGTAGTGTTTTACTATGCATTGTATCATCTAACCAATAAAAGGGTAACCAGACAAAAAGATCTAGAAAATTCTGTCAGAATTATCTTCTCACAATTAAAAAAAAAGAAAAAAAAAGAAAACATAATTTAACTTTATAATCAATGATTCGTGAAACTATAAAAATTTTCTACTGAATGAAATCGATGTCGAATTACTAATTTAATTAAAAATATATTTTGAATTCTTAATTTTTAGGTGTAACGAATTTACAAATTCATAATTAGTGTCGACAATAAAGAGAGAATTATAAGCAACAGCAACAAAGTACGTGTGCTGTTTCTTTTATTGTTTTAAATTATTTTCATGAAGCTTTTTATTATTATTATTATTATTATTATTATTATTATTATTCTGAATGCCATGTGGCTATTTTTGGAAAATATTTATCTGTTTTTCTGGCGTCTCTCTATGCGTTACTCAAATTTTGTGGGCGCTTTAGCTCTTTTTAATAATTAAAAAATGTTTAATTTTTTTGTACTGTTTCCTTATTTACTGATTTGTTTCCTTTTGTTTTGTTTGCCAATTTTCACATGAAAATCATTTGAGTAATACTTTATTATTTTAAACGTTTTGACAATGAAATTGATTTTTGGCTGAAAAAATAAAATCTTGCTAAGAAAGGATTCCATGTAGTAATACTTTACTTGTTTAGTCTTTCAAAGTTAGTCGGAATTGATTAAGGAATAGGTGGAATAGCTGGCCAGTGAAATTGACACTATGGTTAAAGGAAAATATAGAATTTCATTCAAAAATTTAAAGTAAATTAATTAAATTCATTGAATACATTTGTTTTCCTTTTTATGTTCTATGATTAAAATTCTACTGTTTTAATTTTATGAAAATATGCCCAAAAGTAAATTTTTAAATATATTATATTTAAATATACAATTATTAAGAAAAATAGGCGAAAATTATGCCACTAATAACACAATCATGTGGAGAAGTTTTCTGTGTACATTAAATTTAATCTATTATTTTAATTTTATTTAAATTATTTAATCGGCATTTATTTGCATTATCTACATATACATATATTTCAATGTATGTGAAAAAATATGACTATAATATTTTTGCATGTGTTTAAAATTCGGGTTTAAAAAAAGAAAAAATATATATTCTCTACTGAATATCACATCACTTTTGCATATAAAAGCATGCATTAAAGATTCCAATTTAATATACTTTATCGAAACATTTTTATTTTTCTTATTTAAGCTATGGCAACAAAAAAGAAAATCGAAGATAATTTTAAATTAAATGTATCATTTGAAATATTTATTCAAATAATGAAATATTGATATTTTTTTAAATTATAAAGAAATTAAAAAGGAACCTATATCCTATTGCGCTATTTTGAATTATATTTTGTAATATAAATGATATATTTTTCTTCATTTACTTTTAAGGTTGGTTGTGTTTATTACGGCAGGAGGGATATGGGAGGGATATGGGCCCTAAAGGAGGGGGGGGGTGCCCTCCATGGGGGTCTTTCTAAAGGAACCTAACCCGTATTTATGCAAGGAAATCCAAGGTTCTAAGAAAACCACGAAAACTCCGAACGGTTAGGCCGACTGGCGCGATTGGGTTCATTTACATTTAAGAAAAAGTAATATTCTAGATTATTGTCCAAATTTCGATCCCAGAAAATATTAATACACATAAATACCAGTTTAAGCCTAGTTAGTGCCCTTTTTATGGAGCCTTAAGGCAATCGATACATTAAACAATTTAGTATATATATATATATATATATATATATATATATATATATATATATAAAACTATTTTTGCTTTTACTTTGGTTGTTTATTTTTACAAATCGATTGCTGATCATACCACAGAAGTTTTTACATTTAGTTTATACAGTTTTAATTTACACGGGAAGAGTTTTAATCCCCCCCTCTTCTTTCTTCGCTGTTTCAGTGTCTATATACAAAAACATTATTAATGCAGTTATTTATAAATACACTTCACAAAAGCATATATTTTTATCCTTACATGTGCATATACGTCTTTTTGTTTGAAAAAAAAAATCAAAGCACTTTTTCAAGGACTTTAATTTCTTATTTTGCAAGGAATAACCACAAGAATTTATAAATTATTTACTATTTTGTTATATTGAATTCATTTGTTAAAATGGTCCATTTTTACAAAAGGTTTGACTATATATATATATATATATATATATAAGAGCAATAGAGATCCATGTCCATTGCACATATAGTTCCAAAAGGTTTAACATTTATTTTTTTAATTTACAAAAGAGAAACATTAAGAAAATTAAAAAAGAGAATAAATATATGTAATTTAATAAATCAAAATAATCATAAAAAAATCTTTGAAAGTTATTCTAAAGACTTTATACGTATGCAGCCGTTTAAACATTTTATTCATGTAAGGGGGAAATAAAAAATAAAATTTTGATAAAATTATAAATTAAGTTTCAATTTAAATTATTTTTGATTTGTTTCTAAAGTATATTTAGACAACCAAACTATACGTTTATTTTTTCAATACACTGATAAGTATATCACTTTCCCTAAACCTATATTATGCATTGAAATGTATTTATTGAATAATGTGGTTTATCTTTTGCGCCATGCTATCCGAAACCTTAACAAAAAATTATGTAAATTATTTCATTGCGTCATATTATCCATTCGCATACATTTAACTTAATTTGGATACTAATGACGCAAAATAACCATTTACATATTAGGGTCAATCCCGTTTAAATCACCCAGGTGGTGTCGCTCGACATTTTTAATTTTCCCAATCTTTTTACAAAGATTTCTTCATAGTTTTCTGAGTTTAAAAACATGACTAATTTTTTTTTTAAATGTTTTTTGGAGGGGCCATTTTTAACAAACTACACAGCCATTTTTGGGAGAAAAACCTGTTTTACGGAAAATGCTGTAACTGCTTTATTTTTCTACCTGTCAAGAGGAATCTAAAACCAAAATGTTAAGCATAAAATTGTCGACATTTTATGAAATTATAAAATTTTCATTAGTCTTAAAATTGTCGACATTTTATGTAATTATAAAATTTTCATCAGACTTAAGGATCTAAACCAAAAACATGCTTAAAAACCGAAGAAATAAAAGGTCAAACCCCACATTACGCTGCCATTGTTTTTTATGAAGGAAATGAGACTCACCTTAAATAATTTTTTTTTTTAAAGATCTCTTATAGGACTATAGGACTATTCATTTTTATAAATTTCAATCCTGAAAACAGTTTTTTTTTTTTTTTTTTTTTTTTTTTTTTTTTTTTTTTTAGTACAGCTCATCAAAAACTGTGTTAAGTCTGCTTTTGGCAATTTTCACTAATTAATATCTCAAAAAGGACTGACTAAGAAATTCTGAAAACTTAGGATAATAAACATCTTTGTACTATAAAGTTAAATTGTAAATTTTATGACTGAGACTTAACTCGTTTTTGAATAACAGTTCACTAAAAATGCACCGCCCCCTCCCCACTTTCTTTTCCTTTTTGTTTTGTTCCAGATACATAGCATTACAGGTACTTTTTGCTTATGTACGCTCAAATTGACGATAAAAACAAATTTTACGCATTATTGCTTAGTTAAATAGGGTAGTGGCCTCTTTTCAAAAATTTCTTGAATGGGGGAGGGGGGGGGCGGTCTTTTGATTTTATCGTGCGCATCTGAGGAGCACCTGATACAGTTTTATTCTGACATTTTTTGAAATTAGCCAAATACTCGCGCTAAGAATTTTATAAAATATCTCGTTTGTATATGCCACTGCCCCTTGCCTTTTACGCATATTTGCCTCCCCCCCAGTGCCGAAACTAAGGGGGGCAGAGGGGGCATGTACCCCGGGCGCCAGAACGAAGGGGCACCAAATGAAGGATTATACCTTTGGAGTGGATCATTTTCTTCTGATTGACTGACGGCTTTTATTATTATGAAACAGCCATTATAAATGAAGTGTTAGGTGAAGATGAAAGAGCAGTCGTAAAAAGTTAGAACTCTGATTTTCTGGTCAGAATGGGAAGAAAAAAAAATGGCCATAATTTTTTTTGTCAAAAAAAAAAAAAAATGGCATCAGAAGAAAATAACTCGGTGAAAGCGGAAACTCGGTTAAGCAGGACTCGGATAATCGGGACTCTGACTGTATATTTCATTTTAAAAATAATCTTTAGAATATTTTTGTTGGTGTTCAGAGGGGGCTAATGACTCCCATGACATCCGCCATTGTAGACTAAGTAGTTCAGTATTACATGTTTTATGCTTACATATTTTAAATTTTAAAATAAGTCGGCGATTAGAAAATTAGTAAAATTCTCTTTGTAAATATGGTTTGCGGAAGAGGGGGGGGGGTTGCCAAAATTCATGTTTGCCCCGGGTGCAAAAAAGGCTAGTTTCGGCCCTGTTCCCCCCCTTCCCCCTCCAACACACACACAAAAAAATACCGGTTATATGAATCACTAATTAATCAACTTTATGCAACGTTAGCAACTTTTATGAATCAAATCTAATAATCTTCCATAATGTAAGAGTTATTTGAAAAGAAAAAAAAAACAAACAGTATGTGTCTTTTGCATTTCAGTAAGGAGAAAGAAATAGTGACCCTTCGTGACATCGGAGATAAGGATTTGACTGGGGTGTGGAGAACAGTAATGGGACTGGGTTTGAGAGGGAGGGTGAAAAGGAAATAAGAAGAAACTGGATTCCTTATCTCAGTTCCGTTTTTTAATTTTTAACAGTCCCCTGTATGTTTTGGCTAGAATTTGTTCGGCTTTAAAGGAAGTCACAGTCCAGATATAGGCATTTTTGATTTTTATTCCTGTTAATATTGTAGAAAATAAAATTTTCGGACATATTAGATATAGTGCGCATGCTCTTGTTTTATAGAAAATAAAATACACAATTTCAAAATGCATCATTATTTGAATTATAAAAATAAAGTAAATGAATGTATGCACGAACTAATGAGGAAATCCTCAATGACGAAGATAAAGACATGTGAAATTGACGATTAAAAAAAGGATTCAGACGTTTGTTGATTATTCTGATTATTATGTCAATAATAATGGAATTATTAAATGGAGTATAAAGGTATCAATATTGAATGTGGATCTCTAGAAAACTAGTTTGGTAAAAATACATAATTTTCTGGATGTTTAGAGAAGAAATTAATTCTCGAGAAAAAATTGACGCGCTTTTGTGCGTAAGAAAATAGACTGAAGAAATTTTTGGCAATGCAATTATAAATATTCTTATTGAAAGCATCGTGAATATCAAATATTGTTATATATTTGAACACAATATAATAAAAATCACTTTAAAATATTATTAAAAATTTTCTCGTTTTGCACCTTTTACACAGTCAATTATTATTTTTTTCATCAACAGATTTAGCAATACATATTTTTATATCAATTTCTGATCATGCATGTATCAAGGCTGCATTGGGAAATTGATAAATCGAGTAACTAGACTATAAGCATAGAATAGATTGCACTGTAAAAAAAATTCCGCAACGTTCCTGGGAAAAAATGGGCAGCTGAGTTGCCCATTATTTCCAAGAAACATTTCTTGAAAATGACTGGTACTTTACTGTATATGTTAAAAACTTTCTACAGAAATGCCAGTAAGTTTCCTGTGAAATACCAGGAATATTTCTGTTGACAGCAAAACATTACTGACATATTCAAGGCTGGAGTAGCACAAGAGCGAAAAATGTCCAGACCAGGGATCGAACCTGGATACTTGGCGTGCCGTGCCAATGCCTTACCAGTTAGGCTATCCGGACCGATACCTGGCTGACATAATTCACTCTGGATGTTCGTTCCCTTCATTATGACATTACTGACATTTCACGGCATGCGGGATCCGCAGACGATTTTTACATTTCCAGTTGACAATTTTCGCTTTATTATCATTATTTGTTAGAATGAAAAAATATTTTGAAATTGATATCAAAATTATTATTTATAATTTACACGAAAAAATAAATTTTCAGTTAAAATTCAATAAAGTAAATATATATGTGTTATATTGTTTCTGAACTTTGCTTAAAATATAAAAATAGATAAATGTAAATAATAATTAGAAAAAAAATCTAGACATAAAATATTTTGGATTTTCGTCAGTGATTATGTTAGTTTACAAGTTAGATAAAATACATATAAATTTTCATGAAAAAAAAAACCTAAACGTAATTGTATATTTTTTCCGAAAAAAAAAAAAAAATCAAATTTGCAGCAATTCAAAGTGTCAAATATGTGTCAAATTTAAATCAAATTGTAATAAAGTGTTAAAATATAAAATTAATGAAAAAAGAAAAAAAAAAGTCAAGAGGTAGCATCGAACCCGGGCCGTACGGGTGGCGTGCAAGCTTTCTTCGTCCACACCACGAAAGACACGTTGAGAGCTGCAAACTAATGGGTATTTGAAACGTATGCTAAAACTCGGCATCTAATTTCTGAAAATCTAAGGCCCATTTGAAGAAATCCTTTCACAAGAATAATTAGAGATAAGAACTCTAAAACATACTTTAAATTAATCAAAATAGGTGAGAATCATATTTGATTGTCCCCTGGTTAATGCAGATCCAAATAATAGGTGTATTTTTTTTTACACAGTCTGCTCGTTAAAGATTTCACAGACAAGTACGAGAGATAATCTCTTAGTGATGTCACAGAGGTATTGTATTTTCATCTGAATTATCTTGACAATAGAGACGTAAAGGATTATGTTGTCTATTGATTTATTTGCATTCCATATTGATTTTTTTACATTCATTTAAGGAATTCGTTTTCGACACTCGCGCGCGAGCAACGGATTATAGGAAAAAAAATAATAAATGGCGGCCGCAGCGTTTTGCTGTTTCCAACTTTTGTTCAGGAACGTTTCAGATAAGAAAACCAGAATTTCACAGGAAAGAGCTAAATTATTCTGAAAACCTGATAAAAGGCGAAACGTTCCTGGATTTTACATGAAAAGTTACCATTTTTTTTTACAGTGTGCATGGGTATTTTTGTATCGTTCTGTACGTTATTTGTGCGTAAAATCGTTGTTTAGGATTTTAGCTTTTTATAACTAGACTTTAATGCTGCTCTGAAATCCAAAAGAACAACTGTATAACATAAGTTTTAATTTATATTTGTTCGGAAAAGCATTAAACTAGCAGCAGTTGTTATTCAGAAACTATGTAATCGAACTGTTTTTCCGCTTTTTTGAAAACGCAATAGATCTTTCAGAAAAACATTGTCAAAGTGGGCATTTTGAACCGAATTTCCGCGTGAAGGAAGTATAACCTCTCAAGGATCGATGAAAAATATCTTTGTCACGTGATCAAAATCGCTTATAACTCATTAGGTAATTTATTTATAAAAAATGGAAAACACAGTTCGATTCCAAATCGCTTACAAAGTTAGGACTTTTAATTTTATATCTTTCCGTTAAAAAATGAATTTATAAATGTGTCAAAACTTTTTGCGCTTGTTCAGCAAAGCAGTCGAGAAACGCCTAGCTGTTATGGAATTCTAAAGTAAGAAAAATCTGTTTATAGGGGTCTTAAAAACATACAGAAATATTTTACAATGTATATTATTCAACATAGAATAAATGCTACACAGATAGATACTCTTTTTCTTTAAACCAACTGTCTATGTTTCACTGTCTACAGCGTCAATTTGATGAAAGCAATTGGTTATGTGCACAAATTTGCAATCCAAATATGTATACTGTAATCTATAACAGAAATATATAGATATTAGACAGCTATCGCAATGTACACTTTAAATAGGGACCTACAATCCATATTTTAGTATATGTCCTATCTACCATAAAATCTATGATGTAAATTTAAGGATACATTTCATAACATGTGATATACGTCAATGCTTTTAACAATCGACGGTTTTATAAACTGGCGTTGTTTCCCTAGTCTTCTGTTTCATCTATACTCCCTTTGATCTTTACAGATTGATTGCCTACTCACATATTTGCAGATATTTCCAATAAATACGAGCATTTACAAGCATGATCGCAAATACCTAGTTTCGAAACTCATATGTGTTGTAGATTATAGATAAAGTATTTATTTTAAATATTTGACAATATACCGGGTGTCTCAAAATGGACTGACTGATTTTAAAATTAAATAACTTGCAAACGGTGACAGATATTTAAAAAATTCTTGCAGGAGGGTTATGCATAAGGTCAAAAGTTTTTTTTTTTTTTTTTTTTTTTTTTTTTTTTTTTTTTACAGCGATTTACAAACAATAGTTGGCGCTGCGATCAATAGACGCTAAATTCAGGCTCGATTTTTGGTACTTTGAAACCCACTCAATACATTTTATCCTCCTTTTTCCGCATGCAAGAAGAGAAAGGCAAAAAAATCGAGCCTGTTTTAGCGCCTATTGCTTACAGCGACATCTATTGTTTGTAATTCGAACTAAAATAGAAAATCACTGTAAAAAAAACTTTTGACCTTATGCATAACCCTCCTGCAAGAATTTTTTAAATATCTGTCACCGTTTGCAAGTTATTGAATTTTAAAATCAGTCAATCCTTTTTAGGACACCCTGTATATTTACATATTTATTTATATTATTAATATAAAGATTAATTTACAGAATAAATTTTATACATTTTGACTTTTAATTTCACTTTATTATTATTATTATTATTATTATTATTATTAATCACGGTCAGTTTGAAAGAAAACATAACTGCAGGGTGGTATCTTTTTAAAATACTAGACTAGGACTGATCATACCAACGTGTATTTTTTTCCCTTCAACAGAACATTTTATTGACTAGGTGAATGGAATTATAATGTATTTAAATTACTTTAAATTTCGTTTTAGTAGTACATTACATATATACACAGGAGTATAACATATGTTTTTATATTTTAGAAAGTAAATAGACGGAAATTGCGATTTATTTTGTGGCATCTTATGTGCCAAAAAATTGATAAAAATTTCATAATAAATTACTTTTAATTGCTTAAACTATTTTTAATAATAAATGTCTAAAAATAGTTCTTTTTATTGAAATGTAATGCTATATAAAGATAAAATTTGCTTGAATATGAAATAGAAAAATTATATTAATGTTTTCACAAAGTCTCTTTAAATTGACATTAGCTATAATTATCAACTGTAACTAACGTAAAAAATGCCGAGAAAATTAAAATGTAATATATATCATCGCTCATTTAAGTTGCAAAATGTTAATTTCTGATTCCACGTTTCACTATATTTTCTAACAGCGATTCCTTAACTTTGATTTATTCATTTTTCAGTTTTATAACTAATTTCCTATAAAGCTTATTGCACCACTTTCAATTATTTCATTTTTCATATTCAAATTATAAACCTGAGAGAAGGAGAAAGTTTACGTTTTATCGATGACAGATTTCATTTAAAATTACTCATCAATATTTCAATTAATTATGGCTGTGAATAATTGAAATAAATTTTAGTAATTAATTGGTGACAACTTATAGAAATCATTGACTTTTTGATAATTTTGAAACGTTTTGCTCTCCTCTAGAAATTAATTAATATGCTAATGCAAATGCTTGAATATGTGAAGTATGGATGAATAGATATATGATGTTATATATGAACCATGAATGATGGTGGGTTATTATTGAAAAAAAATTAAACTGACATTAAAGCGTGATTCATTTAAAAGTTTATTTAATATTACTAATTCACTTTTATAATTTAAATGGTACTTATTATTGTGGTTTAAAATTGCATTTGCTTTAGCAATTAAAATTTATTTCTCTATCACATTCCCAACAATTTCCTACATACTTGATAAGTGTTTATGATTTCCTATGAAGTAGAGTGGCTGCAAGTGGCTCCTATTAAATCATGTGGATAAATTTGTAGGAGCTTTTAAAATGATTATACATGCTCGAGAAAAAAAAAAAAAAAAACTCACAAAGTTGCTAGTGTCTTTCAAATGTATCATATCATTACCATTAATAGGTTGATTACTGATTGACATTTACTGTTTAAAACAGCTTTCTAAAGTTTATCACAAAATAATTTATCAATTAATTTCTAATGCTTCAACATAGATCATATCGAGTACTTTCTGATTGTTTACTGATCAACATAAAAATAACTTTTCACTAGACACGAGCAGCGCCCACCTCCTCCACACATCCACAAGCACTTACATACATACATATAAATACGCGAAACTGTGTGCATATGAGTTCGGAGAATTTACCACTTTCGTATATTTTATTGTCACATGAATAATTACACTATAATGGAGTATTATATGATAGATTATGCGCCTTTTATCTTTTGCTTTTTCTAATCTTGTACTGCTTTAATATAATGTTTTTAACTAACCTAAAACTAATCTTATCTAATGTTTTATTTCCTAATTTCTGTTCTCATTTTCACATATCGTAAAAAAAAAACAAAAAAACAAAAAACAAAAAAAAACATGTTTTTATGTTTTATTAAAAATTATTTAAAACGAAATTGAATATTTATATAGAAAAAGGTTTAATAAACACTTTTGTCTTGCTATATTTTACATTATTTCTATATTATCTAATACTTTGTTTGAAAATAGATCATGTTTAAATATTCGATAAGGAACATGTGCCATTTCCTTTCTTTTCAGTAACCCTTTCAGGGGCAAAGTACTTGTATTCGTAAAATGCCGAAATTAGTGAACGACACCTTAATTTACAAACAAATTTATTTAAAAATAAGCAAAAGCTTTTGTTCACATACTTAATAAAAGGAATTTTTTCATTCTAATGTTCCGGTGCCATGGCGTTTATGAATTAAAATTAGGTGGTTCAAAAATAGACCACCGCCCTTACTGATATATACATAGAAAATTAATAGCCAACAAATAACTGAATTGCGAATACTTCAGCAGTTTTTGTAATAACAAAAAGTTAAACTCTCAAAGACCGAATTAATTTTTAGAAAAAAATATTGAAAATTTTAAATTTTCTTCTCGGAAAATGCTAATTGAATTTTGTCTCCCTTAACATATTTATAAAAGCTGTTGAAGTTATTTCAAATTGTGATTTTATTAAAATATTAATTTATATCACGAAGTTAGATTTTTAATGGAAAATCTGGACGTCAAGAATATTGGTTATTTATTAAACCAATAGATGGCAGTGCTAGAATGACATTTTCTTGTTCTTTACGTTTGCCTCTTAAAAAAAATCTAGAGATTTGAATTTTACTAAATGTTTTCCTACAATTGTTCTCGCCGAGTTATCATAAGCCTTATAATAAGAAAACGATTTTCTTAAAATTTCTAATATTTAATTAATGGGTAAAAATGTTAAGAAAAATATTTAAACTTGATACAATAAGTAAGACTAAATGATTTTTTCAATAAATAAGTTAAAATAACAGTTAATTATATTAATATTAATATATTTCTAACGTCATAACAACACGATGTTACATTCAAAGTAATGGAAAAATTTCTTTATATAATTTTACCATATGTTTGTTACCATTTAACAATTAACAATTAAAAGATAGGAAAACAATAATGTTATTATAGTAACATTTTAAATTTTAATTTCCAAAGTTAAAATAAACAATTATATTTTTTATATTAGAATGCAAATAGATACAAGAAAGGATCAATCAAAACATGTTTTTAAGACCAAAACTGAATTTCGGTAATCTTCCTATTTTTGGCAGAAAGCGAAAACGAAAATGTCCTAACTTTTTTTAACCCATTAACCGCCAAAACTATTAAGATAGAAGTATTCAAATTTCTTGTTGAAAGTAGTTTCCCACCACAAATTCAGTAAGGTAAATTTCGCTTTACTAAAATAGCAGAATTTCTGCCAATAAATAAGACATTTTTTTAAGTTCTAAAACAGTGGTGCCAATGTAATTAGTTCATTGCATGAGCAATCATTTTGACTGTTGCGTGAACGCAACGTCAGCGGTTAATGGGTTAAAGTAATTAACCCGGCAGTAGTGTTGGTCTTTCATCGCCCATATAAATTATCTTGCCCTAACTAGTATCCCCTTACAAATACAATGGAGAACTACCGTGTAGCTCACTTTAAATGTTTCTCCATCACTATATTGATGTAACAAGACATCTCAGTTTTTTCTTCAGGTACATTTTTACAAGCAAATTTGAAATATGTGGAAAAGCCTACGCAACGATCCTTAGTGTCAGTTCATTTTTACTTTTTCCTATTATTCCAAATCTCATGAATAAAATGTCTCATTTAAGTAAACTGCAAATCTACAACTTCATTGAAATGTATTATTCGAATATTAAGTGAAAAATGCTTCTTATTTCCCATTTTCTGTATGCGGGGCCAGGCGGCAAAAAGACCGAGTGCGCCTAATAACGTTCTGAAAAGAAGACGCGGCTACTCTCGTGTTACTACATACATAAATATGCAAATTTATTAAGGGGTATTGTACTTTTTAAACGCGGCGAAAATTAACGAAAAAATTCAAAGTTTGAATTATACTATCTTCAAAACCTTTTTATGTATAAAAGTGAAATTTTGAATATTGATTAAATAGATTGTGCTTTCTAATGTGTTGCTATTAGAAACTGATTAGCCTTTCACGAAATTTGTGTATTGTTGAAATTAAAATAGCTCTTTTTTTTTTACTCCGTAAGATATTGCGCGCATGATATCTTGAGAACGTGTGCATGGATTGTTATGAAATTTGGTGTAGATACTAAGCAAATATGTTTGCTTAAAATGATCGACATTTAAGTAGTTACAGAGGTAATATTTTCAGTTATGATTATTTTTATTCATTTAAAAGTGTATTTTTTTTTCAAAAATATTTTTTACATAGTTAATGAAATAATTTTGATCTAAGAGTAGATCATTTTAAACACACATATTTGCTTAGCATCTGCACCAAATTTCATAACAATCCATACACACGATCTCTAGATATCAAGCGTGCAATGACTAACGAAGTGAAAAAAAAGAACTATTTTAATTTAAAAAATAAACAAATTCTGTGAAAGGCTAATCAGTTTCTAATGGTAGCATATTACAGAGTACAATCTGCTTAAACAAAAGTAAAAATTTCACTTTCATGCATAAAAAGATTTTGAAGATAGACTAAATCAAACTTTAAATGTTTTCGTTAATTTTCGCCACGTTTAAAACGTACAAGACCCCTTGTACGTTTGTGGTGGTACGTTTGTATGTGGAAGTATATATTACACATGGCCCAAGTAAATTAGCCCTCTGTGCCTCTGACTAAAACTTTTTATTTTCATATAAATTAAAATGTAATTAATTCATCTACGACTCATTATCTAATTATACGAATTTCATCTAATCGAACAATGCTTGAGGTACACATACCTCGATTTATCTTTTATAACCATTTTTGTATATGATCATCTGTTATACTGGAATTTTCTCAAAGAATATTTAAAAGACTTCTGCTGTTTCATACTTAAAATTTTCTATTACTGCAACTTTTAATGATCACGTGAAAAGCGTCTTCAAAGTTTAGTCATATAAGCATTGCTTGCGTTATAATTTGCACTCACGTCTTAAGTCAGCCATGAGTAAATATTATAAACAGTGAAATTCATAGCAATAAATAAATAATGTCTCAATTGATCTGATACCGCTCCAATCAATGAGGAATGTTGAAAGTTTCCAAAGGAAGAATCGAGATTTTTATAATAAATATATTTTCTGTCCTGCCTAATCTTAGGCCGCATTTTCGCTTAAAACGAATTTTCGGAGAAACTCAGATTTTGGACCGCAAAATGAAAACGAAACCGAATTTTCGGTTGATCTCTACTTATTAGTATTGATATAGTTTCTTTCGGTGATTTTTTAAATTCTTTAACAAGTAACTTGCTCACTAATCCTCAAAATAAATATTTTTGAGGAAGATATTATTTTCTTTCATGTAATTGATAAATATTTTCTTTCAAATGCATTTTTATTTTGGAATTTACGATGACTAAAATAACAAATATATTATTTCCATATTTTCGATTGCATAAGTAGATACATATTTTCTAAATATTTTTTAATTACTGAACAGGGGATTTTTTAAATAAAAAATAATATTGTATTGATTCGGTAATTTCCTAACTTGTTATTATAAAAGCAATTTTTTCTTCTTTAAATGACTAATAAACTTACACATATTTTATTTTTTCATAAAAAATAGAGTAATAGAGGATAAAAATAAATGCATGATAATCCAATTTATTTAATTACGTTATTTATTTCTTAGATTTTAAATCGTTACTTTTTGTAGCATTTACAAGTTTTATTTTAAAAAGTGGTAAAATGTAGTTTAAAAAAAAAGAGTTTTATGAGTATAATATAGTGATGCATGGTTAAAATTATCGAAACATTTGTAATTTATGTCGAAAAAAAAATTTTATTTAAATTTTTTTCTTTATAATAAAACTTATATAAGCTTCTGGAATTTAA
Source organism: Maratus speciosus (assembly GCA_963932465.1). Classification (NCBI taxonomy): domain Eukaryota; kingdom Metazoa; phylum Arthropoda; class Arachnida; order Araneae; family Salticidae; genus Maratus; species Maratus speciosus. Next base: position 316,741,350 of record OZ010792.1, read on the forward strand.
AATAAGTAAGATTAAGAAAAATGCAAAATAACTTAACATAAAAAACGAAAAAACATGCGTTCAACATAGATTTAGGAACATTTTCCAACACATACAATATACCGTATCAAAACTGCATAGTTTATTAAGTTTAAAGGGTCTAAGGACTCTTAAAATTCGAAAAAAAGACTACTTTCAACATTTAATATCTTAAAATGTATTTAATTTTAAGACACAATTTTAATTGGAAGGAAGTATATAAGTATTTTCTTTCACTTCATGTATTTAAAAAATTGCAAGCTGCAGAATTAGCATTTACAGGCGCTCCAAGCTGACAGACATGTGACAAGCAGAAAATCGGTATAACAGATTACGCGCAACAAAATAAATTTTGCAACTAGAATGAAAATTTTTGTGCCTACTTATACTTCAGACAGTAATAATTACCCTGAAACTAAATAAATTTGTATTTAAAGCACTTTTATATTTTTAATACAAAGTTGTATTTAGCTAATGCAAAATTTAGAAAATTTCAACAGTATAATCAACTAAAAAAAATTTTTTTTGAACAGTAAAAAGAAAATTTTAAGTTCAGTTTATACAGATTAACATGAAAATATGCTTTGAAAATTTCACGAAAAAATATTCAGAAGTTTTTGAGATATCGTGCGCGTTATGCCAAAAAACGTCATTTGGAAAAGAAAATGTCTTCAAAGTTTCGGAAACGCCGCTTCAGCTATTGAACAGGCATAATTCTAAAAGCCATAACTTCCGCTCTAATAGGAATTTCAAGGAAACAATTATATAAAAACGTTCAGAAAATATAGGAGTTTAACGCCTAAAAGTTTATTTAATTTTCGAATATTTTAAAGCTTTAAGAGCCCTGAGACCCTTTTAACTTGATGTCTAAATAAACAATTAGAAAACGCATAACGCATTTGAAAACGCAGTTTTTGCTAGAACCATCAATAGTCGGGAAAATATCAGACATTTTTGTGCAACGCTGTATATGATCTATATATTTATATTTATATTACATAGTATGCTAAAAGTTAGTTCAGTTAAACAGATAGCACAATTGAAATTTTCCTTTCAGCAGTTCCTTAGGGGGAAAAATGGAATGTACTTGAGAACTTCTGTGAAACCTGTACAGTGAAACCTCCCTGTGTGTCCACCTCCGTGAAAGATCATTTTTTCATTGAACGAAATTTATTCACATAGGTTCAATACTAATTTTACCTCCATTCAGAGACCTCCCAGTTGAACTCCCTCCATGAGCAACCAATTTCTTTGCAGAAAATGAAACAAATTCCGTTTTTTCCTGGTAGCTGGAAGAAGGTTTTATTAGAAAAATAATTCTGGAGAGCGCACTAGTTATCAAACTTGTAAACTAAGTTTAGATTTTTTTTTCTTTGGAATCTTGTAAGTGTTTAAACCCCTTTCTGCCTTTTTAAGCAATGAATTTAATTCTGATGACAAATTAAAAATGACGGTCAATAAACTCCCCCGCCATGTTCTGTCATGAAACTCTCAAAGAAATAGATAAATTAGTGAAATAGTCCTTATTTGTTCCCGCCCCCACCCCCAAACAAAAAATGCATTTATTTACTGAACTTCGAAAGGATTTAAAAATAAAAGTTGTGATAGATAAAACCGTAAAATCAAAGCAAACAACGTCAATGTATGCATTTTTAAAACTCTGCATTAATTAATTATGTAATTAACTTTTGTTTTGATCTTAAATTTTTATATTTTGTTCCTAATGTGAAAAATAAATTTTAGTAACATTAATTTTTACACTTTTCCTACAATTGAGATCTAGATTTAAACACGACCTCCATTAAGAGAACACCTCTGGAAGCGACCAACTTTTAATGGAACGAAACGTGGTCGCTTTAGGGAGGTTTTATTGTATATGATCAATAGGATTTATGCACAACAAATAATATTCGAAAAATATACAGTCTATTTTGAAAACGCGTAACACAACTAAAAACGCAATTCGAGCATTTGTTCATAGGCTTCAGTTGTTAAATTATTGTTAAATTTCTTATTTTACCAAATTCGTTTGTGTGTCCCTGCAACTGAACGATAAATTCTTTGCATAACGTATTCAACAGTAAGCTCTATGTAGTATAGCTGATTGATATACATAAATTTCAGTATGTTTAAAATAGTGTAGTATCATTAAAATACACCGCAAAAGATTTTCCCTAATAGACCGTAATGTAACAGAATACTTTTCAGTATCTGTAAATGACTATAAATGAACCGTAAATTCTAATCGAACTATATTTTCGAATTAGAGCGCGAGTGGACAGACAGACAAACCGAATTCATAAAGATTTTTCAACATTGCTGGAAGTGTTATAAAAACAGTGCAAAAATCTGAGACGGGAAAACAAAACTGTGTTAAAAAATAACAATAAAATATTAAATTACAATTCCGAGTTTATTATGATGCAACTTATCTTTTAACCAATTTAACTAAATTTATATTAATGTGCAACATAAAATGAAAATCTGTTTTTTCATTGACAGATTTTAGCTTTGAGTCAAAGTATGGGATATTACGGAAATTTTTCCTTTTTTTTTTTTTTTCTGTTTCTCTTGGGAGTTAATTGCAGAACACGATAACTCTGCTGTTACTTTAAATATTTAGTGAACAAATATTTATTTTTGATACATATTTAAACGAAATTAATTCTTAATAATTATTTAGAAAATAATAAAAATTCACTTTATTGTGTTCTCTACATATATATATATGCATTTACATGCATATTTTCTATTCAGTGACGTAACAATTGAATTTATGCGATGTTTTGAAGAAATGCATAACAACAAAAGTAGTATTTTTTTTTTTTTCTTTCTTTCTTTTTACAGCCCTCCGAAAGATCAGCCCACACATTTCTGGGAATACAGAAACGATCACAGTGAACAAAAAAGGAATTTGTCGCTTAGAAATAAATAAAATAAAATGTCTGAGCACGGATTATATTTTCATTTTACATTGCGTAAGATAATGAAAACAGAAATTTCAATTCATAAAAGGTTGTTGATAAAAGAATCCTGTTCTTATGGAACTTTACCGTAAGTTTTAAAAGTCAACAAGTAACAGCACAAATTAATTGCATATTTTAATTTTCCATTCAATAAAAGCGAATATATAAAAAATTTTATAAGTTTTGAACAATTCTTTAGTAAAATAAAAAAATAAAAAATTATAAAATTAATGTTAAAGAGAGAGGATACCATGTCTTTCATGAAATTTCATTATTAGCTATTTTATGTAACCTTTCAACTATTACAATCATGTAGCGCACCTGTGGGGCCTTTTTCTCTCAAACGAACTTCATTTTGTGTGTTTTATTTTCGATTCAGCAGTATTCAAAGTATACAAAGGTCATTGAGTATCCATCGTTTATTAAAATTTCTTTAACTGTCTATTATTCAGTTGAGATGTGTCATATGACAGCCAGATGCTATTGCCAAAATGTTGTCTATATGAATTTTAGTCAAGCGGTTGTTGCCCAAGAAGCTTATTTTTGTAGAACATTGGCAATTTTATGCGGCTTGTTACAGGTTCGACTCCTTGGTTATATACTTTTCCACTCAGTTGGAAAACAAAAATTTGTGTGTTTTATTTTCGATTCAGCAATATTCAATAACAAAGGTCATTGAGTATCCGTCGTTTATTAAGATTTCTTTAACTGTCCATTATTCAGTTGAGATGTGTCACATGGCAGCCAGATGCTATTGCCAAAATGTAGTCTGTATGAATTTTAGTCAAGCGGTTGTTGCCCAAGAAGCTTATTTTGGTAGAACATTGGCAATTTTATGCGGCATGTTACAGGTTCGACTCCTGGGTTATATACTTTCCCACTTAGTTAGAAAAAAAAATTAGCTCAGATGATTTCTTTACCTATCATATGTTTGAGTTAAATAATAAAATTATAATTTCTGAGTTTAACATATACAATTTTTTAATAAAAATGATATAATTATGAAATATAGCCTTTTTACTCTCAATAAAAAAGTTTTAATTATAATGTTATATGAATAACATGAATGGCTGTAACAGCATTCATAATCAAAGAATAAAATATAACTTAATTATTGATAGCAACATAATTCAATTTCTATTTAACGAGAGTACTTTTTGAGACAGATCTTTGTAAATTTACACTTAGATTAGTAAAAAATTTAATCCAAGAAAAAATGAAGAACTTTTTGAAGATTTCAAAGTTGGAATAAACAGAAATATGTACAGAGTCCGCCAAGAAAAAAAAAATGACCGAGAGAAATGGGAAAAACAATGAGGCAGAAATAGTTGTCTACAGTTTTATCCAACAACGTTTGAATCTTTCTGTTATTCTTTAAGGGAATGCTTTACATAATTGTCATACCAAATATTTAGAAAAACTTGATTTAATTTCTTAAAATAATGTATACAAAAATCCATTTTTGCATCAATAACTTTAGCGATAGGAAAAATTTGCTGCTTCAAATTGTTTCCAGCGGTTGTTAACATAACAGGCAACGAAAAGGAATTTAAATTGACCAAATGATCTCTGGCATGTAAACAATAAGGAATCGATCTTTTATACCTTCCTAAGATGCAAATGCTCTGCGGAAATTATGCAAATCTTCCGGAAAAGCAATTCAGCCCGATGAAGCTTCATCTTCCGAATATCATGGGAAATTCACCTAGAATCATAATAATTGTCTGAGCTGGTCACCACAACTCAATGAAAGTTAAAAGGGATAGTAGTGAAGTCAACAAAAATTGTAATGATTGTCCATACACTGAACTGACAAACGTACACATTTTTGACTATCCAGCCGTCATAGTTTCTCTAAAAGAGATTTATTTATTGAATTGAATTATTTATTTAAAGATTTTGAATTTATTTATTGATTTTGAATCCAGATTTAGTAATGTTAACATTGAGTAAGCCTAATAATTAAAACTTTTATGATGACAAAATTGTATAGATTACCATGCTTGCCATTTCTCTGCATGTCAGTATTTTGCTTACTTTTTACCCCACTGCCAAGAAGGGTTATGTGTTTCACGCGCATCTGGGTAGGTGGATTTCTTTATACCCTTGAAACATCCCAACGGCTGGATGGATTTTAAGGAATGAGATCGCTAACGATTCGTCGTCTTAACTGTCCGATGGTTACAGGCAAGGTTTTGTTTTTATAAATTCAAAATGGAGGCCATAAAATACAAAATGGCTGTAGAGACGAAAAATTTTTTTTGCACATCCTATTGAGTGGTATATCATTGGATAGGTCTTTCAAAATGAAGACGATGTTTCATTGTCTATTTTACAGTCAGACGCTCCATTTAAATATTAAACAACCCGAAAGTTGTGTAGGTAGGATATCTAGCTTTACTTTAACTCTAACATTCATACACATCTATAGGCATCATCAAAACAGTGTCTATAGATAGGAACTAACAATTAAACACAACTTAAAAGTCATCAATACAAGAAAAAAAAAGGTAAGTTATATAAAAATAGTTTCCCATTGGTGAGAAATAATTAATTAGTTCCCTTTTTACGCAGTCACATTTAACTTTTACTTGCTTCACAATAATCATCATGCACATACGGTATCGTCCATAATTTAAGAGAATAAGTTTCAATTATTGATGTCCAATAGGGTTCTAAATTTAAAATATTTCTCAGTGTAATACACATGTTCTATATTCGTTAAATGAATTTCATAATTCTCTTTCAGATCTGAACTCAGAATACTTTGATATAAAGTTGTTATAGCTTAAATGGTGTTTTACGTTTAAGTTTCAGATCGAAAAAATATGAATGTGAAAAGAACAGAAATGCCAATTCATATAATAACTATTAACTGATTAAAATTGAAACAGAAAAAAATAAAATCATTTGTGTATTAAATATTATGAATCGATGCCATTCATGTAAAGTATAGAGAAAATCCTACATGGAATAATATATATATCAACATATTAACTTCTGTTGTTTGAATTGAAAATGAGGCATATTATATTAAAACTATCTCATTAAATAATATCCATATGTAATATCCATTTTCAATGGGTTACTTTTAGAGATTAAAAAGTTACATCTTAGTTTTATTCATTAAGTAATTGCGTTTTTTCGTATCATTCGTAAACATCTTATTTCACGTAATTTTTGATTCAGTTAAGTGATTAGTTCTTCCAGATGAAAAAAAGTAATTTAATATATTGCGTTCTAAGATTTTTTACTTGATTAATTAGTTTTATGAGTGAGTTTTGGATGGAGCAAATTTTATTCGCTTTATCCTTTAACGTTTTTTTATTGTACAATTTCTGTAAATCAAAGAAATGCATTTATCATGTGTGTGTGTATGGGAGGGGGGGGGGGGTCTTTCGGAATATACTTCTTTAATGATTTACTTTTCTCAACGTATTCTTCCAGATCAGTGGATAGTGGAGATCATATCAACCTCTTATTAAAATTTTAATTTTGTTAAATAATATCTTTTTGTACCGCATATTCAGATGATAATTTCTTGCCTTTGATAAAAAAAATTTCATTAGAGATAAATGTTTTATCTGAAGTTATTTAAGTAAGATATAAAAATATCTTATTAAGAGTGTTTTTGAAGAAATATAAAGTATATGTTATCAAGGAAATTATATGCTTACCGGCTCACAAATATTTTAATATTCATAGATGCAACGAATATTTTAGAAAGTGTAAGTATCACGATTAAAATACGATCTAAATGCAACTTTTAATTCCCTCATTGTGGCCATGCGACGTAAATAATAACTCTTTTCTAATTTACTCTGATATTTATCTATCCCTTTTTATGACGAGCAAAAGACTAAACCAATAGTAAAGGCGACTTCATATAGGAGCGACTAAACGATGGTAAATTGAGAATTATTATGTGTCTAATTAAGGACGAAATATTTGTTGACGAATTAATAAAACAATTGGTAAAGGTGAATTCATATAGAAACGACTAAACGGTAGCCGTTTTAGATTTATTATGTGACGAATTAACGTCGAAATATTCGTCGACGAATATTTGCTGACGAATGAATAAATAAGTCATATGATCACTTTTGTTTGCAGCTTTCGTGAGCATTTCTGAAGTCATAGTAACATCATATTGACTAGTTTGTGCATTTAGGGAATTCTAAATATTCGATTTGAGAATAAAGCAATATCAATTTGAGCAAAAGACTAAACAACCAGTAAAGGAGACTTCATATAGGAACGATTAAACGATGGTCAATTGAGAATTATTATGTGACTAATTAACGATGAAATGTTTGTTGACGAATATTTGTTGACGAATGAATAAAACAATTAGTAAAGGTATCTTCACACAGAAAGTGCTAAATGATGGTCATTTTAGAATTATTATGTGACGTAATAACGTCGAAATGTTCGTTGACGAATATTTGTTGACGAATGAACAAAGAAGTCGTATGATCACTTTTGTTTGCAACATTCCTGAACTTTTCTGAGATCATAATAACGTCATATTGAATAGTATGTGTATTTAGGGAATTCTAAGTATTCAATTTATAAAATAACATATTAATAATAACAGTGACATTAGTTTTATTTAATGGGCTTAGACACTACTCTCTGAATACTGGACCTACAAACTGGCCTAAAAATGATACGTAAGCAGAGTTTTTAAAGCGTTTGTAGTACGTCCTTTAAATTTGTGTACCATTATTTACAGGAAGTATGTTATATTTGCATAAATGTGGCTGAGCTTCGTTCATACATCTAAATTCAGCGAAAACGAAATTTCTAGTCATTTGAATGATAAGTTTTCGAATTATAAACTTAAAAAATTTACAGTTTCTAACGTTAAGTTACATTTTCATATTTTTATTAATATCGCCTGAAATCATACTCCTAATGTGATAATTTTGTTTGTGATTATAGGTTAATTCCGGGATTTATGCCGCACATTTTTTTGAATTTGTGTATAAAGTCCCATGGTGGACATAAAATTAAAAAAATCATGCTGTGCTATTTAATGTTAAATATACAACGCGTATAGTGCGAAAAAAATAAATCTCAAAGAAAATTATTAATATTTTTTTATCAATTTTTTTCTAAAACATCAAACTGCGACGCGTCACCCGCACATTCAGGCTGAGACGCCGCACTTGTGCGGTAGATAGGCCGCGCTTGTAATAAGAACAGAATGAAATTATAAATAAAAATATTCAAAAAAATATTCATAACTGGACTATAATTAACGATGTAATAACAAAATGAAACTAAATGAGTACAGTATTAGTAGATTCAAATTAATAATTGTTGCCTAATTTCACTATTAAAATTATCGACTTATTTTTTTTTTTTTTTACATTAAATTTTAATTGCTATTTCAGCAACAACATCACATCAATGTATTAGAACGGAAAAAGAAAAAAGTAAAATTGTGTTGGCATAATTTATTTGTTAACCCTTTCGGGACCGGTGACTTTTACAGGAACTTTATTCGGTTGGTACCACTTTTTTAAAAGAAGTTACCTTTACTTAAATAATCATGAAAATGCTCTAATTAAACAAAGCACATATTACTTTTCTTTTTTACTGATGCCAGAAACAAATTTTGTAAGCTCTTTATGAAGGTGCTTATATGCACCTATGGTCCCGAATGGGTTAAGAGACCTGTTTTTTCGACTACAATCTGCAGAAAAAGTGTCGAAAAAGTACAGTCTTTATGTAACTGCGTTTAAACATATGATGCAACGAAGCCAATTACACTTCCTCTTTTTTGGAGTAGTTTTCTAAACATTCCTTGCAAAGAACGTCTGCGTTACGCGTAATCCAATTTTTGATTATTATCATCTTGACTTGCAACTTTCTTGCCTTCTTACTTTTTATTTTCGCCTGCATTTTTCTTGCCATTCTTACTTTTTATTCTCTCCCCCTTTTCTCCATTGGTTTTAGTAAACTTGATAACATGCCTAACATGGTTAGTCTGTGCAAAAAGAAAAGGAAAAGTTAATAACCCTTAATCATCCCGTACAAAAGAAACTGCGGCATGTATACCGGAATAGCAGTGCAGCATGTATCCCATTTTGCATGGTGCAGACGTCGGCCATCACAGTTACCTGCCATCGCTAAGGAGAAATGGCGTAACCATACACACAGTACTCTATACAAACCCTACACTTAGTTTTGACTTAGAAATCATGCATGCATTTAGTAATTAGTGTACGAAAACTATTTAAACATAACGTGTTTAAAAGTTTGGACAGTGAAATCATGCACTTAGTCAAATTAAGGATTGTACTTCTACAAGTAAACATCGAAATGGGATTCACGCAATACACTGGTTAAAATAATCTCATTACGCACCTATACTGTGCGTTTGACGACCATCTATCGATAATTACAAGAAATACAAGGGGTGCGGCAGCTATCCCGTATGCGGCGACTCTCCCGGAGTAACCCTAATAATAAAAAACTCAAACATACATACATTGAATTTGTAATCTTAAAAATTTTATAATATGAATTATGAATTACAAAATTAATATTCGAAAACAATATGAGTTTCAGCAAACAAATTTTTGATAGATTTACATTTAATATATCCTGCTTTATGTGAATTCTAAATTTCAAATTTTTCTTTCAAGTAGTTTTCTAAATATCATTAAAAATCTCAAAATGATGCTTTAAGAATCCGTTTATAATGCGCAGAAAAGCATAATTTGAAAAAAAATATATTTTATTCATTTTATTAAAATATTTGTGCTGACAATAGTCAAAACATAATAAGTGAGTGAAATGTTCATATTGGAAAGAAATAATGCATTAATAGAAGTGACAAATTCTTTCGGCAGTATTTCAACAATCAAATACTGAACTTCAGTTTTGCTTCATCTGCTAAAATACTTAGTCTCTCTGTTACTAATTGTACGAATTTCATGCAAATTTGGATTTAGGTAATTGAAGGGTGTACAATTTATTTATGGCGTCAAACTTGGGTCTTACCACTGAAAAACATAAAGCTTGGGTTCGTTTTTATATGTAGATGCCCCCTTAAGCAAATTTTATATACATCTTTTAAAAGTATGATTTATTTCCAGTCGTTTGGTACCTTTAAATTTCTTCTGCGATAATTTGTTGTAGAGTTAGCAAGGGTGTTCCCTTTTTTTACCTTGAGTGTACAATAAAAATTTTGCAAAGACGGATCTTTATATACATTTTGTAAATTGTTTCCATTACAAGGTAGATGATTTTGCCATTTTGTTTTACAGAAATGTAGAAATTTTTTACAACTCTAAGAATGTCGCGTTTTTCTACCAATTTATTTATTATTCATATCGTTTTATATATCACAAGAATTTTAAATTAGTTTACTTTTATGTCTTTTATTTAAAATGTAATCATAGAAAAAATCCCAATAACGAAAATAAAGTCTACAAATAATAAACATATTTTATCTACATTTTTTCTACATGAAATAATCACAATTTTGTTATTGCGCGTGCTATAATAGAGAATAATATAATTATAATATGGATAATTCAAAGTGTCACTAACGCTTGTGGAATTTTTTAGTTCACTAATGAAAGCATGATAACTTTAGTGTAATGCAGTTTCAGTCATTCATTTATTTGTTTTTTAGCTATTGAGTAGCTTACCTTCATAAGTCAACAAAACCCTATTTTATGGAGAAAAGGGGGACACGGGGAAAGCAGATAAATTGAATGGATTAATATTCTTCTTTAGGGATAGTGACTGAATACAAGACATGTATTATGGGCTTACATGCTCGTTCCTTATTTGTTAGGTATTTATGGTTTAATATGATATGATTAAATTAACGTTAAAAATACCCTTCATTACGAGAAAAGTTTTTAACGATGGTTCAACTTTTGTTCTTCTTAAAAATAAAAACAATTTTCGTGACAGTATTGCGGACTTACAAAATTAAATGATAAAAAAAAAAAAACTTTTATATTTAATGAAGTAATAAGTTTAATAACACTTTTATGAAACTTAATCTACATTGTTCTAAAACAGTAATTTACAGAAGCGGGATAAAATGATTACATTAGGGATTGTTTTCGAATAATTCAGCTATCTTTATTAAAAATTGAAAATATTTTAAAGAGAAGTTTTACATTCTTCTACTCTTGCTAAAATAACATTACCGTATTTCGATTTAGTTATGTTATGAACATTATAACTATTATATTAAACGTTGGTGTTAAATTGGGATATTAGTGATTTTAGCAGCTTGAGAGATTTTATCCAACATTTGATCGCATTTCAAAATAACTAATTATTTCCTATAACAGATTATTTTATGAAAAAGTTGACTTAATTATTTTCTGAAAAAAAAAACACTTTCTAATGAGTATGTGAATAATTCACTATAGTCGGCTAAAAGGAATGCATTACAGATTATTTTCACGTATTTAAGTGTACCCTTTTTTAAATTTTTGTTTAACTGTTTTGTTTAAATTTTAGCTATTTCTTTTTGTTTAAATTTTTTTTGGCTTAAACACACTCTTTTCTATTAGTCAGCTCAATTTATCGATGTGTGAAAAGTAAAATCCACTTCTTTTAAATATACGCATTAAGTATATTTTATAGCAAATTTTCTTTAACGGTAATTAAAAATACCGTCGGTACATAAAGGGTTAAAAGTTGTATGATTTTGCTGTTTTCTTAATCAAATGTAAAAAAAAAAAAAAAAAAAAAAAAAAAAAAAAAAAAAAAAAAAAAAAAAAAAAAAAAAAATCAACACTTTGAACTTCATGGTTTTTCGCCAATTTATTTATTGATCAACGGAAATAAAGTCTAGAGACAATAAACATATTTTATCTATATTTCTTCACTTAAAACAATTCCAATTCTTTTTTATTATGTCTACTATAATAGAGATTAATATTATTATAGGATGGATAATTCAAAGTGTCACTAAAGCTTGTTGAATCTATTAGTTCACTAATGAAAGTATGATAACTTTAGTATAATGCAGTTTCAGTCATTCATTTATTTATTTTTAAGCTATTAAGCAGCTTACCTTCGTAATTCAACAAAATCCTGCGTTATGGAGAGAAGGGAGGCTCAGGCAAAGCAGATAAATTGAATAAATTAAAAGTCTTCCTTTGGGTTAGTGACTGAATGTAAGACATGTTTTGTGAACCTCTTCACGCTAGTTCCTTTTTTGTTATTATAGGTCAGTTTGATATGATAGGCATTAAAATACCCTTTTTGACGACAAAGTTTCTTAACAAAAGTTCAACTTTTGTTCTACATAAAAATAAAAACCAATTTTCGTGACTCTATTGCAGCCTTACAAATTTAACTGATAAAAAACTTTTATCTTTAATGAAATAATAAGTTTAATAACACTTTTATGAAACTTAATTTCCATTGTTCTTAAACCGTAATTTACAGAAGCGGGGTTAAATAATTATATTAGGGATTGTTTTCGTATAATACAGCTAACTTTATTAAAAATTTGAAAGTATTTTTTAGAGTAGATTTACATTGTTCTACTCTTGGTAAAATAACATTACCGTATTTCGATTTTGTTTCTGTTAGGAATGTTATAATCATTACATTAAATGTTGGTGTTAAATTAGGATATTATTGATTTTAGCGAGTGAGAGATTCTATCCCACGTTTGATTGTATTTTAAAGTAACTCATCATTTTTTACACCACATTATTTTAAGAGGAAGCTGATTTAATTATTTTTGTGAAAAAAAAAATCACTTTCATTAGAAAGTGTATGTGAAGTGTATGTGAAAGGGTATGTGAATAATTCGCGATAGTCGGCAAAAAGGAATACATTACATATTATTTTCACATAACCAAGTGTAACCTTTTTAAAATTTTTGTTTAACTATATTTTAGAAATTTCTTTTTGTTTAAATTTTTTTGGATTGAACTCACTCTTTTCTATTATTCAGCAGAAATTTTCGATGTGTGGAAAGTAAAATCTACTTTTTTTAATAGACGCATTAAATACACTTTATAGTAAATTTTCTTTAACCGTACTTAAAAGTAACATCAGTACATAAAGGGTTAAAAAGTTGATGATTTTGCAGTTCTTTTAATAAAATGTAAACAATTTTTTTAACACTTAGAATTTCATGTTTTTTTTTTTTTTTTTTTTTTTTTTTTTTTGCCAATTTATTTTGAACATGTAGTTAGTTCTCTATATATATCACCAGAATTTACAATTACTTTTCTTTTATGTCTTTTAGTTAAAATGTAATCTGCAAAAAATACCATAAGAGAAAATGAAGTATAGAAAAATTAACTTATTTTATGAACATTTTTTCCGCATGAATACCATTTTTTTTACTGTGTCTGCTATAATACAGATTAATATTATTTTAGTATGGATAATTCAAAATCTCTCTAACGCTTGTGGAATCTATTAGTTCACTAATGAAAGCATGATAACTTTAGTGTAATGCAGTTTCAGTCATTCATTCATTTATTTTTTAGGTATTAAGCAGCTTACCTTCGTAAGTCAACAAAATCCTATTTTATGGAGAAAAGGGAGACACATGAAAAGCAGATAAATTGAATGGATTAATAGTCTTCTTTAAGGTTAGTGACTGGATACAAGACATGTTTTATGAGCTTACATGCAAGTTCCTTCTTTGTTAGGCATTTATGGTTTAATTTGATACGATAGCCATTGAAAATACCCTTTTTTGTGACAAAAGTTCATAACAAAGGTTCAACTTTTGTTTTACTTAAAAATAAAAACCAATTTTCGTGACACTATTTCAGACTTACAAATTTAAAGGATAATTTCTTTTGTCATTAGTGAAGTAATAAGTTTAATAACGCTTTCATTAAACTTAATTTGCATTGTTCTAAAACTGTAATTTGCAGAAGCGGTGTAAAATGATTACATTAAGGATTGTTTTCAGATAATTCAGCAAATTTTATTAAAAATTTTAAGTATATATCGGAGAAGGCTCACTTTGTTCTACTTTTGCTAAAATAACTTTACCGTATTTCGATTTTGTTCTGTTATGGACGTTATAATCATTATATTAAACGCTGGTGTTAAATTGGGGTATTAGTGATTTTAGTGGCATGAGAAAGATTATCCCATATTCGATCACATTTTAAAATAACCAATTATTTTCAAAACCAACTAATAATGTGCAAAATTGTACATTACATTTAAAAAAAATCACCCAATTGGATTATTTTTCTGGAGATACGTTGAAAAGACCCGAACATAATATAGACTTTTTTCGATTTAGAAACTTGTTTTTAATAGTAAAAATATTTTTAAATTCATATTAAGAAAATATGAATCATTAACTACAGTATTTTCCTTAACTATGTATACATATAGCAATGTTATTTACAATGTAATCCCAGTTTTAAGATTTAGAGAAACGTTGACGGTTAACAAAATTATGTCTAGAGTTCTAATTTTGGGACGCTTCATTAAAACAAAATCCTGTTTTCTAAAATATAAACTTATTGAGATCAAAATTACTTATAATTAATCTCAAGAGTGAACTTTTCCATAATGACAATATGTGGAAGCACACTTTAAAGAAATTTTCAGCCTTTTGGACTGTTAATTCTACAATTGTTACTGATTTTAACTGACTGAAATAGCAAGGCAAAAATGAGATATTTTTTTTATTAATAACTCCATGTGTATATATCTCATACATATTTTTGAAAATACATTAATTTTAAACGTGTATTGTCGAAAATTCGGATTTTTAAAATTTAAGTTAAACTAATGGGGATTTAACTAATGTTCCAAAAAAAGGACGCTAGGCACTAATGGCCCCGTGATTCCTCCCACATTTTGCGATCTTCAATATTATAATTTTTAGGTCATTTGAGATTTTTTTACAAATATAAACCATGTATTTAGCTATTAAACCTTTTAAAAAACATGTGTAAGATAAATGTAATGTCAAATTTTGGTAACTTGTGAAGTTATTTTTCTTATAATTAACAATGGCGAATATTGGATCTTTGTTGGGAGGAATTTTTAATTATCATTACTGATAAAATGCACAACAATCATAAAATGTTTTTAAAAATAAATTGCTAATGAAAACTTGACGTATACACAAACCAAAAGAAAGAAAAAAGGAAAAACAGAAAAAAAC
The DNA here is from genome assembly GCA_963932465.1 of Maratus speciosus. Lineage (NCBI taxonomy): Eukaryota > Metazoa > Arthropoda > Arachnida > Araneae > Salticidae > Maratus > Maratus speciosus. The sequence goes on from OZ010792.1 coordinate 316,756,482, forward strand.
ACTTTCCAGAGTAAAAGGAAATGTTATTGAGTGACAAACAAATGAGATGAATGAAAAATGAGAGAAAAAATCTAGAACAATACACATGCCTAACATGTGTGTTGCTTCTTAAGTTTTTTATTTTCATTGTCATTCAAAAAGGGACTCCTCTTATGAAGCCTTTCGAAACGTAAGCATAAAATTTATTCTGACTATTGGTAGGTACTTTGAACGGGTGATTCCTGATTTAAAACATTTTTGATTTTCTTTACATTACTTTTTACACTTACATATTTTTCTTATTAGTTTTCTAGTGCTCTCGAACTATTTTTTACTTCTGTATTTCTCACAATCCGCCAATAAAATTAAACTGCATTTCACTGCGCAAGTGAAATTAAAATATTTACTCATAATATTAGTTTTAAGAATTCGTAACTGTTTCATACCTTATTGAATCGTTATTTTTTAGTTTATCTAAAAAGCAGTAGTAGCACTATTCTTAGTTGACGTGAAATGTTAAATTCAAAATGCATGGAAAATATATCGTTTGCGCACTTCTTCAAGCTCAATGGCTTTGCATTTATTACAATTCAGACGAGAAATATGTTTGACATATGTCAACTTACATACATGTCAGGCAGTTTCATGTAGACCCCATTGGGAAATATATGAAATGCAGAGTATGAACTTCAATCAAATATGACGGCATTCATTATTATATAGTTGTTAAGGAAACGCAGATAAGATGTGTTAACTGTGGGAGAAAAAGTTACAAAACTAAATGTAGCAAATGTATGGTTGGATTGCATGAAACACATTTCCAAGAATGTCACGGCAAATTAAATTTTGTATAAATGATATACTTTTTTTATAATTTTGTGTTGCAAATTTAATGTTTTGAATCGTATTTTTAAAATGAAAAGCCACTTTTGAAAAGAAATGCTATGCTGGAAAAATCTGTAGCCTCTCGCGCCCCCAAATTCAGACGTTTCTATTTTGTTATATCACTCAAATGTTTTTCACTTGTACTTTTTTACTATTTTCTTCTTTATTTCCCACCATTTCCTAACCGCTATAGAAAATGTTAAGAGAAAAAAAAAATCAGGCACTAATGGGTTAAAAGTAGTCACCTCCTACTATTTTTGCAACTATAAAACAGTCAACAGGAACATTGTATGCAAAACTTTTTTACAGAAAATTGTTTCCAAATGCCTGAATATATATATATATATATATATATTTGATATGCACCAAAGTGTGGCATCTTATGATTAATCTTTCTTTATGAGATTGTGCTTGTTTTCTTTTTACTTTACCCTTGACAATAAACTGTCAATTGCGATGAATTTTTTCACATGGTACATTCCATTATTATATTAACTAGAAAATATTGCTCATCGTTGAGATAGATTAATAAATAAAATGCGTGCCAAAAAATTACTTAAAAAAACATTCAAGATTATAAAATGAAGCTACATTTTTTAAACAACTTTCATTTGAATGTCCTCTTTTTTTCTCTATCGCATGATGCAAAAGATGAAATAATACTATGTTTTAAAGCCCGATATTATGAGCACATAAAGAGAAAACGATAGCGCCGGTCGGCTTTTAAGAAAGTCTCACGTTTTGAACACCTTTGGCGCGGTACTATATCCAAAGCTAAGGACAGAATCAGTGTCATTCCTTGTTTGTGACGTCATGCAAACAAACAGCAACCTTATTGTATTGCGTTGCAAGGGAAACGTGTTTGTTTTATAAATGCCATCAAGTAGGGAGAATAGAGTTAGGAATTGTTATTATTTTGAGATAATTTACCATTAATGCATTGCTTTCAAACAATGAGATTTAAAGATTAAAATTATTTTAATTTCACAATATATATAATTCAGTTAAATGTAAATAAGTTTATTTTCCAGTTTAGTAACATTCTTTTATTTCGCCAATTCATGACATTCGAAGAAATTGGAGCGTATTTTTAACTGAGGTAGAAGAAAATATTTTCTTATATTTTAATAATATAATTGTAATATATTATAATTTTTTATTTTATTTTTGACACAATTGAACTTCATAAAGTATAATAATAATTATTATTATAAATAATACTATTACTACTGCTGATTGAACTTAGGATGGTTTTTAACAAGCACCATTATTATGTGCAGTGTTGGGCTCCACAAAATTATATTTTCAATCATATATTTAATTGACTAAAAATTGATTGCAATTTATTTTATTGCAATTAAAGGTTTATAGCAAGCAGCAACTAAATTGAACTGCAATAGAATTTCATTGCATTTAGATTGAATTGCAAATAATATAATTTAGTTGTATCCTGAAATTAAATATCTCGCAGATTTAAAATAAATTCAACTAAATTAATTCAGTGTTTAAGCAAGCAATTAAATCAATTTTATTTGCAATTAAATTAAATCAATTACATTTTAATGGTGTTTTGCCTTTATCATCATCATCATCATCATCATCTGAGTTTTTATGTAATATAAAGTTGAAGATCTTTAAAATTCTAAAGTTTTACATTTTAAAAATTCTATCCCATTTTTAGTATTATATTCTCCTTTATTTGTTGTTTTAAAATAGTAACTTCAAAACTTCACCAACTTTTTTTATTATTATTTAATTTTTTTTTCTCCTCTAGCAAACATTTTAAAATCTTTAACTCTCAATAGAAACAGAAGAAAATTGCTCTATTTATTACGTTGAAGTTACAATAAATGAAAGAAAGATCAACTCTGCGACGTACTACACTGCCCCTCAGAATTTTCCTTCTGTTTTTCCTACCTGTCGTTCCACGCCCAGATAACACGAATTTTAAAGTATTTATTTATTTATTTTTTATTATTATTAATTTATGTTTGTGTTACTTTGAAGAAAATATAAGCAAATTATTATTTAAATCTAATAAATATTATACGTAAAAACTAATTAACGGCTCAATCTCAACATGATTCCAAGAAATAATTTAAGTTAAACAAACACACTCTCCACATTTAAAAGCTTGCTACCTGTAACGCTTGTTATAAAGCTAAAAATAAAAGTTATGTTTATTGCACCTATTTATCGTTTTATTTGTTTACTGTTCCCTATTCATAGTTGTTACACAACGAAAAAGTAGGGGTTATTCCAGAGACATGAAGTTCTTAAAGAGTTAAAATAAAAGATATTTTTTATACTAATTTTTTGTTTCTCTTACTAATATTTCATATTCATAAGTTTCTTGAAGCAGAAAAAGTTATACAAGGAGTATGCAATTTCTCAATGAAGAAAGTGAAACGTATGTATTTTTTCATATCTATTTATTGTTTTGCTACTCATTAAGCTAAGAAAAACTGCCGAATTTCCACATTTTTAATGGGAATTACAACTTTAACAGCGTTGCCACTATGGGGGACTTTATTTGAAAGGCTTTAAATAGCCCAGATATTAATTTTCGCAATTAATGATGTCAAACTATTTTCGGATAATGTACGATTACCACAGTTTTTTATATGAAAAAAAAATACAGCAAGAGCTTACAATTTTTCATAAAGAACACAAATGCAAAAGTTTAAGGTCCTTTATTGAGCAATATGACAAAGCTAGAAATTTTAAAATTATGAACAAATTATATAAAGAAAAACTTCAATCCTAGTAAAAAGTCGTTTTGCAACGTTGAGAATATTTAGAATTTTTCCATAATAACATAATCAGATATATATTTGTTAAAAGAGTAAACAATAAACTTGAACATTTTTCTTATTACAGTATTTGATCGTCAATATTAAACAACATAATTAATTATCACCAAACAGTTTCTTTCTCACTGAGTGCAAGAAGAACTGAAAGCTATTCAAAACTGCATGGAAATAAATTAATATTGGGCTACCAAAATGATTAAAGCATTGGCGTTTCAGGAAATAATCAAAAGATGGCGCATCATTCGTGTTATTCCAGTTGCCACTAGAGGGTTAATAGATTAATTGAATCTTCTGAGGAAAATCCGGTATATAAACAATTCCAGAAGATTAAAGCTGAAAGCAAGTTAATCGATTGTTTGAGTATTCCCGACATCTAGGTGACTTGTGTATGTGCAAGTGTATTTAGTATTCAGGTAGGCGATCTGGATAATGTATAAATATTTGATAAAGAGATGTTTCCAAATGAATGTATGTATATCACATTTAATTCTTAGCTTTTGACTGATTTTCAGAGAGAAATAATGCAAATAAAAATTTCGAAATGTTTCTTAGATACTCGGAAAATATTTCTGTTAGATGTTCTATTTATTAAAAGAGAAAATTAAATAATCTTTTTATAAATTTTTTGAATATGAAAGAAAAACTTTCACAGTTTAAGGCAATTTTTTTGCGCGTAGAAATAATTTGAGAAATGCATGTTCATAATTAAAATAGCACTTTTTAATTATATCTTGCAGTTTAAAAAGTTGTTTTTTGAGCTAAAATAACACGTGATGTAATTACACTAAACACATTGGAAATTTTGCTTAAATTTTATAACGCCATATCCCACCAAAATTTTTATGAAAACCATTTAATTCTATTTAACTTATTTCTATGTATTTCATAATTGATTTATTTTGTGAAGGATATTCTTTTCGAATCGAAATAGTTTCATTTGGTACCGGTCAAAAGACTGGTTATAGTTATAGATAGTATTAAAGACACATTTTACGCATTTCAGAATATAAACACGTTGTCTAAATTTCATTTAACCTTTATTTTATAAAAAAAAAATACAGGGTGTATGTCATAATATCCGGTTCTTCTCAAATAGGTTGTGAACCAAGTTTGCTACACTTATGAACTTTAGATATAATAAAACATCGTTGAGCTACTCAGTAAGGTACTTAGAAGCTCTCCTAACGGTATTTTTTCGTTGTTTCCTAAAGGGAAAACGGCAAAAAAGTAATACCTAAAAATTTCCTCTACTGAATCATTAAATTATTAGGTCATCAACTATGAAACCTGTGATTACAAATGGGCCATATTGCCACCAGTAAATTTCATTAGAAATTTTCATCTTATGTAAATGGCATATTCATGAAAAATTACTGTCATGAATAATGCAAAAAATTTTTTTTTTTTTTTTTTTTTTTTTTTTTTTACTGGTGAAGTTTGTACCATTTGATGCAAAAACGTAAATTTTCCTCCCAATCGAAACGACGTTTTAATTAAACTTACATAAATACTAAAAATGTTTAAGTAATTGTTGTTATTTATGTATTTAGAGTGAAAACAAATATGTAGTGTATAGCGTTTTTAACTTTTAAATCGTGAATATGTTTATAATTGTAAAATAAAAAGTCTGCCATTATATTCTTTGCTCAAAGAAAACGTCTCATAATTTTCGCACATTTTGAGTAAGCTGTACAGGTGACTATTTAAAATATCCATGTCAAACTAAGTCTTACGTACTATATCAGTAGTACTCTACAATTTCGTTTTTCATTTTTGATCGTATTATTTTTATGTTATTTTCTATTTCTGGAAGTTATTTCACAGAGGTGCTTCGAGTTACCTCAATGTGTAGCACTTAGCCATTTTATCATTCTTAGACATTAAATTCGTGGATATAGCTCACTCAGTTATGTATTTAAGACAAAATAAACACGTATTGCACCCTGTAAAAGTAGAAATTCCAACGTATAGTGAAAAATTCTAATGTATGACTAGAAATTCCAACACAAAGTTAAAAATTCTAAAGTTTAACTTGAAGACTTTTTAAAAAGCATACAATGCATAACAGACATTATGATCATGGAATAATTAAAAAATATTTCTCCTGATTTCCTTGTAAGGAAACTCAAATAGAATTCTAAAGAAGCTATCGAGGCATTTATATGTTACAATCGAGTTTTATTAACAATCTTTAAAAATCTACGTTTATGAAAATAAGAAAATTATCTTCAATTGTCCTTATAAAGTGGGCATATTAAAAAGAAATTTAATTTTTAATAACGTTTTTCATTCGTATATTTACAAAGGTTATATATTGGGGAGTGCAAAAGTTCGTGCGGATCTGCAATAGATGGCGTTAGAAGTGACGTAAAGTGTTGTCATTAATACTGCCATCTACGTAAGACAGATCGTTGGAAAGGAGACCTGTGCAGCTTTCATTTATAACAAAATTATTTGTGTAGGGGCAAACTGCTTCGAGAAAGTTTACTTTCAAAATGAGTGTCGATAAGGTGCATTTACGCCATTTACGGCATGTTATGCTTTATGAGATTCGGAAGGGAATAAACGTTACAGCAGCCGTAAAAAACATTCAAGAGGTTTACCAAGATCAATCACCAGCTAAACGAACTGTGGAAAAATGGTTTGCGAAATTTCGCCGCGGAGAGTTTAACCTTGAAGACGAGCCAAGCTCAGGTCGACCTTCACACATTGATGACGATGTTGTGCGTACTTTAGTTCAGAATACTCCGAGAATTTCAACAGAGGAAGTTGCTACAGCACTTAACGTTGACCGATCAACCGCTTTTTGGCTTTTAAAAACATGGGATTCGATTTGAAGCTCGATGTATGAGTGCCCCATTTGCTGACCGAGAGGAATAAAATCGAGCGAATTTCTGCTGCCGTTTCTTTACTCGGACGGCTCAAAAACGAGCCGTTTTTGGATCGATTTTTTGACGGGCGATGAGAAATGCGTCCTTTACAACAATGTTCAGCGCAAACGCACATGGAAACAGGCAGGTGAGCATGGTGACGCAATGGCAAAGGCCAGTTTCCACCCCATGAAGGTGATGCTCTGTGTTTGGTGGAATTGCAAGGGCATAATTTAATTTTAGTTTCTCCGCGATGGCCAAACGATTGATTCGGACAAGTACTGTCGCGTATTAACCAGTCTGAATCGAGAAATCAAACAGAAACGTCCGATTTTGTCAAATCGCAAGGTCTTTCATCACGACAACGCCAGACCACACGTTTCGAGACAGACGCTGCGCAAACTGATCAGCCTCAAATGGGATGTCCTAACTCATCCACCGTATTTTCCTGATATCGCACCATCTGATTATCACTTGTTCCGGTCATTCCAAAATCATTTCAATGGAAAAAAACTTGACTTTTTGGATGCCTTAAAAAACGTCGTGTCTTCGTTCTTCGAATCTAAACCGCGCAGTTTTTATGAGCGGAGCATCCGTATGCTGCCAGAACGTTGGAAACAGATTATAGAAAACGATGGAGCATATATTATTGATTGAATAAAGAACTTTGTTTGCCTAATCACTGTGTGACTTTTACTTCCAAACTCCACATGAACTTTTGCACTCACCCAATATATATATATATATATATATATAAAACCATTATATAATTACAATTCATCATTTATTTCAAATTACTAAAATTTAATTAATAAATTTAGCTTCAATACATAACACTGACATTATACAAAATAAAAATAAAGTTGGAACCTTTAACTTGTAATACAAAATCAAACACAATACCACTAATTCACTAGCACATTGCGGCGGATTAGTCATTATAAAACATATGATAAACCACCTAATTTTGATACAATAACCTATTATAGACAAAAAATACAAATAACCAGCGAAACTTTGTTGAACCATTAAAAAACGTATAGTAAACAAATAATAGATTAATTGGATGGATGTAGCAGGAAGCTTATATAGCATTTCACTTCTTCAGGGGTACATGAAATACAAATATAAGCAAAAACATAGTCGATTTCTGTAATAGAATCCAGCAATAAGCTAAAAATTGAATTTCATGTTGTACCCGATCGACTATACACCAAAAAGGATAAATTTACCATGCCATATAAAATGAATTAAATAATCATTAATCAATGCAAGATCCGTAATAATGAACAATATGAAAAAGAATTTTGTAACATTTAAATTTAAGACATTATATTAATGCTCTCCAGTTTTCAAAGAAAGTTAAATTTTTATGACAGATTAGGTTTATGTTATAATCTGGAAAGAAACAAATATTTCTCGCGTGACTATAGTCATTTTAAGATATAAATCTTAGTAAAATAGTTAAATTCATGATCTAGAAAATGGTAACTTGACCATTCATACAATCACTGAACTAGGAAATGTTCTTCTTTTCAGGATCACGCAAGGTAAATATTAACAAAAGATCCCACAACCTGAGAAAATGAATGCTTTTATAAAAATACAGTCCGTGAGTACCCAGTTTTTTCCGATGTATTGTATTTTATTCATCCTAAAATTCTCTAGTCCTTTTGTGGGATATATAATTTTCTCCACATTTTGAAATAAAATTTAAATAATAAAATTTATTATTGAATTCCCTTTATCTTTCTACCAACAACTGCAGTCTTATAAAAAAATCAATGTGCTTTATTCGATGCTATGTATATTTTATTATTTCAAGAAGTTTTATATTAAATAAATGCTTATATCCTAGAAATAAAACATTGTTTTATAGTGTGTCTGGATAGATTTGATAATTTATTAAAATAGTTCCAGTGAAGTGGTTTTATTTGTACTTTGAGCAATTATTAGAATCTAAAAAAGAAAAGGTTTTTACAAGAAATCCTTTATGTACTGTGTTAGGTAAATTAATGCGATTCCCCAATATTCCACCCGTTAGAAAAATCAGATGCTTCTTCATCTACGAAAATATAATATAACTAAAATTATACAATATTCTCTTCCAATTTACCCACGATTCAGGAAATCGTTCTATCATTCGTAACCACGCCAAACAATATCATTTTGGCATTTAAAGCAGCATTAATAAAAAATAAGATTTTTTTTTAAGCATTTGGAAAAATGGTTATTATCCTCGTCAGGGTAGGAAATCAAAAGCATATCTGAAGGTTTTTATAGGTTTAATCAACATTTTATTCATTTTCTGATTGGTCTATACAGTAATCTGTATTTCCCTTTACTTTCAACAGAGATGGACAACAGAGTGTTGCCACTATGACAAAAAAGTAATAAAAAGTACAAAAAAATTAATAACTCAGAAACAAATTGAGATACAGCTTTCAAACAAATTGCATTTAAAAGTACATTTTTTTCTCTATACGACGATATAAAAAGTAATATTGTGGGATGTTTAGAAGTTTAAGAAATAAATTTCATTTAAAATTGGCCGTCAGATTTCTTGGAAATCTGACGATGGAAACGCCTCTTCCCGAACAGCCAATTAAATGCTTGGATAATACGTAAGTTTCAGGTGGATAATACGTACGAGTCGGAGGCGATTTCTGTCGCTTGCAATTTTTACGTGTAATAATACTATTTATGTTTAATTCATGGCGTACGTAATGTATGATCAACTCCGTGCTATTTTCCGTCTTAATTTTTAGTCTTTGAAAAAATCGTTTTCCAAATGGTCGTTGTAATTTGTTAAATTGCATTTCTTTTATTTTTTATTTTTATTATTTTTCTTTTTTTTAACTATTATTTTATTTTATTTTATTTTATTTTTTTGCAGCCATGGATTTTCGAAAACGTTTCATGGTAATTTTTGTTGTGAGATAATCAGGTTTTCCAAGTCGAAGTATCGTTTTTAAGATGATATCAACTCGCAATTACACAATTACGAGTAATTGAATTTACGCATGCAAGAATAACAAAATAATCTATTTTATTAAAAGTAAAAGCTATTAAAATATATAATATGAACTTTAAAAAGTTCACTGTTTTACTTAAAAGGCGAGTAAAATAATAAAAAAAAAAGATATGTAACAAGTTAAAAATATACATTTCATTTAAAAATTTCTTATAGACCGGGAGTCGGTAGCACAGACAATCACCTCATCGAGTTCAAGGATGAAATTCTAGGATTATTTAAATCTTGATTCTCATATTAAAACGCAATCGGTCTGCCAATTCATATTTTGGTGTAAAACATCTGAAAACCCGACTTTAGCGGCTGACTCGTAGGTTTACCATTGGTTTTTCCTGCACCGAATGGTATGAAAACATCAGGACTAGGAGCAGGAAAACACAATGGTAAACCTACGAGTCAGCCGCTAAAATCGGGTTTTCAGATGTTTTCCACCAAGATATGACTTGCAGGCCGATTGCGTTTTAATATGCGAATCAAGATTTAACTAATAATAAATTTCATCCGTGAACTCGATGAAGTGATTGTCTGTGCAGCCGGATCCCGGTCTATTAGTACTTTCGGGGTTTTCCCAGCCTTTCATCAGAACATATTATAATAACTAATTGCTGTTTAGTTATACAAATATGTCACTTCGTTTTAAAGTTCATATTACATAGTTTATGTTTGAATCAATGTGAAATAGTGCGTTTTGTCTTATGATTTTATTAGATAAAGCTATTTTTAATACTACAATCGAGCTTTCTGCGCATCCGCTAAATTAGCTTTAAACTTTCATCAGTTTTAGAGGAAGATTGAACGAGGTCAGGATAGCCGAGTGGTCTTTGGTGCCAGATTTGAGTTTGGGTTCTTCATATACAGAACGTGGGTTCGAAGTTCAATTTCAGATAATTCATTTCAATAATACCAATCAAATATTTTATGTCAGTAAGAAAAATTAGTGGTTAAAGGATTAATTTTTTATCCGAAAGGTTCATAGTTATTATTCTCAATATTCTTAAAACAATTACTGGTTTTGTATAAAAATATTTAAATTAAAAACTTTGGCATATAATTAACAATGAAATAATTTGAATAGATTTACACTTTTTAGTATGGTTCTTATAGCAATTGTAAAGAAGACTAGGTGAAAATTTACCCTAAAAATATAAAGATACGAAGATAAAAAAAATGGGAATGATTATAAAAAACTATAAAAAAAAGTTTTAAATATTTAACTAAAAAAATACTAATAATAAATATTCGAACATTTTTCTCTGTGAAACTCAGCAAGTTGTTTATTGTGAAATTTTGTCTGCTGCTATCTAGTATTAATTTCAATGTGAATGTGAATGTGATTTATTATGTTTATCTGTAAAACACGTCCATTGAACATGGATGTGTTTACTTGAAGAGTAGTAGCATCCAAAAAACCATTCCTGATTTAGAAAATTAAATACAACTCCGATTCAAAAAATTAGAATAATGAAAAGAAATACGGTCAAGGGAAATGAAAATCGAATTTATCAAATAAATAATCAACAATATCAAATATAAAGTACTATAATATGAATCTGCATATTTTGCAGATTATAAAAATGTAAACACATTACAATGAAATAGAAAATATATTTAAATCAGCTAACAACAAAAAATTCAAAATATTAGAATACTTTCTAACATGGTTCAAAAAATTAGAATAATGAAAATATATTGAACATAATTTAAACTCTAAGTATTTTTACTTGCTAATCAGTACTTTGTTGCATCACCCTTAGCTTTAATGACAGCTCTTAAACGTTCTGGCATGTTTTTAACTAAAGGTTCACAATGTTTTTTATCCAAATTCGCCCATATGCTCTTTATACTAGAAATAAGTTCTTTTTTGTCTCTAGGCGCAACTTCTTGAAGTCGTTTCTTCATAATTCCCCACAAATTCTCGATAGGATTTAGATCGGGTGAGTTTGCAGGCCAAGGGAGTACAGGTATGTCCTTATCTTTGAGCCATTTAGTTGTTGATTTGGAAGTGTGGGGAGAAGCTAAATCTTGCTGAAACAAGAAATCGTCATCACATAAATCCTCAGCTGAAGGAATCATGAAATGTTCAATAATTTCTTTATAGACTTCTGAATTGACTGTTGTGGAAACAATACACAACCTGCCTGGGCCTTCAGCAGTCATGCAGCCCCATACCATAACAGAGGTCGCAAATTTAACCGAACGTTTTAAACATTCTTTCTTATAAGCTTCATGTTTGAGTTTCCAGACACGTATACCTTGATTTCCGTGAGACACACAAAACACACTTTCATCGCTGAAAAGTATCTTTTTCCAATCGTCGTGATCCCAAAATAGCCTTTGTTTACACCATTTAACTCTAGCAGCCCTTTGCTTAGATGATAAGAATGGCTTTATCTTAGGCACACGTGATCTAAAACCTAATTTGCGAAGTCGTCGTAGTGTTGTAGATTTGGAGACATTTATACCCATTTCTTTCCATTTTCTATGCACATATCTCACACTCCGAAAACGATGTTTCTTCACAATCTTTTTCAATTGCCTTTCATCTCTTCTTGAAGTTACTGGCTTTCGACCACTTTTAAAGTGTTTATTTTGAAAACACTTATTATTAGAATATTCTCTCAAAACTCTACTCACACTTGCTTGAGAGCATTTCACTTCTTTTGCTATAAAAAGTTGTGTTTTTCCTATTTCGTGCAAGTACACAATGCGATATTTCACAGCCTCAGATAAATCGCTCTTTCGTCCCATATTAAGCAAATACTACGCTACAATCAAATGCCAAACGACTTTTCATTTTCAACGGAGCACATTTTAGAGTCCCACAGATGTTAATCCCGCAGCCGTTCTCTCAACTTATAAGAAAAATTTGAATATTCTAATTTTTTGAACCATGCTATCGAGGTATTCTATTTCTTTGAATTATTCTAATATTTTTTAAATAGTTAATTATTAATATATCAGATAAAAATAAATATTTATGTTATATTTATAAATGCTCTGAAGATAATTAGATACTTTTAATATATTTTTTCCTGGACGCAGTATGCAAATTGACGCGTTAGCAACATCAAACTCATTCTTTTTTACATTATTCTAATTTTTTGAATCGGAGTTGTATTAAGAAAGTTTTTTTTTCTTTTTCTAGAGTGTACAGGTGACAGTAGTAACTAGCAACGCAATGCACACAGGATTGATTTGAAATATTTTTTCGCTTCAAATTAGCCTATGTCCATGTAAGCCCAAGATACGATGCTTAAAATATTTATGAAAATACACACGCGGTACATTTCTACTGAAGAATATTCATACCTTGAACATTTTCAAATAGTCTATCCGTGTATTTATATTTGATAAATAATTATTTCTTGCATTATTTCTGCGTGTACACATTCAAATAAAATCAAAATTACTAATAATATTAAAAGTTGTGGTATTTCTCAAATTGTAAAATGTATCTGTACTACATAAAAAAGGTGTTCTTTACAAACAAATTTTTTATAAATTAAGATTAAAATGGTTACATTTTCTTGCCTGTTTGCATTCATGTAATAATTTATTCAAATAATTACATTGGATGCAAAGCAAATACTTTATCAGTATGTTACTACTAAACAATATTTATGAAAATACACACACGGTACATTTCTGCTGAAAAATATTCATACCTTGAAAATTTTCAAACAGTCTATTTGTGTATTTATATTTGCTAAATAATTATTTCTTTCATTATTTTTATGCTTGCATATTCAAATAAAATCAAAATTACTAACAATATTAAAAATTGTGATATTTCTCAAAATGTAAAATTTATCTTTACATTTACAAATTTATCTTTACATTTGTAAAATTTATCTTTACAAAAACGGTGTTCTTTACAAACAAATTTTTTATAAAGTAAGCTTAAAATTTATTTAGAAAATTTTAAGCTATGGTTACATTTTTTTGCCTGTTTGCATCCATTTAATAATTTATTCAAATAATTACATTAGATGTAAAGCAAATACTTTATCAATATGTTACTACTAAACAATATGTATACTTTCAAAACTTTCATACACTGTTATTCCTTCTGCTTAATCTGTTTATTTCCAAACATTGTTTATTTTTCTCTTACTTACAAGTATGCATAATAAAATAAAATCAAAATTATAAATTACTTAAAAATACTCATATTTTGTAAATTCCAAAATTTATCTTAGTGATACAAAATGAGAAGCTTTTCCTTTCAAACAAATATTTTAAAGAACGCTAAAATTTTGTGATAAATTTAATAAATGATAAAATCTAGAAAGAAAAACACCGATGATATTGCTCGTGATGCTGTACTCTTATTATTTAAATCTTATGAAAATATTTAAATTCTAACAAACATTATGCTCTTTCAGTAATTTATTGCTTTAAATAATTCATACACCCACTATTTTCATGCAATGAGTTCATTCTAGTTATTATTTATATTCTATAAATATTTATTTTTCTCCTATTTTCAAGTGGTTTTAGTAAGAAATTATTACTAATATTATAAATTACGTTTAAAAAAATCATATTTTGTAAATTACAAGGTTTACCTTAGTGATTTTCCCCGTGACTACAGTAATTTTATGTGAATCTTGTGTAAATATTTAAATTCAAGACAAAAAATATGCTCTATCGATAATTTATTCCTTTAAAGGGACAATAGTCCTTCAAACTCATTTTTCCCCTTTAAATACTATGCATGGGCACACTGCACGCATTATGGCAGGTATTTATTACACATGAAAAAACAAAACTGAGACAAAAAAAAAAAAAAAGTTTACTGAATATTTTAAGCGTTATGAAGAACTTTTCAAAATGCTCCATGCGCATTTCATATCAATTAAAATTCTCAATATTTCTTATAAGAGTTTATTTTATATATGCAAATAAAACTGTGCATAGTTTTTTTTTTTTTTTACAGTAAATATAATTGGAAAAGTGAAAGGTAGTTATATGCTGAAATATGATACAAAAATGCTGAAAATTTCACCAAAATTAGAAAATTTATTTTTTAAAGTTTTTATTTGAATACATAAAATACACAGTTTTATTTTTATAGATAAAAAAAATTCGCAAAAAAAAAAAAAAAAAATATATTAGGAATTTTAATCGATAGGGAATGCGCATGGGGAATGTTGAAAAATTCTTCATAACACAAAAAATATTCAGGTATATTCATTTTTTTTTCTTTTTTTTATTTATTTTGTTATAACTATATGCCATATTGAATATATTGTGCCCTTGAATATTATTTAAAGTGAAAAAAAAAAACATAATAAAGTGAGTTTTGAAAATCTCTTGTCCCCCATAAATAATTCATCCATCCAGTACTCTCATACAATGGGTTCATTCTAGTTAATATTATTTATATTCAATAAATATTTATTTTTCTCCTATTTTCAGTGGTTACAGTATAAGTTATTCTCATACATAATAAAAAAAATAATAATAACTTGAAATTTTTGAAATATCGGATGGGACAAAAGTCCTTTACACATTTAATTTTCAATAATATAAGTTGATTAATCGACATGCATCTATGTGGTTTGAATGAAGACGTTTCTCACAATCCATTTTTTTTTAAGTTAGTCATAAAATTGCTCATAGTTGGTGATATACCTCCAAAGCAGAGTAAATATTTTAACAATAAACAGCCATAGAGCACTATAGTGTACGATGTGACTACTAGAATATTTCAAATTGTACGTCTTCTTTAGCTCGAATTTTTACAAAATGGTACTCAGATTCAATATACACGCTGGCATATGGTAATACGTTATACAATCGCCACACTAAAAAAGTGTCGGCACATTTTAACAACTAAAGTGTGGAAATGAAAATAAAAATTCTATTGGGAATTATGTCATCTGGCAATCTAGTCTACTAAAATAATGGTTTGTATCTGCATGTCTTGAGTTATTTATTTAATTTTATATTTTAATCAGAGAATCCACTACGAGCTACGCTCGCCAACATCGTTCAGAGACACTGTAGACTCTAAAAAATTGCTAGTTTGATCTTTTTTAAAAAGATTACTGAAGAATTAATTATAACTAAACGACCAGCGGTGATCACATGTAATTAGATTTTCATTCATTTCGTTTTGACTGGTGGATTTTAGGCCGCATCAACAGCTGTCGAGACATTTTCGTCGTCGACTATTTTTGTGATCGATTAAAAAAGATCAATTAAACATTTGAAATTCGTCTTGCATAAATTGGCTAAGTGAAGAATATTGCTGACTCCCGGAATTTTATAACGATTCTGTAAAAAAAAATATTTGAAATAAGACATTTTAAATATATTGTTTTAAATATGACAGAATTTTCATCAACACGTTCATTTGCTTCTTTTTTTAATATTCAAGTGAAAATGTGAAATAAATTTCTCGAGTAGATATATTTTTTAATTGGAACTGATTACCAATATTATTATTTGGGTATTTCAATTATGACATAATTTTCCCATTTACTGCTTTTAGCGCGTAATAAATTACTTATTGTTAAAAGAAAATCATTTTTTTTAATATTCAAGTGAAAATATAATTTTTCTCACTTAATTTTTCCTTCTTACATTTTTCAACCCGTGATCATTTAATTATTATTTTAAAGTTTGTTTCCTGCTTCTAATAGTCACATGTAAATACATTTTAATCGAAAAGAAATATCATTACTTTACCCTGTTTTACAATTGTGCAACGATATCAAGTATAACCTTTTCGAAAAATCAAATAAATCTATATTGAAATGGTGAAATTTTGAATAACAAATAGAATGGAAAATAGTCAAATTAAAAAACTAATTGCATACGGCACTCTTAAAGCTTCTCAAGTTCATCCCTGCAAAATATAGCCAAACTGATATGCATAGTTCTTAAAATAATTCTTCGAATAAAAAACTGTGTGCTTCAGCATATTTATCGAACATTTCTCTGTAAAACTACCAATTTGCATATTTTTATATTCAATAGTTTGCCTAATATTTGCCAATAAAGATCTCCGCTCACAAAAAAAATCATTACCTTAGGCAGCGTTAGTCACCTTTTATTTATTTTATAGAAAAGATAGATTCACCGGTTTAGCGCCATCTATGGAATACATTTAAAACTAATTATTTTAATGTGTTTATTATTATTATTATTATTTTTATCGTGAGACACATTTGCGATTGAACTGCGTTCTTAAATGGCTATTATTTTCGTTTTTGTTGAATTATGAAGTGTGTCAAGACTTTTGGAGTATCCTGTGCACCTAAATGAGAAATGTCATTCTTTCACATTAAAGAGTTAAAATTCTTAAAAATAAGATTTTTTTCGACAAGTTAAAAATTCAGGAAACAATATTTTCTCTAATCACTGCAACCATTTTATAATGCACATTTTACTAAAATATTATAAATAACTTACATTTTACTAAACTCAAAATGAAAAACTCGTATCTGTACCATTCATAAATTCAATAAACTATGAAACGTTTTTCTTTCTAGTATCACGCAAGACAAATATTAACAAAAGATTCATATCCTGAGAAAGAACGAGTATATAAAGTTTCTTTCAAACTACTACTTTATTCGTCCTACAGATGCTTTTGCCTTAAGCTCTATTTTATTTCCCTTGAAAAAAAAAATGAATAATTTAATGTAAAGTTTTTCTTCTTTTTTTTTCCCTTCAATTTTTACACTTATAAAAGAATTTTTTTTAACAATATATAAAATGATTCTATATTCATGTTTTACCTGAAACAACTGATAAACCGAGTTAGCTATAGCCCTTAACGTGCTGCCTATGTATAGTAAAATGGGTGGGCCCTTGCAACGCCCTCTAGCCACAAAATAAGCCCAAGTAAGATTGCCGGATTTATCTATTTAAAAAAAAATAAAAACGCAAGATATTTATAACACAAGTGTTTTTTATTTTAATCACATTACGGTCATTTTTCACACCCTTCTAAGCTATATTGAATATGAAAGTGATGCCACGAATTTTTTTTAAAAAAATCTATAAACTTTCGTAATTATTGTTTTCCAAAAGGATTTTCTTACTCCATAAGCACAGTTTAACGAATTTTGAAGTGATATTTCTCACTGGGAATAAAAAGTTAACGGTACTAATAGAAACAAATCAAAATATTTTTAAATTATTAATGATCATGACCATTTTAGTAACAGAAACCCTACAAAAAGAAACGTTTGTATCTAAATTTAAAGCAAGATAATAAAATAAATATCAAAGTTCAAGTTAAAAATATACTAAATCAAACATTTTGCAATGGAGATTCTTTTAGATTAGAATAATATCAAGTTTAGGTAACAGCACGACAATAAAATGAAGGCCAGTCTTAATCCATGTCAAAAACTAAAAAAAAAAAAAAAAAGTTTTAGAGGAATGACTTAAACGTTCAACATACAATGTGTTTCGAAAACGTGTCAGTTACTGGGGAAACGTACAGTCTTGCATTCCTAGCTGCAAAGTATCTATATTGAAGTGCATACCTATTTACTGTACCTTGTTCATGGATATAATCAACTCCATTCACCCAGGGCTACCAGTTGCAACCATTTTTATATTCTTTTCACTCCACTATTTAAAAAAAATACATTTTACTGTAGATTTCTCTTGCAAATGTTGGCAAAGCATATGTAAAAGATTTTTGTTTTTAAAAAGTGGTGCGAAACGGAATAATAAAATAGTCGCCTGTAGCAGCCCTGCGATTTATTTGATTTCAAACGATATTAAGGACTCACCTTATATTTTATTTGGTGCACGGGAATATTTTATATTTTCAAACTATCATATATATATTATTTCTAATGTCAAGATCCCATTTCTATGTACATAAAAAACGGACAATGATAAATGCAATATCAGAAGAAAGGTCCATGTTTGACCGTAGCACACTTAAATTTCGCTAAAACAAATTGTTTGATTAAAAATAGCTGATAATTAAAAATGAATGAAAAAACAAATGAGCAAATAATCTCATAGATTTCAGGGAGAAATGATCGCATGTGTTTACTAATTTTATGGTGATTTTTCTACCGTGAACTGTGATTTATATCTTTCTTAAGGGAAATATTATATAATCTATAATTATAGATTATATAATGTCATTTTTAATCTCTAGTTTTTTGTGAAGCATGATATTAAATTTATTTTTAAAAAATTATTATCATTTAATATAGAAATTAATAATAATTAAATTTAATATAGTTCATTTGCTATTTTTTATTTTATTTTAATGTATTATGTACAAAACGAAATGCACACAATATGTTTTATTATATGAATGGTAATACTTCCGAAATATGTTTAACATGTAATGCAAAATATTCAATTTAACAATTATCAAAACATTTGAACTGATGAGAAAATAATCTCTCTCTTTACAACCATTACCTTAAAACATTATTCATGCAATCATTTTTTTTTATGTATCCAAATAATTCTTGTAATATTATTTATATCCATTAAATATTATTTTTCGCTTACTAACCATGTAATTATATGAAAAGATTTTCTAAATTTTTAAACTTATCAACCTACTGAAAGAGAATTGTTTTGAAAAGTATGAAAGTAATGATTTAAAGTTTTTTGAGAGGATGATAAATTTTTGCGACAGGTTTAATAAATTATATATTCCAGAAATAAACAAAAGTTTTTTTGACGTGACTACAGTCATTTTAGGAAGTAAATCTTAGTAAAATATTTAAATTCAAGACTAAAAAAAAAAAGAAAGTTTTTGGACCCTACATACGTTCACTAAACCAGAAAACTTTTTTTTTCTTTCCGTGAACACGCAAGGTAAATAGGAGGTATTAAACTTAATTTTAAAGGATTGTTTTTATGTAATTGAACTTGTATTCTGAAACAAATTGATAACTGCGCGTTACAACGTATTGGTCAAAGTTAGCTATAGTCTTTTGACATCTTTCTGGTAAAAGTCGTAGAAGAACGACTCGTCATTTAAAATCTATACTATATTTAAAAGACAAGGCTGTTTTTAGGTAGATTTCGTATGAAATACTACCTATTGCGATCGCTCCTATGTTGGAATTTCTGGAAAATGTTTGCAGATCTACACCGATCATGACCATTAGACACCAAAACCACCCTAAGTAAAAATCTTTATATATATCACTTTTTTATGGACACGATAATTTCCGTAATTCTGCACAAATCTCTTCCAAACTGATACATAAAATCAAGGGGCATAAAATGTTTTTTCATAAAAGGGGCAATTTTTGTTGATTTTTTATTATGTAGTACCAAAGATCAAGCCTCAATTAATAACATCGTAATTTCATTATCTTAATGTTAAGTTACTGATCAAGTATAGGAATAAAGTTTATTTTTTCAATAATTTGAAAAGTTAAAATTTAACTTTTGTTAAAAATTATATTTGTTTTCAGAGTAAGGCTAGCCAATATAATATAATGGAGTTATGAATAAAGAGGAGGAGATATATAATGTACTTACTACGATCAAGGAGTCAATTAATTGAGGCGGCTGATTTTTTTTCAAAATGAGATCGACAGTTTCTGAATAGAGTCGGGGCAAACTTCCCACCAGTAAAATTGAATAGAAAATTTTGTCTCATTTAAGCCTCTTATTCATGGAAATATTTTCTCACAAATATGGTAAAAACTGGTGTCTGATAAAACAGTCATTTTGTTTCATCGATTGTCACAATATGGCAGAAACATAGGACCCGATTACCGCAAAAGTAAACTTCCACCAGTAGAAATGCAAATTTGTTTCTGCCATTATTTATGGCTGAAATTTTGCATTAATAAGGCCTTTAATCCCCTGGGTACATTTGATGACTGAGACTCGTCATGCATTTGGCCACTGGCATCTATTTTTTATACTATTTATACCACTATTTAAAGGAAAATATTTTTGTAGTATTTTTTTCTTGCACATACTGTCAAAGTGTATAGAAAGATTTTTGTTTTGAGAAAGTGGTACGAGATAGAATTAAAAAAAAACGCCAGTGGCAGCCCTGAAATAAATCAGTACGCAAGGGATTAATTAGACAGAAATTCCTATATAAATTTAGTGGAAGAATTTTCAGCCGGATGTAATCAACCCTTGCGTAAGCGGTTATAGTTGAAGCCTCACTATTTTAAGGCTATGTCAGTTCCTCTTTATTAATAGTTCCATGTATAATATTGATTAATTATTGTAAATACTTTTTGATTTTTTATAAATTCAGTCAGTCAGTTATTTTAAACATTTTAATTGGTCGAATTCAATGGGTTTTGGTTCGTTATACTTTAATCAAACCAGTTCATGATAACTTCAAATAAACTGAAGTGCCTGTCAGAAATCTGATTCTGCATGGACCGAAACAAGTAGAAATCAGAAAGAGATCAAGGTGGTTGGTGTTGAACTTCAAATCTGAAAGCTTTGGAGTTTCATTGAGCATGGAAAAACTATTTGTTGTTTTTTTTAGTTGTTCTGGCCCTTTTCATTTTATCTTCAATTCAGCTGCATTATTTGTTGCCCCGAATAATAGTTTCAACCATTTTACACTGCTCATAATAGATTACACGCTTCCATCCCTCCAAATGCATAGCTTCTGATAATGATACTTTGCTGCTGCTATTGATGGTAGCATCAATTCAATTGCATTATTTGTTGTCCCCAATAATAGTTTCAATCAGTTTAGACAGCTCATAATAGATTACACCCTTCCATCCCTCCAAATGCATAGTTTCTGATGATGATACTTTGCTACTGCTATTGATAATATCCTCAATTCAGCTGCATTATTTGTTGTCCCCAATAATAGTTTCAACCAGTTTAGGCTGCTCATAATAGATTACACCCTTCCATCCCTCCAAAAGCATAGCTTCTGATAATGATACTTTGTTGCTGCTATTGCTGTTATCCTCAATTCAGCTGCATTATTTGTTGTCCCCAATAAATAGTTTTTACCAGTTTAGGCTGCTCATAATAGATTATACCCTTCTAGTCCTCCAAATACATAGTTTCTGATGATGATACTTTGCTGCTGCTATTGATGGTAGCCCAGTTTTCACCATGATTTTGCAAGATTTGGGACATCGTAATATATGAATATTTTAACCACAGCGAAGATAATATATAAAACTATCCTCCTTCTTTGATGTTGTAGCACCATTTCACACGTGAAAAAAAAAAAAAAAAACCTTTCGATGTCTGCTGCTTTCAGTTGGTTACGGTACCCAATTTACTTGT
The DNA here is from genome assembly GCA_963932465.1 of Maratus speciosus. Lineage (NCBI taxonomy): Eukaryota > Metazoa > Arthropoda > Arachnida > Araneae > Salticidae > Maratus > Maratus speciosus. The sequence goes on from OZ010792.1 coordinate 316,778,300, forward strand.
TTTAAAATCATTCGCATTGACTTCAATCGATTGCCATTTCGATTACACTTATTTCTTCTATGAATTCTTTAAATGTATGACACTGATATACGTCCAGATACGCCTTTAATTCTTCGGGTTCAAACTTTCCGGTTTTCCTTTTTTTTTTTTTTTTTTCCAAATCGAGATCTTCAAATTTCCAATAGTTTAAACTAGTATTCACAAATTGAAATCAATGACGCATAGGCTTACTGGCTTCGGACAGCAGCCGATGACTTTCATTTGCTGTTTCCTTCAAATGGAAGCAAAAAAGTAACGTTTCCTTCTAAATGGTTTTCATTAACATAAAATTCGACATATTGAATACATTAAAAAGTATGGTTTTTACACTTCGGCGAAAATAAAATCCTGATTCGTTGAATGCAGTGACACAGTTTTAATACGAATTGGAATTCATCACGAGCCTATGCCTTCAGGTGCTCGTTCCGTCATCTCTTTTCAATACTTTAAAATTAAGTTTCGAATCCTAACAAGAAATTTCCATTTCGAGAAATCGAATTGTTTTAAAATAGCACAGTCTATTCGTATCCAGTTTCCTTTAACATAATTTATTTTATTCCTACTATAAATTCTTTAGCCAGAAGCTATAATTTCTCTTCCTCTTTTTTTACTTTTTTGTAATAGTTGAATGTAGTGTATTTTTTTCCCCCTTTTCCTTTTGTTTTTCTTTCAAATATTATACTCACAAGAGAAACTTTCAAACAAGGTATTTTATTTGATGTATGTGGATATTTAATTCTTGTAAGTTTTATGATAATTCCCCATTTCGTTCATTCATAATTTAGCATGTATATGTTTGTTTTATAAGAATATTTTAAAGATATAAAGTAATTTTTATATCATAGTATACTATGTTTTTTCCGAAACTGATTCAGTTGAAAGTTGTATTTTTTTTACTAACTATATTATAAAAAACTGAGTAGTTAAAAATTAATAACATATTTTTCCTAAATTTGCTTTTTTTTTAAAACTCAATTTAATAAAACTAAATTTACTGAAAAAGAACGTCTTCTAAATAATATGCTTCATGGGATGTATTTTAAGTGTTGTGATTTTAAAATATTGCGATGTTATCGATTTTTAAATTTACTAAAATAGTTAAATTCAAGGAGAAAAATAAATATTTACTCTTAAATTTATTTTAACAGTTTTTCACACGTTTAATACTTTCACATATTCAAATAATTCTATTAATATTATATATATTAAATCAATGTTATTTTTTCTCCTATGGCATAATAAAATAAGAAATTTTAAATATATCTTCACAATACGAAATGCGAAAGATTTTTCTTTCAATCAAATGCTGTCAAATTTCGAAAGGAAACGGGATTTTTCTGTCAGGATGTATGAATGATATATTTTCGAAAAAAAAAAAAAATAAAAAAAAATAAAAAAATAAATAAAATAAATGTTTTCACGAGTGACTACATTCAGTCTTATTAAAACAGTTAAAGATGAAAAATAAAATTGCTGACATGACCATTCATACCATCAAAAAACAAGGAAACGTTTTTTTTTTCTTTTCGGTAACACGTAAGTTAAAAATAAACAAAAAATTTTTTGCACATGAAATTCTTTCCTTGTGTTGCATTCTATCTCTCCTGTAATTTTTTCATACATAAGCTCAAGGGTCGTACTGTTGCCATCGAAATACTCAAGGTCAGGCGACACGAGTGTAACGTCATCACTAATCGACCGACTTCTTACTAGCGTTGGGGTTCAGGGTTCAAACCAGAAAATTTTGAAGCAATTTTATTTTATTTTATTTGCTATACAAAATTTTCCGATGTGAATTCCAACACTAGTGAGAAGTCGGTCGATTAGTGACGACGTCACACTCGTCTCCTCTGACCTTGAGTATTTCGATGGCAGCGTTCGTGCGCGTCCTGAAATTTCAAGTTCAGGAAATCCTTAGGTACCAGTATTTTCTTATAGAAAATCTCGTATTAAATAAGATGAAATTTCTCGCGTTTAACATAGATTTATTTTTCTAAAAAATAAATAAATAAATAAATAAATAAATAAAATACTGTTATTTGTCCTTAAAATTCCATGAAGCGTACGACCCCTGCAAGCTGTAAGTTTCTTCCTTTAATTTTTTAATTAAAATAGTTGATTGTATTGTAATTTTTTTATTCTTTCTATTTTTTGGATCACCAGCTTGCCTGCATATTAGACAAACTGTGTCGAGTTCGAATCCCGATTCAAACATTGGTATTTGTAGTGGGTCGGATTAAATGTTAAATCGAGGACACAATCTGTTGAGCCCTCGTGTGCTAAAAATAACTGTAGAGCCCACAAGAAACGGCTAATTTTCTTTTCTTTTCATTCAATTGTTGTGTTTATAAGAAATAAATTAAACAATAAATTGTATTTGATATGTGTAAATATTTTATGGTTGCATACTTTAGTTACTTTTCGAAGCTCTTCGTTATGCAACATGTTTAAAATTATTTTTTAAGAATAAGAAAGAAAAATTATATTTTAAAGACAAACCAATACTTTAAAATCACTAGATTTTTAAGTTTCACACTGCAATTTTTCTTTTAAAAAAATGCTTCATGGAGAGTTGTATTTTTTCTTGTTGCTGTTTGCTATCTTTATTTCAGTTAAAGTTAAATTTTCTTAACATACTAGGGGGGGGGGACTCTGCCCCCTGCTCTCTACGCTCACCAACCACCCGCATAATCAATCCAACCCCAGACGTAACCAGATGTTACTAGCCAACCCCAGACGTAATTGTTTCGCGTTTCCATACTGGATCGCTTTGCGATTCATTATTTTCTATACATTAAATTTTTAAGATTCCACTTGGTAAAAAGCGCTCCTCCCCTTCCAAAATTTTTGAACAGAAGTGTATCAAAATGCAGTAGATTCTTTACCTTTCCCCGCCCATCCTATCTAAATTCTCTACTTTCATGGTTTTCGGCAAGCACAATTCCCGCTAAGAAAGGACAGAAAGCTCTGACAAAGTAGATGCATTTCGCGGTATCTATGCAGATTTTCATTGGTCCATTTCCAAATCGTTACTTTTTGTATATAGAAGGATAACTTATTTTTTTTTATTTTATTGGTTATATAAATGTATTAATTTTGACAAAAAGACTTCGAAACAATACTTTTGATGTGATGTATTTTAAATAGTGCATAATTAAATTACTAAAATAGTAAAAATTAAGAGAAAATACTATATATCCATCCCTAGCTTTTAAAAATTTTTCATGAATTGAACACTTTCATATAATGAAAAAAAAACTTTGATAATATTATTTATATTCAATAAATATTAATTGTTCTCCTATTTCAATGTAGAAATAGTAAAATGTAATCTAAGTTTTTAAATATAGTATATTGAAATCTATAACACTCAGTTCTAACAAAAGTATTTATACAAAGAATTTCGCTTAGTGCAGGGATTCTTAACGTTTTATTCGCCACATCTTACCGAAGCATCTTTTAAATCATGATGCCCACTCCCACACATACAGAGACACTATAACATATATTTATTATTGTTTAAATAATGAACTTTATTCATATGGAGGAAGAATTACAGAGCCTTAACAATAACTATTCATTTCCTTTTTTTAACATCAAAGAGATGAATTTTTTGTTATAAATGTGTTTTTAATATAACTATATAAATGGGATTGAGACTATCCATCTTTACCTTTATGCCAAAAGGAGTTTTGTTGTTTCTTTCCAACTTACCTCAGTGTTGAACAACAAAGTTCTATGTTTTTATCTTCACAAAATGCTTGAAGAGACTCTCACATTTAGCATTAAAATTGATAACGTTGAAACATTTTATAATTCATTTTAATAACTTATTAAGAGTTGATAGAAAAGCTTTGGATATTAAATTTTATTTCTATGGAAAACACCATACACAACAATCATTTCAAGATTATTTTCTTTATAATTTTTAAATAGCAATTATTACCCGTTAAAGCACGTGTCTCTGTTTTCCCATTTTTTTTTCATGTATTATCTGATTTTAAAATTTAATTGCCGAAACGTCAGTGAAGGCTTACTGTGGAGACACGAAAAGTTTTGATTTCCGTTTGTCTGTCTGTCTGTCTGTCCGTCTGTTCCGCGATAACTGCCGCAAAAAGCATCCGATCGACTTGAAATTAATGTGGCATGTTGATGAGATACTCGGACTTAGCTGTATGGTTTTTGGTTAAATTTGGTTCATTCGTTCGGGAAATATAGAACATTTTATTTTGCTCTGTAATGCTTTTCAATGGCAAGTCAGACGATTTTCAAATTTTCATTTGTTGAAAGAAATGGCTCATATAAAAAATGGATTTAAATGGTAAATTTTTGATGCTGAAATTTTTAAATAAGAGTAGTAAATTATTCCTATTAGTTTGCAATTTTGTCAAAACATTTGTCAGAGCTTTTAAATTAGGTGTATAACTTATGATGGAATTTTATACAGGTGTTCGAATAATATAAAACATTTTATTTTATGAATTTACTTATATTTCATTTTTTTTCTTTTAACCGTTGCGTAGCAACTATATCTCATCTAAAAATATCATAAATGTGAAAGTATGTATGGTTTTTAAAGTCAAATCAAAGTTAAAAGGAATGAATTAATGAATGCCTTTGTATAGATATTTGCATATAGATTGATTTAAACGCAGAAATGAAAATAGTATTTATATACTATATAGAATAATATCTTTATTTATGTATTCAACTATTTTGATTATAAAGGAAAAAGTTCGTTATTTTCATACAGAATAAACTGACATTATTCTATTAAACTTTATAAACTTTATTGTTGCCAAAAAAAAAAAAAAAAAAAAAAAAAAAGGGAATAACAATTTCTCCCAAAGAGTTCATTTTAATTTGTAAGATTTTCACGTGCAAAGGGAAAATGCAGCAAATTACAAATAATAAAAAAGATAAATAGGACAGGAATGAATACATATAAACATTTCACACCAAATACCACCTAAATTAATTTTTGTAGTGGTATTTTCGCACACTACGAAGAAAGATTCCTCGATTTACACGATTTTACTTGGCCTTCCTTTTTTCATTGGTTGCGATTTCATTTTCGCAATTGCGTATATTAATTGGCACAAAATTTTACATTTTTATGACTGAGGTATATGTAAGGCCATACAAATAAGAAATTCCGTATTGTTTCCTATAAAATGTGATAAAGTGTTGGTTAACTATATATGTTTCTATTAAGAGGAGCAGGGCTGCCAAGCCTCCGGCGTTCTGGATACCAGTATTTTAACACAAAAAATGTTACTTTATTTAATTGAAACATTTGCGCGATTTAAAAGAACAACATTTTCTGTAAGGTAATAGTGTTGTGCAAAAAGCCTGAGACTTGCCATGTCTGGTGGTGAGTGAAATGTTTTATTTAATGCATTTATCTCTATTTTAATGCTACGTGAACAACGTCCCGTGTAACAGCTTGTAGGGTGTAAAATAAATTATTAAAATAATCCCTATTACGAAAAATGAAACAAAATGCCCGGCTAAGGGAAATAAAAGGTTAGTTAACCTTTCGTAATTTGACCTGAACACAGGTGTGCATCAAATTTCAACGGTGTTTGTAACATCACGATTTTAAATTAAATGTGGATACTATTAAAAGGCTATCACAAAAAATACTTAACGGCGCCATATCACGTTTATCTATTTAGTCAATTGGAAGTGGACACGATGATGAATTATTAACCGTTAGGTTTAGAACTCCCCCTACTTTAGGGTGATTTTAGTAAGTTAATGCTATCGAGTACATTTTTAGATATTTAGATTAGATCTTAGATATAAATATTGCAGAATGGTAATCAAAATTATTATTAGATTTCTAAATTAGATGTCTCAGTTTACATTTCCAAAAGTTCTTTATCCATTAGATACAGATGTTTGTGGTTAGCAGGCAAGTAAATACTGCTGTATGGATATTAGGATAACGTAAAATGCTTGACCAAATTGTTGCTTATCCTTATAAATCGCTGTGTAAAAATGAATCTAAGATATAGGATAATCATTAACTCAATCAATAGAAAATTACAAATGCAAAATAAATTACACAACGGGGGGTTCAGGGGGGGGGCACCCCCCTGAAGAAATTTGCTTTATTATATAAAAATTACTAGAATAAGTAGCTCGTGAGAATTTCAGAATATCATTACATAACAACGTGTTTAATTTAACGCTTCTAATGTCTGAAACCATCGAAATATTTTTTTCTCCTTCTATAAATGTTTGTGTAATTTAAAAGTTTAAATTTTGTTTTTGTAGAAAGATTAATATTAAGCAAAATTTGCTAAAAACAATAAGTTGCAGAGATGACGTTGAGGCTCTTGATCTGCAGATTTACTAGTATATAAAATGTCATACATTTATTAACTATATAGGAGACCTGGACTAGAACCACAGATTTCGTTTTTTAACATTTTTTAAGATTTATATATTTTTTAATTTGGTAGTTCATCGTTATTTCAAATATTTTTTAGGTTAAATATGTCCCAGATAGTCAGAATTAGATATACCCGTAAGTAGTTTCACGTGTAAAAATTTCTTCATTTGACGCAAGGAAGAGTAAATTGAAATATACAAGAATCATGCAATACATGATAAAATAATGTTCCAAAAAATTGCAAAATATAGTTACCAAATAAGGATACAAAAATGTATATAAATGAAAAAGGAAAAAATGTGCGTGTGTAAAAATATTTAAAATGCTTATTCATATAATTATTCTGGTTTATAGATTGAAAATTTTTATTTAATTCATAAAACAAAACTTTTTTTTATAATTTTATTAATAATTTTCGCATGTATAATTTTTAATTTTAGTCGATAATATTACTTTTCCAAAAGAAATTGGCAGCGAATGGGTGAGTAACAATTTTGGAATTGCCCCCTCCCTCCCGACAGGGCGTAGGACCCACGTTTTGAACTAAATGTTACTCATTGCTGAGCAGTAATTATTTCAGATTATTTCCTAAATGAAATTTTCTTGCTCGAAGTCTAATGTCAGACGAACGTCCATTTGCACGCTTTTTGTTGTTTTATGAAAAAGAAACCCCTGCTAGCGAAGGCATTTACATTAGCCTTAAATATGATCGTTTGAGCTGTGTGTTATACTCTAGAATATAATTTATATTTTAAAGATATTAAATAACAAAGGTTTCTCTGTTAATTTTTTTAAAAGAGGGTTAAATTTTTATAACAGTTTGAACATACTATATGTAATCTAGAAATAAATATTATTTTTATTTATTATATATATATATATATATATATATATATATATATATATATATATATATATATATATATTGCGTGAGTACTGTCATTTTAGGATATAAATCGTACTAAAGTAGTTAAATTCAAGATGAAAAAATTCTATCATGACCACTCACACATTCAATAAAATAGGAAACAATTTCTTTCCAAGATCACGCAATGTAAATATTAACGAAAGATCCCCATCCTAAGAAAGAAAATTCTTTACGCACATACTGTGTGTATCAAGCTTCTTTCGAACTATTGTGTTTATTCAACCTATAAATATTTTAGCTCAGTCTGTAGTACTTTTCAAATGAAATTTCAGATACTTAAACTTGATCTTAAATTATTCTCCTTTTTTATCATTTTTATATACAGGGTGAATCATAAAGATCAAAACAATAGGCTAATTTCTTAAGTTTTGCCTCTAGATACATATTTCTATAAGTTTCATAAAAAAAGGGTGCAAAATTTGATGATATAAGTTGCAACTCCATGGGTGGGGGGGGGGTCTATTTGAGAAAATGCGAAAACTAAAATTTATACGTAGGATACCGTAGGATATACCGTAGGATAAAATTTCCAATTATTAACATTTTCCTTAAACATTCCTTAAGTAAACCCAAAACATTTCATCTTCATATCTTCAAAACTCGAGACATGCGCGTTTAAATAATTCGTCAGGTTTTAAGGGATTAGACACAAATTGAAATACGTGAAATTCAAGAAACAATGTTACTTTAAGTGTTCCAGGAAACATGTAAAAAATATTTTTATTAAGTTATAATTTTGATTCTTTTTCCTTTTTTTGTGACGGTTAACTATATAATTTACAAACAAAATCACATCCTAAAATTTCTCATAACGTTAAAAAAATAAATAAAATTGTTATTATTTTTTTTAAGTGGGGTAATTTAAAATTGTTATAACTCGAAACATTATTTGTTGAATTTCAAAAATTTTCATTTAATTAAAGAAGAAAAAATAATTTTAACTTTGTTTCTATTTTTTTTTAAATATTAATTTAAAAAAAGTAAAAAATGTAAATTTAAATTATGATGTAACTTATTTTTTAAAAAATCATATTTTCAAAAGTAAATATTTTTTCAGATTTGCCGGAAAAAAAAAAAAAAAAAAAAAAAAGATACACATGTTCCAAATTTGCACCTTTTTTCTTTAACAGTTCTTGACTTATAATAATTTAAAGACGATAAATGAGGAAAGAAAACCATCATGCAGAAAAACGTATATAAAGTTTTAAACAAAGATTGGCTCCTAATAAAATGTTTAAATGTTTTTTTTTTAAATTGCATGTGTGTAAGTAACTCCTTAACGCCTTCCAGTAGCTTAAATTTCGAATTCAGTTTAATTTTTGCCCTTTGCTCATTATTTCTGTACTATTTAAATGTCCGTCAATTGATTTAAAACAAGGCTTTTTCTAACAAGCGATTAAGAGTTTTTCATAATTTTATCCCTCACAACTTCACATGTTATATTGTCCCGACGAGGCCGTTAAAAAAATGTCTGTATATTCTGGAGCCGGGTCGTCCATACCTGAAGGCTCTGCCGGGCCGTTCTTTGACTAACGTATTTTCCATATCGAACCGGAACTAGCTTCCTTCTTCATAGGTCTGCACGGCTCGAAATTTTCAGTTCCGGTCTCGACCCAATTCGGATTAAATTCACTGTCTTTGACTTACCTGATCCTTGCAAAAAACAATAAAATTTGGCTCATCCCAAACATTTTTACAAAAAAAAAAAAAACAAAAAAAACAAACAAAACAACAAAAAAAAAGCATATATTTTTAAATCGCCTTTGTTTTACAATTAAACTTTAAAACTTATTTTTTAAAGTTAAAAAAAAATTATCCTGCGCATGACGGAATTCTTTCTTAAGCGGAAATTTCATTGACCCATGCAAAATGAATCTAATAATGCTGAGAAAAGAACAGACTACATTTACAACTCCTAAGAAGGGAAATTGTCTATAATGCCTTATTTTCTTTCTTATATGATTCCATCTCAGAAGATTTTACTGTATACCATGTTTTAAAATCTCCAATAAATGGGAAATGGATTAACGATATTAAATGATATGTGAAACATTTACAAACAAATAGAGATTCATTTAAAAAATAATAAATATAACCTTTGGAGCTTCTTTAAAAATAAAGATTATAAACATGAAAAAGGGAAAGCTATAATAAGTATTTTTGTTCAGAACTCCTCCATATGAAACATTTTTTCAACCATATATATCTACGTAAACACCTATGTTTAGTAGAAATTCAATCAGGTCGGGCCGAGCCAAACTTTTTTGTGTGGGTCGCATCGGGACCGTTCCTGGATATTTCGACACGCGCAGACATCAAACGCAAACTTCCAGCATATTTTGAAAGCAGGTTTAACATAAAATCTATACGCTACTATTTTATGCGCAAAGGATTACTATTTTATGCGCAAAGGCACTGTTTAAAATCGACATTTAATAATGTACAATTTGTGGATGATCTCTATCTTGATTTCAAAATGAGTCAAAAACTAGTGGCACAGAAGCATGGGTAAATGGTGAAGTCACGATTTTGGATTTTGGTATCTCTGCGAGATTTGCAGATATCGAGATGAATTTATTTGTGTTTAATTCAGGAATAGATGAGAAGAAATTTCTTAATTGGAAATTTTACTCTACGGGGATCATATAAAAATTTAGTTTTTGTATTTTCTCAAATAGACCACATGGAGTTGCAGCTTATGTAATTCAATTTGGCACCTTTTTTTATGAAACTTTGTAACTGGAAGTATCTGTCTAGGGGCAATATTTAAGGAAATAACGTATTGTTTTAATCTTTATTAATCACCCTGTATATGTAAAATAATGTTTTATAAAATACTTTGATATGTGTTAATAATTCGTACTTGGAAAATGCCATTTTCGCATATCCTTTCCGAATTTGACTATAATTTCAATGTTTACTTTACTTTTAATTTGAAAAGTAGATTTATAATGCAATGTAGTTTTTACCAGTTTTTATAAATATATAATTTATTAATTCAGAAATTTATTCAATCAAGCATTTTTGCTTTTACTAACGAAAAAAAATATATTAATTATAGTAAATGATACGTACTTTCTCTTTTTAGCTGAATTATTAAATTGATAAAAAATCTTATAATAATTATATAGTTATACCTCGTTTATCTTTAATAACATTTATATATTGATTAGATATGTTATTTTCCAGGTTACTAAAATGAAATGTTAATTAATCATGCTTTTATTGCATACATACACACTTTTATTTTAATACCAATTGCTATTCTTGACTGAGAAATTCGTAGAAGAACTAATATTAATTATTAAACGCGAATTGTTACGCTCCTTCTTCCCTCATTAATTGAAAAAAAGTCCTTCCGGCTAGTGCCGGGAGGAAGAGGTAGCTTTCACATTCCTTATTTTAAAAAAGCCATCTTCTATTATTCAAACACACGAAGCTCAATTTAATGGAAACCGAATATAGGAGATTCAATACTAATTTTTATCAATACTAAATCATTATGAATAAGAATTTCGCGAAATTAGTCAGCTTTATCCAAGCTGCTTTTATTTAAATTAACTTATATTTGGCTACCAAATTCGGCGATTTCTTAAAGTGCCTGCCATTTTAAGACAACATGGTGGATGAGGCTAACCAGTGAACTTGGTCGAGACCTTAGTAATTGCTGTGTACATGCTCACTCACATCGGAATCGACTGATATATACGAGTGCTTTCGCAGGCAAAAATCAGATTTTTCAAAATGTCACCCTCATTAGATATTGAAATTGCTATATCTGAGCCATTTTTTAAGATAAATACAAACAAAAAATGTTCCTGAATACTTATATCAAGGTCAAATACTTCAGAAAGAAACCTTTTTCAATTTTTAATTTTTTTGCACCTCACTTTAAATATATATATATATTTTAATTTAATGGCCGCCATTTTGAAACAAGATGGCTGATGAAGCTGGCCAGCGAACTTGGACGAGATATTGATGTATACTATCCACATGCCTTCTTACATCGAAATAGGCGAATATGTGTGTTACCGCGTGACAAATACAAGATCGTTTCAAAATGTTAGCCATGCTAGAAATTCAAAGTGCTATAATTCAACCATTTTTTAAGATATAAACAAAAGAACAAATTTTCAGAAACAAAAACTGCTCCGGAATCTTTGTATCAAGGCCAAACACATAAAAAAAACCTTTTTCATTTTCCAATTTTTTAATACCTCATTTTAAATTTTAAATTTAATTTTTTTTAATGGCAACCCTTTTGAAACAAGATGGCGAATGAAGCTGGCCAACGAACTCGGTCGAGACATTGGTATGTACAATGTACAGACCAAGTTACAACCAAATCGGTTCATAAATACGCCTGATAACGCGTGACAAAAACCAGGTCGTTTTAAAATGTCAGCCACAATAGAAATTCAAAATGCTATAACTCAGCCATTTTTTAAAATATAGACTAAACAAAAACTGTTCCGCAATCTTTGTATTAAGGTCAAACACATACGAAAAAAAAATTTCATTTTCCAATTTTTTGGTATCTCATTTTAAATTTAATTTTTTTTTAAATTTTTTAAATGGCCGCCATTTTGAAACAAGATGGCGGATGAAGCTGGACAACGAACTCGGTCGAGATATGTGTATGTACTATGTACACATCAAGGTACATCCAAATCGGTTCATAAATACGCCCGTTATCACGTGACAAATTCAGGACGTTTCAAAATTTCAGCAACGCTAGAAATTCAAAATGCTATAACTCAGCCATTTTTTAAGATATAGACGAAACAAAAACTGCTCCCGAATCTTTTTATCAAGATCAAACACATAAGAAAAAAATATTTTTTTCAATTTTCAATTTTCTGGTACCACATTTCAAATTTAAATTTTTCTTAAAAATTTAAATGGTCGTCATTTTTAAACAAGATGGCGGATGAAGCTGGCCAACGAACTCGGTCGAGAAATTGGTATGTACTATGTATAAACGAATTACATCCAAATCGGTTCATAAATACGCCTCTTATCGCGTGACAAAATTCAGGACGTTTCAAAATGTCAGCCACGCTAGAAATTGAAAATGCTATAACTCAACCATTTTTTAAGATATAGACGAAACAAAAACTGCTCCGGAATCTTTGTATAAAGGTCAAATACATAAGAAAAAAATATTTTTCTATTTTCAATTTTTTGGTACCACATTTCAAATTTGAAATTAAAAAAAAAATAAATGGCCGCCATTTTGAAACAAAATGGCGGATGAAGCTGGCCAACGAACTCGGTCTATACGTTGGTATGTACTATGTACACACCGAATTACATCCAAATCGGTTCATAAATACGAGAGTTACAGTGTGACAAATGTCATATATATCTATATCTATATCTATATCTATCTATCTATATATATATATATATATATATGTATATATATATATGGGTATATATATATCAACTTTTGAACGGAGGGTGGTTTCGGGGTCTGGGGGTCATGATCGATGAAAGTATACCAAAATTTTTTGAAATCGCTTTCCTCCGAACGGCTGCAATAGGTAGTTTTTTGTAATGAAAGCTACCTAATAGGCAGTTCTTTATTTGTACAAAAGAAGAAAAATACGTTAAGAATTGTATAATATATATATTTTTAATTTTGAAAAAAAAAATCTTTTTGCGGTGATCTCCAGATCCCCTTTGAAATACTGTATTTAGTTGCGCATAATACGCAATTTTGTTGTACAATAATTTATACTCGAAAAGTGGCGAGCGTGATATACGCAGAATATTTCCGACAGTTATATGATGCCGTATTTGCTTGTGCTAATTCTCTAAAGATATAGATAAATTGATAGAACGCACAGCTATTGTGATAACACTGGACGAATATAAATTTTAACATGTAAAATAACACTTAATGTTTGCAATTTGTATTTCGTTTATTATGAACAAATATATGGGATATGTAGATATACGATGTCGATAAAAATTTTAAAACTAGTTTTCCAATGAGAAAGAAAAATATGCATTTCAGAACCCTTACTATGGTGTTTTAGTAACGGACGAAATATGCTGTAAATATGTCTGTATATATCCGGATGATTTTGTGTGAAATTTACGTCTTTTAACGGAAACATTCTGCTTTGAATGGAAATCATAAAATTTCAGCTAGCAAACGTTAGTTTCCTTTTCATTCTTACTCGTTGAACGTTAAAAACGGAAATGTCTTTTATAAGACAGAAAAATAGAAATGTTTCTTTTTCAATGAAGGGGAAACGGAAAATTTCCATTTAAATTTTCACGATTAAGAGCTTACTTCAGTCACGCGAAAAGACCCGTTCGCTAATGCTATTCCTATGGAAGAAATTTATAAAGATATCTCAGTCGCATTTCAATATTTTTAGATGATTTTTTTTTTTGCAGTGGCTAGCTGAGGTCGATCTGTACGCAGGACGCTTTCTACTCTTTAAATTTCGTTTACAGGTATTTTTAATCAGAACACTTTCATTTTCAGAACCGGTTCCTAAAAGGAAAGCATCCTCTTGAAAAAAATCCCCAATGAAAATCGAAAAAGTAAAAAACGGCCTTTTTACAGATCGACCTCAGCTAGTCACTGCAAAAAAAAAAAAAAAATCATTTAAAAATATTGAAATGCGACCGAGATATCTTTATAAATTTCTTCCATAGGAATAGCATTAGCGAACGGGTCTTTTCGCGTGACTGAAATAGGCTCTTAAAGTTTTATCCTGGAACCAAATTGTTGGATGTGGACAGTTCGTGTAGGGTACAGACATTGATCCTCTAATAGCGAATACCGAGGTGCAAATATGAAGGAAGACAAGATAACAAAAACGGTGTGATAATATCCATATAAATACCCATTCCGTGTAAATACGTATTAATATATACACTTCAGTTAATTTTTATTAATATTGCGCTATTGCACCCATTTATTTTAAAAACAAAAATATTTGATTTCAAAACAGAAATTTCCCTTTTGTAATAGCAGAAAAGTTCCGTATTGAAAAAGGAGAAATAACAAAAAGGGAGTTTTGTGAAAAAACGGAGAATAGATTCCAACTTTGCTAACAGCACATTTTCTGTTTTTTTCACAGATTTTTTTGTCCTTTTTTTTGCAGTGCATCAGTGAGTGTGAGCAGTAATTTTGGGTTGAAAAGAAAAAAAGAAATACGCGTGGTGAGTTTTGCGCATTTTCTTTTAATTCATGATATATTAAAGCGTTACGCTTTATATAAGAAATGTAATTTTTTTTTCTCTTTTCTTTGTAAAAACAGAGTGCGAATTACACACGAGTGTGCATATTACACGAGTTCACATTATACATGACTGCTCATTACGCACGAGTAAATACTGGATATTTTTTAAGGATTTTGTAGCAATCAGCTGTCCTATCAAAACATGAGACCTGTCACTGACGTAGAAGATGACTGATAAACTCATTAAACTAAAATATATCTTAGAAAATACTATATAGTGTTTATTTGAAACAGGGGCTTCCAATGTTTAAAAAAAATGCTAAATATTTGGGACAAGTTAAAGGATAATTTCTAGAAATGAACTAATATATATATATTTTTTCACATCTACAGTCATTTTATAATTTAAATCATACCAAAAGTTTTAGATTTAAAATGGAAAATAGTGTTATACAGTCAAGTCTCTCTATAACGAAACTCCATACATCGAATTTCTCTCTATAACGAATTTTAAGTAGTAACGGTCCCTTTTCCCGATGATCTCATTAAAAACAGTCTCCATATAGCGAAATATATATCTTCATATAACGAATTTTTTCATAAAATATTCTTTATTTATGGTTTTAAAAAAGCTTTCAAATCACATGGAATCAATTTTCCATCACTGATTAGTGATTTATCGTTCAGTGCTGAATTTTTTATCTTACTTTTCTACCTTGAATCTCCTTGTTTTTTGTGTCCAACAAGTTCATCTCCCCCCCCCCCCCCTCCCACACACCTTCCAACATACTTCTTAAAACAGTGTCAATTGAATTATTACACATATAAGAGCGGGATCAGAGAGATAATTGAAGTTTAAGGTGAATGAAAATTCAAATGGAGGAAAATGTTCCCGATACAATTTTTCAGTCCTTGCTAAAGTGTGAACATTTTTTGGATAGTGTAACAATTTTGAAATCAAAACAGCGAAAAATTACAGATTTCTTCGTCTAAAATTAATGTAAGTTTTCCTTATGTGATTTTTATTATGCTTTCAAATAAATGTTTGTTCTCTTTTTCGAAACTGTTTAAATAATTCAGAAATACAGTATTTGGTTAATATTTATAGTTAAACATTTCAAATTCTTAATTAAACACCTCAAAAATCATTTTTGTTCTAAATTTACACATTAAAGAGGAATTTTTACTCAGTGTCTATATAAAGATTTTTTTACTGGAACAATGGATTTCGTTATATAGAGACTCGACTGTATATTCATTCATCCAATTTACTGAGAGATGTCCTTCTTTGCAGGATCACGCAAGGTAAATGTTTAAAAAAAAAATCCATATTCTGAGAAAATAATTTCTGTATAATAACACAGTCCGTGTTCATGTAGTCTCTTTGATGTACTATACTTTATTCGTACTATAAATACTTCAGGGTGATCTGTGCTTTTTCTACCCTTTTTCAACTGAAAATTTAGATATTTCAGTTTAATGCAAATTTTGTTACACCCTCCCCCTTTGTTTTACAACGTTTTCAACCCTTTTAAAAGAAATTTTAGATGAGAATGAACGAATTGTTTGTATATTGAAAAAAAAATGATTTGTTTAATTTTTATATTTTTATTTGATGAATTTATTTGCTTTCTTTACATTTTTTATTAAGTTTTTCAAAAAAAAAAATCAAAAGATACGTTTTATTTTTTTTATTTATACATATCTTATATTTTAAAATTATTAAAATAATTAAATTGAATAGGGAGAAATATTTTTCCATACATTACTTTTAAATATTATTCTCATTTTCATCAATATCTAGCTATGATCAAGTAATTATAGTAATATTCTTTATATTCATTAAACTTATTTTACCTCCTATTACCATATATTTTAAAACGCAATGCAAATTTTAAAATGCATCTTCACCATAAATACTGACAAAAGTTTTCTGTGATACAAATGCTTTTTATATATTTAAAAGACAGTTAAATTTTGTGACAGATTGGATAAATTACATATTCCTGAAAGAAACAAATATTTTCTCGCGTGACTACAGCCATTTTAGGATGTAAATCTTATTAAAATAGTTAAACTCAAAATAAAAAAAAATGTTATCTTGACCATTCATACATTCACACAACTCTGGTAACCTTCTGCTATACAGTATCACGCAATGTTAATGTTAACAAAAGATTTTCATACTGAGGAAGATAAGTTCTTATATAATAAAAAGTCCGGGCGTATCAAATCTCTAGAACTATTGTATTTTATTTGCCCTTATAATGCTTTAGCTGAAGCTGAAATATATCTACGATGACTCTAAATAAATATGAATGCTAAGTATTATTATTTATTATTTTTTTTGTCTTTGAACTATTGTATTATATTTATAAGAAAAGCTTTTAAACAATGCCAAATAAATAATGAAATTTTTTTATAGATCTGAAATTTTTTTGTTTGAAAAATCTGTCAGTTTTTTCTTTTAAGAATTTACCCATAATTTGATATTTATATACCTAGTGGTCACAATTAAAACACCTCTATACTGACTTCCCTATATATCGAACTACTCAGTGTAAACGCTCAAATTTTGTGTACTTAATATTCAAGCCATGGGGAAACGGATTTTGAAAAAAAAAGTTCTAGGAACACAGATAGATGGCGCTGTACTACATAAAATAGGAGAAAAAAACCAAACACATAGTAAATAAACTTTTTCTGTTTTAATATATATTGCCCTATTGGAAAATATCAATAAATAAACCTAATGTACAGTCGTGGAAAAAAAAAAAAGTTAACACCCCCTACTAACTCCTCAACAAATTATTGTAGAAGAAAGTTACTGTTACCGAACGATTGGAAATAAAGTCTACTTTTAAATGATGTATATAAAATTTGCTTAGGGGCCATCTACATATTAATAATAACCATAACTTTGTTTTTTTTCAATAGCAGTACACAATTCTGACAGCATAAATGAACTCTACGCCCTTCAATTAGCCTAAAAACAATTTTTTATGCAATTCGTACCATAAGTTTAGGAGAAATTAGTTATTTTAAAACGAGCGTATTTTAAGGGCTGTATCCAAACTGAAGTTCCGTACTCGATTGTTAACCGAGAGAGTCCCCTTCTTGATCAAGGCACCTTAAGCACAACTCATAGGAGTCAATGAAGCCTGTTAGATTACAAGACAGCAGAATACATTTCAAAATATCTAGTCACTTCTATCATAGACGGCCCCTTAAACCATCATTTTGCCAGTTTTTACGCATAATTTGAAAACTACTTGGAAGAAAAATGTGAAATTTTGGATTTCCATAAAGCAGAACTTAATAAATCTAAATACATAAAAAAAATGTAGGTTGCAATTCATAATTTTTTCGAATATTAATTTCATAATTCATAATTCGTATCATAAAATTATAAAAATTGCAAATTCAGCGTATTTCTGTTTGGATATATCAGTATTATTGCTACACAAAAAATTAGCACATTAGGAGAATAATTTCTGGAGATATAAATAAAATTATGAAAATGTAATTTAGCATTAGAAGCACTAAATTTTGAGTGTTTATAATTAAAAAACTTATCATTCAAATGACTTGAAATTTGGTGTCTAGGCATAGTTTGAACCGAAGATTTAGAAATATCTCGTTAAAATTGGGTATTGCAATTGAAAAAAATGAAGTTTGGATTCGTTTTAATATGTAGATGGCCCCCTACGTAAATTTTATATACATCATTTAAAAGTAGACTTTATTTCCAATCGTTCGGTACCAGTAGCTTTCCTCTACGATAATTTGTTGAGGATTTAGTAGGGGTGTTTACTTTTTTTCCAAGACTGTACCATTGTAACTGCAATTACACCTTGTAAGATCAAAAATCCATGGTTTGCAGCCATGTTCTGAGTATAAAAGAGGATAACAAGTAAAAATTAAATTTAAACAATCCAAAAATCTGACTGTTTAAAAAGCGAACTAATTATTTCTCATCAATGTGAAACTATTTTTATATTACTTACCTATTTTTTTTATTTACTTGCATTGATGACTTTTAAGAAGTGTTTTATTGTTAGTTCCTATCTATAAACATTGTTTTGATGAAACCTATAGATGTATATGATGGTTAGAGTTGCAGTAAAGTTAGAGGTCCTACCTACACAATTTCCAGATTGTGTAATTTTTAAACGGATCTTCTAACTGATAAATAGTTAATGAAAGATCATCTTCATTTTGAATGACTTATCCAACGATATGCCGCTCAATATGGTGCGTATTTTTTTCGTCTCTAACACCTCTTGTATTTTATGGCCGCCATTTTGAATTTATAAAAAGAAAACCTATCCTATAACCATCGGACGGTTAAGTCGAATCGATAGAGGCTTCATTCATTAAAATCCACCGAGCCGTTGGGATGTTTCGAGGGTATAAAGAAATTCGCATACCCAGATACGCGTGAATCACATAACAATTCTTGTCAGTCGGGTAAAAACTGGGGAGAATGTTATATTTTCTGCAAGATTTCAATATTAACAAAGCAACCAGGCATGCGTTTCTGACAACCTGGCCGCTTTGTTCCACGGATTTTAAATCGTGTGATTTTTTGCTGTGGGGACACTTAAAAAATATTGTTTACCGATTACTTCTATTAACCTTGGCATACATATAAGAAGGTATCATTCTATTTGTGAGAAGCATCGCAGTTGACTAGTTAAGATCCGCAATTGAACAAGCTGTCTACAAACAGCAGATTTTACATTTTCATGAAAGAAACTATATTGAGCAGTATTCCGTACGTAAATAAGGTCCATGTTACGTGAACATTTGGTATGTTCAAATAAAATTTGTAGAGATGCATCTTTTCAGCGTTTGACCACAACTAAAACGAGTTGTACAGCGCCATCTTTCGGTGGTTTTTGAAGCTATGTTTTTCGTTTCCCAGTTTCTTGAATAGTATGTGCACAAAATTCGAAGGTGATACGCTGAGTAGTTCAATATATAGAGATATCGAAGAAGGGGTGTTTTTGAATTATGGCCATCCCCTATATATTTTTCATTAACGAGAGACTTTTTGCAGGAAATAGACATTTTTAAGTATCAACTTTTGAAAAAAATATATATATACCTATATAAAATGCTTTATTTTAACCTTCCTACCCTATTGAAATTTTACTTAACCTTAATAAAAATATTTCATAACAGAATTTTCTTTAAGAACTATTTAATGTATTTATTTATGTTAGTTTTCGGTGTATTTTATTTATCTTACTTTACGAAAATATTTCTGGTTCGAATTGAATGAAATGAATTATTGGCATGGGTCGATTAGACCCATTCAGGGTAGGAAGGTTAAGAAGTGTTTTTAAATTGTATCGTTGTTGTTTCAGTTACAAAACATCTGGGCATTTATGTTAAACTCTCCGCGATCATGGACAAAGAATCATTACTGAAGCGATTGTTCGGTTGTGGATAAGAATTACGGTAGATTTTTCATTAATCACTTTTAATTTCATTATTGAAAATAAAGGGTTGTTATATTTATTTCATTATTGATTGTTGTAGTAAATATAAACTCTTGTTATAATGAATGTATGTAAGATGGTTGTAAGCATGAAATATGCATATTATATGTATAAGCATATAAATAAAGGCTATGTGTTTGTAAGCTTATCGAATATGTTTAGTATTATTTATTAAGCTAAATTAAAAATTATAAATGCATTTATTAATCTTAACCATTCTGTTTCATAAACCGAATCAGCTTATGACTTATCTTTTCAGACTTTCTTGTGCTATTTTTTTTTTTTTAAATATATAAAATAGCTGAATTTTAATAACTTAATTCATGCTACATTTTATTCTTTTTCCTTTAGTGCATTAAATATTGCGGAAAAAATTGAAACAATAAGTTTAATTTTATATATTAAAACAATTTAAAATTTTTAAAATGTTGAGTATGTTTTATTTTGTTTATATTTAGTTACATATATTTATTCATCAGAAAGACATTAAAGACATTTTTTCGGTGCCATTGAAAATAAAATGGAAATAAATGCTACCTATATTGAATATGTATTTGTTTTATATAATCTTATAAATGTTCAGTTTGTCAAATTTAAAGCAGCCAGAAGATTGCAGACGTCAAATATTTGTTCACATTTGTTTTCAAATAGTTTTTACGGTTTCGGAAATTGGACTTGATATTTGGGATTCCATCGTAATGTATATAAAAATGTTCGATTATAATAGAATTATAGAATTTAGATATTACTAAAACAGAATTTTGTTGAAATTTTACAATATGTGATAAAACAGTGGGATCTATGTAGTTTAAAACATAAAAAAAAAAAAAAAAAAAAAATAACGGCAAATTTTGGTATAGGGGAGACTAGGGAGGATTGACCAACTTTTTACAAAATGATTTTTAACTTTTTTAAATATTGAAGATACAATAAAGTTTTATGTATCATTTTATTCGTTATACAATCAGTTATCAAAATAAAATTGCTACATAAGTGTAACACATAAGAAATTTGGAAAAATGATTGATTTTAATCATGAAAAAATAATGGGTCAAAGCTCCCCTCATATGGGAGGGTTGACCCGCTGTATGGGAGACTTGACCCACTTTGTTTTATATTGCAATATTTGTGAAGATAAATAAAATCAGTTTAAAAAAAGCAAAATAAGTTTATGCTACATTCTTTAATTATTATAAAAAACATTTTTTTTTAAATATGATGCTTAATCAAACCTGTTGAGACGCAATCTCAAGTCAGAGGAGAAAATTTTTATTTTAAATAGGATTTTGTCTGAGCAGGTATAATTGTACAGCAGGGAAAATGAAATGTTAACATTTAAGGCAGTATTCTGAGAGAGACACGGTCCGTTTTCATAGTGTTTCATGTTAATATGTCCGGATTTAGGAGCCACTGTCCCGCTTTTTTTTTTCGTCTCCTTGTTCTATTTTTCCCGACACTCGACCTGACAACTCTAGTTGTCACATAGTTTGGCTTCATCCCACTGTTATTCACCGTGGTGAAATATGTCTGCATACCTTCCTAAATTTTTTTCGGTCGATGCTATGTTCTTTTGCAGCCGCATGAGTACTTAACTTACATTAACATTATTTAAACCTTTAAGGGTCGAAGTACTTTCAGTACTAAAATGTTGAAATAAATGACTGGCACCGGAATTTACGAACAAATTTATTTGGAAATAAGAAAAATGTTATATTTCACATACATATTAAATGGAAAAGATTTTAGAGAAATTCTGGTGCGATTGTAACATTTCAGAATAAAAAAAAAAGTGGTTTTATAAACATACCACTGCCCGTGAAAGAAGACTGCTGCTTCCGTCCTTTTTAGTCCTTTCTAGTCTTTCCCACAGTTTCTGTTTACCTATTGTAAGTAATATTTAAATGGAAAAAAATTCCTACTAACTTTCCCACTTTCTAGCAATTTTTCACATATTTCTTCAGTCAGTTTTAAACATTTTTTTTTTCATCACACCGTTTTACTGTAGCTTTACAGAATAAATTTAAATTCTTTTATCTATATAACCATTAACTTTTTATTATGCACAGTGTATAATAAAAATATTTCCAAAACCACTTATTTAAGGGAACCTTGAGCATCTGGTCAAACCTCCTCACAATGACTAGGTCAAGTCTCCCCGCATAGACCTTTTCTAAAGAATAGCACATTGTTATATTAATCCTAACTTACTGTACAATCTTTATGCCTGGAATAAAAGCTCGATATTTCTGCATTACTTTAAACCTACTTACTTAAATTTCTATGATATAATTTATCTAAAAAAAAAAAAAGCTCACAAAATATTTCTTAAAAACACAACTTTTAGGTTGAAAACGCCTCACAATTGATTTCTTCCACACCTATTTCTATTATCTCTATGAAACGAAGACTTTTGTTTGAGCATTCTAGTAGTTTTGGTTGACACCTATTGGTAAAACCCTGAAATTATTTTAAATATGAAAATTGATGGGTGGGTTAAGCCTCCTCTATGGTCAACTGTCCGTAGTCTCCCCTACTTTTTAATAAATACATTTTCATTGCTGTAGGAAGCGTTATATACATTTAGAATTCTATTATCTATACTAATAGAGCAAAGTTTCGCTCTGTCTGTCTGTGTGCCTGTTGGATTGGAAAATCTAATCTTGGAACGTACAAGGTTGAAAATTTTTTGGAGGCTAGCCCAAAGTGTCTTCTGATACATCTGTGATTCAGAATTTTAAATTTCTAATAATTAGTTCAGTTATTAATTAAACAGTACAACTCACTCTCATCAAAAAGTCATCTACCTGATCTCCGGTCAAGAAAAACACGCGCGAATGCGTACAAACTTATTTACGCATCAGGAGCTAGCGAAGAAACGCTTTTGACTTTATTTTTGTTATTTTTTATTGTTTTGTTTTAATCCAAATTCAACAAACCGTTAGGTAAAGTTAAAATTGAAAGACATATCCCAAAAGACTGTACTCTTACTTCTCAAATCGTGCAATCAATTAATAAAAAATGTCGCAGTTACCCTGAGAAAAATAAATTTCAAAAAGGGTCGTTTTTCCGAAATAGTTATTATACCCTACTGCAACGCCCCTCCAGGACGCAATTTTAAAGGCACTGACAAATTAAAATAATATGCGCTTAAAGATAAAACCGTCTTGTAATTGATGGTGCAATTGATTTTTAAAAATACGAACTTTAACCCTTTCAAATACACCTTCGAGCGGAGATCACTTCGCGCCTCACGGTGACAATATTTCTTCAACTCTAAAATAACTAAACTTCCGCATTTTAGAACAATCTTTTTTGATCATTTCAATAGACCATATTTACATCATCCGCAAAAAATTTGAAACATTTGAACAGATAGAAATATATTTTCAAAATAAAATGTGTGTAAATTTCGACGAAATATGTCAAAACCTGAGTGTTTCGCCGCGGTTTCACACCTCCAACGTGGAATTTTATCGGCAACCACAAACCAAAAACACTTTCTTAAAGCTGAAATCTTTTTCTAATCGATGGGGCAACTTGTTTTAAAAATTATGAATTTTAACACTTTTAAATGTACCCACAAACGCAGCTGACTTTGCGCTTAACGGGGACGATATTTTTTCTACGCTAAATATATCAAAACGTCCACAATTTAATACAATCTTTTTAGAGCATCTCAAAAGACCAGATTTAAATCACCTAAATAATTTTAAAAAGTTTGGACGGATAGAAACATATTTTACAAAATAAAATGTGTGAAATTTTCGACAAAATCGGTAAAAACCTGAGTGTTTCGTCGCGGTTTCACCTTTAACGTGTAAAATTTTAGAGGTAATTCCAAACCAAAAGTATGTTCTTAAAGCCGAAATCGTCTTCTAATCATTGGTGCAATCGGTTTTTTAAAATGTGAATTTGAACCCTTTCAAATTTACCCATAAACGCAGGTGATTTCGCGCCTCACTGAGGCGATATTTTTTCTACGCTAAAATTATTTTAACACAATCTATTTAGAGCATCGAACTTTTGAAGAGGTTGAAATATTTTCTAACAAAATAAAATACGTGGAAATTTAAACGAAATGAGTAAAAACCTGAGTGAATCTACGGGATTTCTCTCGCTTTCGGTACGCATAGACTCCAAAAATAAAATTACACGAAAAATAAAATACTAAATAAAATATACTTTCAATTCAATATTTTTCCGCGATATTTGAATTTAAAAATATAAAATCAACAGAATGGATTTAAAGGTATAAAATCATATAAATTTGAGATTCATTTAACGTGTCATTCATCACGGGCCCAGGCAACGCCGGACAGATCAGCTTGTAATATAAAGTAATAATAGGCGATTTTCATGTTATTGAATTTAATTTGAGAAAATATTCTAAGCTGATATTAAGAACAAAAACATGTACGTCAACGGTATCTTTCAGGATTTCTTTAAATATAAGAAAATTTCGGTTTGAAAAAAAGCTTACAGTTTTTTTGGTAATTTATTTCTTTTTCCTCAATATTTAAAAAATATATAATTATATATATATATATATATAGGTGTATAAGACACAACAAGGAAAAGTTTCTTTAAAATATTTTAATCTTGCTTAAATTGTGCGCGTTTCTCAATAAGAAATTAAAAGGATACCTTTTAATAAAAAAAAACCCTCTTATGAATCTTTAAATATGTAAATATACAGAAGATTAAGCATACTTAAAACTAGGATAACACAAAGCTTTCTAAAATATACTTAAAACAGCGTATCTAGACATGTCTGGGCTGCTTTTGAATTTCCATTAAAGTATTTAAACAACAGTTCATTGAATTTTCTTAAACTTTTAGAATGACATAAGAAGAGGCAGATTTAAATCTTAAACCCTTTTAAAACATTGTAGTAGTTAAAATGCTTTGATAAAAGAATTTCTTAACCGCTATTTTAAAGATTTTACAACAAAGTTTAGAAAGCGACATGCAAATTCCCAGATTTTGTTTTTTTTTTAATTTAAAGCCAAAAATACTTCACAAAAAATATTGTTTTTATTAATATTTCTATTATTATTTGTATTATAATTATCATTTATGAATATCTTTAAAATGTTGCACAGTTCTGGAAAAAAAAAACTGATCCCCCATGGCATTTTATTCACAAATTTTTGTACACTGATTCGAAATATACCCTTAAACTTGGAATTTTACATACTTTCGTAATAAGAATACAATTTTTGATTTTTGAAATAGGGGTTAGCTACATATTAAAAATTGTATCAATTTTGAATTTTCCAATAGCAATACGTAGTTATCACAGCATATTTGAAATCTTTGGATAAAGGGAGCCTGGAAAGTTATACAGTTTATTTTATTTTATTTTTTCTTCGTATGGAGTTTTTAAAAAAGTCAGTCAGGGGTTTATCCATATATTTTGAAAAAAGGAAGTGCACCTGGAAAAAACTTTTTTATACCAGAAAATATATTCAAAACTTTTGTAATTAAATTAAACGCGCCAATTAAATTGTTAATTTTTTTTATCTGTCCTTCGAAATATTTTCTGTTCAAGGATGCTTTGATAATATGGTTTATTCCAGATGTCGAAAATTAAAATGTATCAATAACGCAAAAACTAATGATTGGAGCTGTAAATTTTCACACACAGGTTTTAATGATATGATTCATTTTGTGTGAATATTAATATAGGTGATAATTTATAATTTTTTATATAAATTTTTATCAATAAAAATGTTCTTGAACCGGTAAAATACCTTTAATATATATACAATACATATGTCTATACAATGTACCTCATTAAAAAATTCAGTTGGAAGATTTTTGAAGCATACAATATAAAATTTGACAAATTAATACTCCATAAGCATTCATTAGATTAATTCATTATATTTTTCTAATGAAAAAGTTAGCGTCCAGTGGTGACTGGGCGTGGACACAAACAAACTATTCTTAACTTCTTTTGAAACGCAGTGTTTGCTATATTTTTAATCTACCCAAATTCCTTACTTAATGCAAAAAATTCCATTCGGACACCCCCATCCCTAACTTCTACAAAACTGCAGCTATGTTTTTCATTGTTGGACGATTTAGGAAAAATTATACAAACTATACGTTTTTTCGGACTGAATTAATCGAAAGAATTTGAAATATGATGTAAAAAGTCGGTGATTACATTTAAAAATTCAAATTATGCAAAATTGTTAATATCTATATGATCTCTATGTGAAAAATTATATTGATATTTAGAAAGTAGAGATTTTCAGCTGAATGATACGTTATTCTTCCCTTTCTGTTAATTTAGTACAAAAATAGCACGAAGTGTTATTTCTTTTTTTGAAACTATCCATTGAAAACAGTATGAGTAGACATTCTAAGCGTTGAAGTTTTCATAAATATAATTAAATAGCAATTCAATCAATTTGGTTGATAAAACGTTTGACAAGAGTATAGAAGAGGCAGAATTGAGATTTAACGTGTTTAAACACTGTTGTAGGAATAGTTATTTTCTTTAAAAAAAAAATAAATAAAAGCTATTTGCAGCTGTTTTGAAATTTCACTACGAATTTAAACAAGTTACATGCAGATTTTATAAAAGGTTATATTATTGTTTAAAATGTAAAAAAAACTAGTATGAAATAATGATAGAATATCTTTATTAATTTATTTCTTTTCTGTGAACAATTTTATTAATTCAAGAGCATAATAAAGAACATGTAAAAGTTTCTTGAACGGATACAATGATCTGAATATGGAATTAAAGTGCATCACTTTTAAAGGACAATTAAAGTCATCTTTTATGGAATCATAAATGCTTTCCTATAATAAAGAGTAAGCAAATTAAAAATTTGGATAACTTTGTTAAACACGTTGTAATTTAAACAAAACGTGTCTGGGACATATTTGAGCTCTTGAATTTTGATTTAAAGTATTAAACATATTGAAAGTATTTGAAGAACAATTCATTGAATGCCATTGTCAAAACTTTTAAAAATAGTTAAGAAGAGACAGATTTAAGTCTCAATCCTACACTGCGCAGTGATGTATATAGAATTAATTTAAATTTAACCATTAATAAATAAATTCAGTTTCAAGTCACCACTATATTTCATTAAAAAATCTACTTACATAATCACAGAAGTCTGCTATTAAATAAGTCGAAACTTTACTCTTTAAAATTTGTGGTGTCTAACCATAAATACCAATATAAAAACATACCTTCAAAAGAAAAAATCATGCAGTGTAGGGTTAACTTTTTAAAAGAACTGAATGCGATATTTTTTAAAGAAATGGAAGAGTCCTTTTTTTTTTCAAATTTATAGCATCTACAGAAAGATAGAAAACTATTATACCTGACCATTATATCATCATCCGTTATATCATCATTTGCATGTATTTTTATTGTTATAAGGAAGTGTGCTTCTCAAGCTGGATTCTATTATAATAGTTTATAAATTATTGATAGACAATACTCTGAGGAGATTTTTGGAATCGGTAAATTATAGGAAAATATCCAGTCACATTGTATAATTGCTTTAAAACTAAAAGAATCTCTGAAGAAAGAAAGCTATGATTACTTTCCCTTATCAAGCTAATTTAGAAAAACCTTACTATTAATTTAAGAGTATTAACATAGTGTAAGAGTATCTTAAAAATATATTGCCTGAAAACTACACGACATCGAGATATCGAAAATGCGAAGCATCACATAAATACTGAATAAACGCAATACCTACGAATTCATAAATGTTTAATTGAAGGGTTTAGTAATAGAAGCTTTTATCAAACAAAAAATAAATCTCAATAAATTTGATGTGAAAGCGTTTTGTTATTAATTTTATTCATTAATTTTCTTTTACATATCTTATTTTGAAATTTTAACATGTGGTACTAAACTCTCTTACAAGAAATGTTTAACATTTTTTTTTAAATAATAAAATTTCTAATATTATTGAATTATTAAATAAAATAAGTTCTACTCTCACATTTTTATGACTAATTAGAATCTTAGTACTTTAGCTTCATCTTATGATAGCTATCAGCTATATATGAAGTATTCACAACCATATTAGACTAAGTCCATTTTGAAAAAAAAAAATGAGATAGTCTATTTAGAAAGTGCCTAAAATCTGTTTTATCTACTCCCACAGTAAACCAAGGCTGTTTTCACATATTTTATCATATTTGGCGTTTGTTTTACGTAATTAGTTCACTGTGGGAGTGAATACAAGAGATTGTATGCATCTTCTAAATGGATAATATCATTTTTGTTCAAAATGGACTTGGTTTACTATAGTTGTGAGCCCTCATTTGTGACCATAGATATAACCACATAACATCTCTATCATTATAAAAAAAAATACGAAAAATCACCACATGACATCTCTATCATTATAAAAAAAATACGAAAAATGTCATACACAACATCTTCGTCCATTAAGCTCTAAATTACAAAGAACATTATACAGTCTTAAAAACAGAATATTACTCAACGCATCAATTTCAAAGAAGGAATAAATTTATTTCTTTTTCCTTTATAATTTCGTGATTGTAAACAAGACTTAAAAACAGCAGAACACACTGCGCAATACTTTTAAAGAATGGGTAAATTTATTTCTGATTTATTGAAAAATACGTATTTGTAAACAAGACTAAACAAACTTAGAAATCGTAAAACACTGAGCGCATTGCTTTCATAGAACGAATAAAATTATTTCTTATGCATTGATAATGTCTGTTTGTAAACAAGCTTAGAAATGATTAAAAATGGAATAACGCTAAGATTTGTTAAAACCACTGTACTTTCAAACGTGAACGTCTAGACATGTCTGTATTCCTCAGTTCCCATTAAAGTTTTTAATGAAATATTCATTTTGTTTGGCTCTTAAAACTTTTAGAATGGTTTACGAAGAGATTGATTCAAGCATTAACAAATTTTAAATAATGTAGTAGAAAGAATATTTCGTAAAAATTAGTCTTTTGGAGCTGATTTATGATTTTGTTATAAATGAAAACGATTTAATTTAAAAATCGTGTTATACAGGGTGTATCCGAAAAGCTTCAACAAACTTAGGGGGATGATCATCAAGACAAATAAAAAATGCAATTGAACATGGGATCTCAAATGACGTTTAAAGGGTGAAAATCGCAAAACTAATAAAAATATGGAAATCTCGCATGCTGCTTTTCTTCAGAACTGGCTAGTAGCACGAAGCTGGTTTTCCTCTCACTTTGTGCATATCCGGTCAGAAAGAGGTTACAAAAACTTGGAAGAAAGCCAAACAAATCTGTGAAAAGGAGTCCACGTATGCAAATTTGAGCGTGTCCGCCAGTCGTTCCTCCGTAGATGTACTCTGTGTAATAATGTCCGCGGTCGACACCTTGAACATTTGTTGTAAAAAAAAATATATATATATATATTTTGCTGGACATCACGAGCTGTGTTGTACCTATTCTGTGGGATAAATAATTTTCTGGGGTGTATCTTTCTTGTCTCAGTTTGTTCATTTCCAGACGCATTTTTTCGATTTTCATCTTTTAAACATCATTTGCGACCCCATGTCCATTGCATTTTTTGTTCATCTTGATGACGACTATCATCCCTCTAAGTTTGTTGAAGCACTTAAGATGCACCTTTATATATCTAAATTTATCCGCTCGATTTGTAAAAGAAAATATAAAGAGAAAGTGGAGTTATGAAATTTCTTAAATGATTTATTTAGAACAAAAATTTCACTTCAAGGAGATTATTTATACAGGAAATAATTAACAAGGTAAATATAAAAAACTGCAAACTTTATCAATATCGCATGAATATGAGAAATAATGCTGTGATAAAATCTGTCAAGCTTATTCATTTTCATAATTACGTTTTATTTTTGTAGAGAGTAAACAATGAGTAGAAGTTTTTTTAATTATTTTTTTTCTTACTGAAAGATTATTTGACTGTCAATATAAAATTACCTAGGATTACATTAAAAGAAATATTAAAAATATTTTTTATGCATGCATAATGTATAATTCTGAACCAAGGCATAAATAAAAATTCTAATCCATAAATAAAATGGAATAACACTCAACTTTGTTAGAACCGTTGCACATTCTAAATAATGTGACTTTTTGTCCGCAGCCGTTTATTCTTCTCTTTATTCCGACTCTTTTGCGGAAACAAGGTTCATAGGTCCACAGCCACGTCCCGAGTAAAAGACACTCTAGTGAAAGCGAGGTTGGAAAAAAATTGAAGATTGAAACCGGACAAATTTAAAAAGGAAATTGCACAAATTAAAGACACCGAAAATTGGGAAGGATGGCTCGGGGGCATGAAGCTACCGAACGACCTCTGCTACCCCGAGCTTATTATTAGAACCGAAACCGCAGCGGCAAGCGACCTCTTTCCGTCCGCAGCCCTTTACTCTACTCTTATTCCGACTCTTTTGCGGAAGCAAGGTTCATAGGGCCTCAGTCACGACACGAGTAAAAGACACTCTAGCAAAAGCGAGGTTGGAGAAAAAAATGAAAATTGAATTGAATTAGACATGTATCGACACTTGAATACCCATTAAAGTATTAATCGCCAGAGCACGTACGTCTCACAAGCCTCTATGCTACAACTAAATTTTTTGAATTAAAATTATTCTGTCGCTCAGTAGCTGCATTAAGATTGATTTATGTGCTTTTCATAAGTATTTTCCTTTTATATTCCTGTTATAATCAATTAAAATAGTCATTTCCATATTATTTGACCCAATGTGCGTTCTCTTGTTATAATTTAGAATCGAACATATAATTTGAAATATAAAGATGATGTGATTAGATTATAGACCTTATTAGTTGATGTATGAAATGATGAGGAACCAATGAGGAAGCTTTCGATACAGTGGATGAATAATTCTTAAAAATAATTAGTTTCAAGTTATGAATCGTGCAATTGCGAATTTACTTAAGATTATTTCTGCAGAGATATACTAAATTCGATAAAAATATATTAATACTCAATATTAGAACTACAATATTTTGCAAATGTTATGGTAGAAAATATGTCCCGAGCGTGAAAGACCACGCTCACACATCCGTTTTTGAAATCAGTCTCAAGCGTAAAAAAAACCATTAATAGAATCTGGTTCAAAAATTATTTACACGTGATAGGAACAATAAAATTTAAGCGTTAACCTTTAGAAAAAAGCAGTTGATAGAAGTTTTCAAGAGAAGGAGTTATTTACATCTCTTTCAGAAATACTGGATTACAATTTAAACAAGTGATTTCTTAATTTAAGTTATATATCTAAGTTAATCTAATGCTTAATGTTATATTTAGAGATCGACCGAACATTCGGTTTCGATTTCATTCTTGGCTCAAAATCTGATTTTCGGCGGAAATGCTGCTGAAAATTCGGCCGGAACGAAACTATCTGTATTCCAGCAATTACGTTTCATTCTTTGGAAATTTTCAACTTTACTTATTGATTTGAGCTGTATCGACTCAAATGAGTCACTCTTTGTTTATTGCTATGAGCTTCACTGTTTATACCCTATATGACAAAAGGTGACCGGTCACTTGCGATTTTAGACGATTTGTTGAATATCTAGAAAAATACATGAGAAATTAACCCGAAACAGCAGGTTTGTAAACAGTATAATATAGATCATATAATTCCGCGAAGATTTTATCAGAAAACCCATAGGGGACCGTCAACAAATTGAAAAAGAACGAATATCTTTTGGATAACCCTGTAAAATCTAATGTAGCAAAAGTGTTCAAACTCGAGATTATTAATAAGTGGCCCATTGTAATATACTGTGTTCATTTTTATGAGGATAGCATGTATACTCGTAGAGAAATTAAGTTTTTTATAAAAACAGTCCCAAATTTCGCCAAGTTTTTTGCTTATAATTTGCAGGGATCTTCATATATAAAAAAAAGTTATTTTCAGAAAATATGAAAAACAACATTGTACACAACTCTCTGCAATCAGAATTTAAAAAAAATAATAAAAATTGGATGAAAAATGAGGAGGTTTACTAAACAATGTTTCACTGCGCATGCGCAAATGCAATAAAAATATAATGTACATGATGTGTTAGCTAAATGTATAGAGCAACTTTTATAAAAGTTTCAAAATCATAGCTTGAAAATTCTGAAAATTGCTGTCGATAGAATAAGCTCAAAATCCGTTGTTCCCAAAATGAAGCAAAAAGATGAGGGGATGTGCCCATATATCAATTGATTCGTGCCAATATAGCATATATTTCACGTACTACGTATTTGGATACAGCCCTCATCTTTTTGCTTCCTTTTAGGAATAACGGATTTTGAGCTTATTCTATAAACGATTATTATCACACTTTTCAAACTATGCTTTTGAGACTTTCACAAAGGTTGCTCTATACATTTAGCTAACACATTATGCAAATTATATTTTGATTCCGTTCGAGCATGCGCAGTGAATCATTATTTAGTAATCCTGCTCCTTTTTCATACAATTTTTATTATTTTTTAATTCTGATTGCAGAGTATTGTGTGCAATGTTGTTTGTCATATTTTCTGAAAAGAACGTTTTTTTTTTATATCAAGAACTTTGCAAATTATAAGGAAAAAACTCGGCGAAATTTGGGACTTCTTTTATAAAAACCTTAATTTCTTTACGAGTATTCAGGCTATCCGCATAAAAATGAACACAGTATATTACTATAGGCCACTTATTAATAATCTCGAGTTGGAACGCTTTTGCTACATTAGTTTTTACAGGGTTATCCAAGATATATATTCGTTCTTTTTCAATATGTTGACGGTCCCGTATGGGATTTTGGGAAAATATTTTCGCGAAATATATGACTTATACTATACTGTTTACTTACCTGCAGTTTCAGGTTAATTCTTCATGTATTTTTCTAGATATTTGACAAAACGTCTAAAATTGCAAGTGACCGGTCACCTTTGGCCATATAGTGTATTTATCCGTCACGACTGTTTCAAGATGTAATTGCAATTTTTAAAGCAAGCAACGCACACATACCTAAATTTTGAAGACGCTTTTCATGTGCTCGTTAGAAGAAGCAGACTTAACAGTAATAGAAAATTTTTAGTTTGAAACTGCAGACGTTTTTCGAATGCGCTTTGATAAAGTTCTAGTATGATACATGATCATTTACAAAAATTTTTGTAAAAGATATATAGAGGTATGTATACCTAAAACACTTTTAAATCAGATAAAATTTTTGTCATTAAAAAATCATTTTTTGTCGTGGATCAATTAATTATATTTAATTTTATATGAAAATAAAAAAAAATTGGTCAGAGGTACAGAGAGCCAACTTGGGCAACATGTATAATTAGTTAATAAATATGATATTTAATAAACACGCATAATTAATTAATAATTATGTATATTATGTATATTAATTACTTTAAAAAATTGGGACATTTTCGCTTTCGTTTTCGGCCCAAAATAGGAAGATTAACGAAATTCGATTTCGGTTTCGGTCTTAAAAACTGTTTTCGGTCTATCGTTAATTATATTACAGCTTTAATTCTAAAAGATTTCTGCAAGGCAGAATGCTGGGCAGACTTTTGCAAAATAAATCTCTTTTCTAAGCATTTTTATTAATGAAAGAAGAATAATAAACAACGTGTAAAAGTTTCCTAACTACTTTTATCCTGCTAAAATTGTTTACGATTTTTGATATGACATTAAACGCATCACTTATAAAAAATATAAATAAACACATGTGTTATGCATCCTTAACAGCGTAACTTTAAACAAATGTAGGCACACCATACTTAAAAATGGGATAGCACTCAGCTTTCTTAATGACAAGCATTGAAAACTGTATGTCTAGACATGTCTGCATTCTCAAGTATTAATTAAAGCATTTAGAGATTAAGTCTTAAAGTCTGGTTCGCAAAACCTTTAAAAATAGATTAGATAAGGCATATTTAAGAATTCATAGAAAAAAAAAATAGTAGAAGTAAAAATATTTTGAGGAATGACATTTCTTACAGCAGTATTTTGGATTTTACTACGATTATTAAGATAATTTAGATAATTAAAAAAAGATGTTGATTAATTAAAAAATATAGCATGCAAAATCTTGTTATATATCCGAAATAATTCTAGTCCCTGAAAATTGGAAGATTAAAAAAAAAAAAAAAAAAAAAAAAAAAACTTCCGAGAAGATAGCGCATTTATTGATGAATTTAAATTAAAAATGAATAATATTTTTAAGGAATGGTTACCAATTTTCTTGGGGACAGGGCAAAAACGCGCCATTATCTTAATATTATTTTAACATTATCTTAACATTAACACACATAATATAAGTGTTTTTTTAACTAATTAATTCTTTCTTCGGTTGCTAGTCCAAAATTAATACATTTAAATACATTTTTGAAATTATAGTTTTTGACTCCTTGCAAAGAAATTGCACGATTTGACTTTACAGGCTAAGTAAGAAACACTGCATAAAAATTTAAAATTTGAATCTACCTGAATTTTCATAATTCTTATATTATAAAAAAAGACCCATTTTTCCGTAAACATTATACTTTAAACCGTTATCTTTTATAGTTATCACAATTCAGAAAAGCTCTCCTTTTATCTTCCGAAAATCTCAGAAACCAATAAATATCCAAAACTTTAAGATACATTTCTGAAACAAAATTTTCTTTTGCTGCTCTAATTTTTGGAAACGTTTCTGAATAGTTTTTGCAGTATATTAATTAGTTTCCTCAACACCTTCGAATAACCCTACTCCTTCTTTCTATCAACCGACCCTCTTAACTTCACTCAATATACCTCAGAAATGAACGTTTCAACTCTCAGATCGACAAAAATTGGTTGTGCCAGATGTACTTTGAAATTTAAATATATAGGTTATTATTATCTTTATTATTATTACTATAATTAATTTAATTATTATTATCATCCTTATTATTATTATTAAAATTACTATTATAGTATTATAATATGTCAGATTTGACAGAAATTTTAATTACTCGAATTTAGTTAAAGTTAAATTAAATCTTACTAATTTTCTGGTTTCATTTATTATTATTTCTTTATCGCTATCCAAATATTAACTTTAGTGAAATGAAATGCTACATAAATTTAGCTACGATTTACTATAGTATGTATTATCTAAGAGCATTCTTGCATCTTAATTTAGAAAAGATTTTAAGCTTTAGCGGTAACTTCATTAATTACGAAGGAAAACTGAACACTCAAAGTCGTCTAAAGACATGACATAGGAATTGGTCGGTGATAAATTCTTAACTGCAAACCTAATGTATTAGGAGAAATTGTGAAGGGATAATAAATATCTTAAATTATTTAACACGCATGCCAGTCTTGGATTTAGACGTTAAGGAATTATTTTAGTAATTTAAAAGAGTCGTGTATTATGCTCTAATATTTATAGCTTATTTAAAATATTTATTCGAAATTTTGAGTTTATAAATATAATTTCTCAGTAAAAAATATCTTTTGAAATATAATTGTACCACTTTCTAACATAGATTCATAAAACAAAGATCTTTTTCCCTTGTCTCTTTGTCCATCTATATCATTAGTTAAAACAACTCGTATAGACTAAAATGTAGTATTTGTAACGTACTATATTATAAAATGGTGCTGTCTAAATATGATTCTTTTTTTAATACACAATAATTAATTTGTTGAACAGATCAAATTTAGATTTAAATTGTTCATACGGCTAGGAATACTTAAAATGAATTAATAATTAAAACTTAGTAAATGAATTTATAATTTGCTTATGTTTGCTAACGAAAATTGGTTGTTTAGATTAGCAAACTTTTCAAAGCAGTAATATTGCCTATTAATAAAGTATACAAACCTGGAAAAATTGAAATTCAGCATTATTTTTATATTTTAAGCATTTCTAAAGAAAAAATAGTTCAGAAGATAAAATTCAAACCAGCTAATAGTCAAAATTGGATCTGAAGATTTTTTCTAAAATTTTATGTTTTACATTCTGTTTTGTCTTAAGAAGAGTATGCACTTTTAGCACGTCAATATATTTTTTATATTTGAAAGTAATTTTAATTCTGAACTTTTTCATACAATATTTAACTTTCGATATTTTTTCATTTTAAAAATGTCATTCAAAATAAGTACTGGGAAAGTCCGTTTAATATTTTAAAATTATAAAAAATAACAAAATAATGATACGGAAGTGTGGTTTGAAACGAAAACAATATAAGGATGCAAGTTACTTTTAACTGTAGGAAGAGTGCTGGTTCATAAAGCCACCTATACGCGATACTTTCTTGCATCATCCAGAAGTACACACATGAGGATACTTATAAAAAAAATTACTACTCGGTGTATACTTTGAACGACTAGATCATAAATTTGGAATGTATAACATGTTACTTCGAACATGAGGTAATTTTTTTCTTTACTTTACGTGCTATGTGGTTGAGTATTACGTAAAGCATAAATTACCGCATGTCGGTTTTCAAAATTCATAGGCAGCATTCGCGCAATAACTACAGACCGAATAATTCAATTGAACATGGGATACCCCGGTTGCAGCATTCGCGCAATAACTACAGACCGAATAATTCAATTGAACATGGGATACCCAGGAATAATCAGTTCTTTTATAATCACACTCATTTGTATAGTTACAGAAGAAGCTTTCTAGTTACGGCTACGTATAGGCGACAGCTACAACCTTTTTGACTGTTGTAAAAATCGCCTTACTTGATAATGATTTCGTACAAACCGTACTTCCATGTCATTATTTAGTAAAGGATTTTAAAAGCGTATGCTGACTTTTCCATAATGTACTTAAGTCTTCTTGTAAATACAGGGTGAGTTTAAATTATTTTTACAAGATGAGAGGGGTGGTAGTAGTGATCAAGAAGATGAAAAGTTGCCATAGAACATGGAGCCGCAAACCACATTTAGTGGGAGAGAATTGCAAAAATATTTATGAATGGTATGAAGTCAAGTTGAACAAAAGAGTCATAAATTTTAGAAAAATGAAGTATATTATAATGAAACTTTTAACAAAGATGGTCATATTTGTTGTAAATGTGAAAACATAAAAAAAAGTTGTAGAAGTTTCCACTATCAGCACCAGAAGTATACATTTGTCGCTCCATATTTTGGATAGCGATTACCGGTCCATACGGTATCATCAGTTGCTTGAACATCCTGTTTTACATGAACTCTTCGTGATGTTATCTCATTTAATACAAAACTAGGTACATTTCATTAGATTTTTCTTGCAATATTGTTATTTTTCTAAATTATTACCATCAAACCGAGTTCAGGTATTATGAAATACCGTGTACTTGTGACTAAATAATTGGTTGCGACCCTACGTTATATGGTAATTATCGGTAGTCTAAATCGGTACTATCACCCCTCTTATTTTGTAAAGACAATTTAGAGTCACCCTGTATATATTTTCACGTTGAAATTAAATTTGAGTTGTTATTTATTATTTTATTTCTTGGGTGTTTATTATAATATCATCTAATATTATAATCTCTAAATCTGAATCATACTTTCGTAATAATTTGAATTTTTGAATTTAAGTTAGACAAATGAAAAGAATATTCTGTTTTTTATTATAATGAAGTTTTAAAAGAAGGAGTGGTTTTTCTAAGATATTTCTTTTAACAGGTGATTTGTTTACTCAGAGAGAACATTTCCTGAAGGATGGGTTTGGCTTAAACAATACGAAATGATTGATCGTATTGGATAAAAGCTTACTTTAGCGTGGCATCTTCAAAAATAACTTTGTCAAAGTTTGATGGCAAGAAATTTATTTCTTATGAAATTGTTGTTTTGGAAATAAAAAATAACATTTTTTTCTATTAATAAAAATACTTTTAACGCTAATTGAATATCTATTACATTTTTACTATAAGTGAAATGTGTCAAAAGTTCACGTCAATATCGGGATTATGTGAACCTATTTTACTTTTCATAATTTGGGGAAATAAACAATTTATATCAAAACATATTACATATATCAATGCAAGAGGAAATAAAATAATATAAATAATAGTTTATATTACTATCATCAATTTAAATTTATTAGTTTCTTCTATCATTACAAGAAGAAATTATTAGATTCGTAAAAAATTTATAATTCCACTTTTCGGCGGATTTATACGTTTTAGGAGTCAAAGATTCCGAAAAACATGTTTTTACAAAATGTCTTATGAAATGTGCAAACAGATTAAGTAAAATTAAAACTTAATATATTGAATATTTAAATTTTGACACACATAATTAAGGCTAATTGATATTTAAATTGTAGTATAGGTGTGTATATAAGGTAAGATGCTATGTCTAGAAAATAAAAATAATATAAATTCACAAAAGAACTCGGAAATATATCCTTTCTCCAAACAAAATTAAATTCCTTAATCTACAATTTATCTTATTCAAAATATTTTAATAAAGTAAAAATATTTTGTAAAATAAATTTAATAACCGATAAAGTGAGGGGTTCTATGATCATGAGCATCAGGTCTAATATTCCAAGTTTCAATAAAGTTTGTATTACTTCTTCATTAGATAATGTTAAAATAAAAAGAAAAGTGCCCAGTTAAACTGATGGCATTGAGATCACAGGCTATTCACACCAATTGTATATTATACTCTTATTTCAGAGAATAATACCCCTCCAAAAATAAATGAAGGGGGATTAGCCCCCGTTTCGACATTTTATACTTAACCAATGAACACCCAAATCTAATCAGGGAAGCCCTTAACATAATAAACCGGTATACCAAATTTGAAGCAAATAAGCTAATTCTTCATGAAAAAAAAACATATCGCTAAATTAAGGGGGTGTATCCCCCCTTTCTTCCCTTTATACTTAACTAATGAACCTTCAAATCAGGAAAGCTCCTTATCGGAATGAACATAAAAAAAAGTAAATTGGATAATTCTGCATGGAAATCCATTTTTCTAAATTAAGGGGAGGGGACTTCCCCCCCCCCCTTTATGCTTAACCAATGAACCTCCAAATCTAATGAAGGAAGCGCCATATCGAAATAAACTGGTATATCAAATTTGAAGCAAATCGAATAATTCTGCATGAAAAACACATTTTTCTAAATCAAGGAAGAGACTCCCCCCTACCCCCTTTATACTTAACCAATAAACCTCCAAATTTAATCAAGGCAGCTCCTTGACATAAGAAACCGATATTCCAAATTTGGAGCAAATCGAATAACTCTGCAAGAAAAACCCATTTATCTAAATTAAGGGGGGGGGGGTTAGCGCACCTTATTCCTCTTTATACTTAATTAATGAACCTCCAAATTTAATCAGGGAAGCTCCTTAACATAATAAACCGGTATACTAAATTTGGAGCGAATCGAATAATTGTGCATGAAAAACCCATTTATATAATTTAAGGGACGGGTGGTAGCCCCCTTTATACTTAACCAATGAATCCCCAAAACTAATCAGGGAAATACCTTATCAGAATGAACCTAGAAACAAAATTGAAGCAAATCGGATGTTTCTATCAAGAGTTATTGCCTTGCGTATATACATACATGCGTACTCACGTACATACATACAGAACCGGCGGGCACATTAGCTCTCAGGCTTTAATAGCCTGTGAGATAATAAAAACGGACTATTAAAATTTAAAGAACGAACATGAAAAATGAAATGATTGTTAAAATATTAATTTCAAATACTTTTATCTCGATCTTCCCCTATTCAATTTGAAATGAAATTTTCAGATAAAACAGATAAAACGCTTCATTGTTATCATATATCCATTTTTCCATTATCATTCCTTATGGAGTATGTAAAATGCTTTCTCCAAAGTTTATGTCCGTTTCATAATTTGAAGCACAAATAATATTTTCCGGTTGTTTGCTTCCAGTTTTTTGAAGGGTGATAAATATTAAATTGCTGACTTTTTTTTTTCATTCCAAACTAGGGCTATGTAAAATCGATAAAAAAATTACATGGATAATCCTGATTTCATGTACTTCGATGTTACGTATTTCATCAGTAATCAGCTGGGATTTCCTAGGTCTTTTTTTTTTATTAGTGAAATTTATTTTATTTTGTGCTTTCACAAAAGTGTTTTTTTTTACTTTCAATACGCATTGTCTTTTAACTTTTATTTCAATTTAGAGTTTAAAATTACTCCTTATTTTTTAAATTTTATTCATACTTTCCAAATTTTTAGGTTCGTTTTTAAATTCCATTTACTTGACTGTCTGGGATATTTTTAAAATATTCTTTCAAGATGAACCCAGATGATTTTTTTCTTTTACAGTATTAATGTTACATTTTGAAAGAATTTTGAGATAACAGATCATCATTTACGTAATTTGTTTACTCACACAATGTCGTTAAATTTTTTCAATTGGTTTTAAGACAGCTGCAATAAAGTCTTGGTGTAATCACCCCGAACATAGAGAGAATCATTTTAATTGGGATCGACAAAAGTCTTGAAAAAAGTACACTTCTCAAAACAATTAGGGGAGAACATGGTTTTAACAAAATTACGCAAATATTTACAACGATAGATAACGTAAAATAAAACATCCATAATTTAAAGCGAAGTAGAAAACATATAAAAAAAAAACGTGACAGGCAAATTAAAGTTTATGTCGTCTAAAAGTAGAAAAAGGAGATAAGTTTATGACGTCTAAAAGTAGAAAAAGGAGATAAGTGTAGAAATCGGGATTTTGCAGAAACGTCTGTTTCACTGTCTCAGCTGTAAAATTCAATTGCTCAGCTTGTGTTTTGTGAAAAGGTGACTTGAAAATGTCATAACAATGTGATTTAACGAATTTCATGGCTTGGTGTGTTATCGGGACTGTTGAATCTGAGGAAACACAACGAAATGTAGCGGACGATGCTGGGGGTCGCAAGAAGCGTCAATGCAAGGCTGTGGAATCGATTTCAAGACACATGGAATGGTAGACATCGAAAAGGGCATGGTCGGCCATGTGCTACCGCAGAAGCTGATGACCGATATATTCTGTTAACAGCTCATCGAGACGGAACGGGCAATGCTAGCCTGCTACAAACACAGTTGTTCCTGGCCACAGGATGAAGGGTGCCCAGCCTTCGGAATGGGCTTCATCAGGGTGGGCTCTATGCACGTAAGCCTATGGTCTGTATTCCGTTGATTTCCAGCAACTGTGGGGCCCAAAGAAGGTGGGCAACTGAACATCGAGTTTGGAGACAAAGTTGTTGGAGTCAAATTCTGTTTACAGACGAGTCCCGATTCAGTCTGGATGTGATATCTGGTGTGTTTTGGCATGTAGAGAAAGAGGCACTCAAAATAATCCCACATTCACTCGTGAAAGATCACATTATAGACGAAGTGGGTTGATGCTATAGGCTGGAATCAGCATAGATGGACGTATGGGCCTGCATATCATTCGGAATGGTATTTTGATGGTCCGAAGTTATACAGACGGGATACTGAGACTTCATGTCGTATTTTATGTTGTAGCAATTAGTGATTTATTTTTTTCCATGCATGATAAAGCCAGATCTCATACAGCTCGTCTTGTGAAAAACATACTTTAAACTGAAACAATACAGCGTATGAAATGACCACCATGCTCTCCTGACCTGAATCCGATAGAGCATGTTTGAGGCATACTCAGACGATGCATTGCTGTGATACCAATGCCTCCTTTTACTGTCCGGGACTTGGAGATTGCAATTCTTGAGCAGTGGAACAGTATTCCCCAAAGCGTTATCGATAACCTCATCGAAACCATGGAAAACACATGTGCAGCAATCTTAGCTGTTCGAGAAAACCACACGCAATATTAAAAATCTTGCATCATTTCTAAACAATACTTTTTTTATCATTTACATGTAACCAAATTGTTGCCCTAAACCATCTTTTCGTGTTTTTTCCATCTTATCAAAGGGGGTAAATGCAAGACTTTTTGAAATTTTTATAATTTGTCGTGT
Organism: Maratus speciosus; assembly: GCA_963932465.1. Lineage (NCBI taxonomy): Eukaryota > Metazoa > Arthropoda > Arachnida > Araneae > Salticidae > Maratus > Maratus speciosus. Next base: position 316,820,329 of record OZ010792.1, read on the forward strand.
GATTGCAAGTGTTCAGCTATAATTATGCAAAATTTCAAGTCTTCAACTTAATTAGGGGCTCAGTTAGAAAAAAGCTTAAAATACACAAGTTATAGCCCAGAGGGTTAAATATAAGACTTTTTCAAAATTTTATGAAATGTCGTGTGATGTGAGGTATTCAGCTATAAGTATGCAAAATTTCAAGTATTCAACTTAATTAGGGGCTCAGTTAAAAAAAAAAAAAGCTAAAATACGCAAGTTAGAGCCCAGAGCGTTAAATATAAGACTTTTTCAAAATTTTATGATTTGTCATTAGATGTCAGGTGTTCAGCTATAAGTATGCGATATTTCAAGTCTCCAACATATATAGTTTCTGAGAACGGGCTCTGTGACGGACAGACATACAGACTAACATAGGAGCGAGACGAATAGGGTTTCGTCAGATGAACGAAGCCCTAAAAATGTAAAAACGATTTATTATACTTTGCATTTTATGAAAATTCACAGTTTTCTGCGACAGGCGATGTTTTACCGAAGAGCTCCAAACTTTCGTAAAATATCGTAACTCGTTAAGTTTTGTCGTAGAAGAAGGATATTTTTAATGTTGAATTTCTCAGCGCATGAAAACAAAATGCTGCATAATATAATTTATAGAATACGAGGACCGTATAAACATTTAAAAAGTGTATTTTTTCGTATAATGCCAGAGCTATTTCATCAACATACTCTTATTTCCTACATTATTTTGAAAACTTTTGCAATTTACATTCCCTACATATCCTTAAATGATTTTTTTAAAAGTTTTTCAGTTTTTTATGACCTTGTATATTGATAAAAGAATGGTGTGATATTAAGTAACAATGAGAATTTTAAAGCAACACGCAGCTGTTATGACTTTCAAATTATCTTTTATTTTTTAAAAGTTCAATAAAATTTGTTTTATGTCTTTGAACATTGTTAAAATAACAATAATGGATTTTGAAATTGGCAAACAGGAAAATGAAAACATTTTCAAAATTTTGAAACCGTTTTATGTACAATAGTCTGCTGTTTGATTGGAATTGAATTTTTCTGGTAAAAAGCTCCATTGTTATTTTATATCAATTTTCTCAGAATTTTTTTTTCCATTATCCTTTTTTGTGGAGTGTGAAAAAATCCTTTCTGAGAAGTGTAAATCCGATTTATCGTTTAAAGAGCAAATTATATTTTCCGGCTGTTTACTTCCATTTTTTTAGGAGGGTGATAAATAACTAATTATTGATTTAAAATTTCTATTCAATTTCAGCTTACTGCTTATCTGCTATCGATGAAAAATATTTTACATCGATAACCCTTCTTTTATGAAGTTTGAAATAAGAGATTAATCGTTACCCAGCTTTACCTTTCTGCTAGTTTTATCGCTTCGATAAATTTCATTTATTTTGTGCACTGCAAGAGCATTTTTAACGTATATTCAAGACTTATGTCATTCTTTTTTCAATTTAAATCTTAAAAAAGGGTGATTTCTTTTATTTATTACTCCACTGAATTTCTGAAGGGCCTTTATTTGAGAGCTTGTTATTTATCCGTGTAGTATATTTTTTAATTACTCCTTTTGGCATTAGCTACATGAGTATTTTTTTTTTTTATCGTACTAGTGTTTAATTTTCAGTGATTTTGATTATACTGATTGATGGTTTATGTAATCTGTATTCTACAAAATATTGTTATTTTTAAATTGTTTAAATTAAAAATAACTGCAAAAATATGTTGGCGTAATCACCCTTAACATGAAAGGATTTCCTTTATCCGGGGAGGACAGCATTCTACAAAAAAATTCCGCAACATTCATTCATTCATTCTACAAAAATCAGCACTTACACTGAAGCACTGAGCATTCTTTCAATTATACAAATTGCACGATTCTACAAAAGTGTGAAAATAAAATATATGTTGAATTTACGATGGATATGACATGTACAAAATGAGCTTATAAATTTCATTTATTTGTACAGTGAAAAATCATTTTTTTAACGTACATTCAAGACTTATGTCATTTTTTTTTTAAATTCTAGTGTTCAAAAATTGTAAATTTCTTTTACTAGTTCATTGAATTCCTGTAGGGCCTTTTTTGAAAGACTGTTATTTATCAGTGTAATATATTTTTTAATCACTCCTTTAGGCATTAGCTACATGAATATTTTTTTAACTATAATTTTCAACGATTTTGATAATATTGATTGATGTTATCTGTATTCTACAAAATATTGTTAATTTTTCAAATGTGTTAAATTAAAATAACTGCAAATAAATGTTGGCGTAATCACCTTTAGTATCAAAAGTCTTTTTTTTTATCTGGAAAAGACAGAATTATACAAAAAATACTTTAAAAAATTCAAAGAACACTTACATAGAAACACTCAGCATTCTTTTAATTATACAAATTGCACGATTCTACAAAAGTGTGAAAATAAAAGATATTTCGAATTTACGATGGATATGATATGTGCAGTATGAGCTTGTAAGTTTTATTTATTTGTGCAGGAAAAAAGCACTTTTAACGCATATTCAAGCCATGCCATTGTTAATTTAAACGTTCAAAAATTATGATTTTTTTACAAGTTATTTTAATTCCTGTAGGAACGTTTTTGAGATACATTTTTTTATCTGTATAATATATTCTTTAATTACTCCGTTAGGCATTGCTACACGAGTATTTTTTTATGAGACTAATGTTTAATTTTTAACGATTTTGATAATACTAATTGATGGTTTATGTTACCTGTATTCTACAAAATATTGTTAATTTTAAATAACTTAAAAAAAAAAAATGTTGACGTAATCACCCTTAACATGAAATGACTTTTTCTTTTAATCTGAAAAATATAAAATTGTACAAAAAAGAAATTAAAAAAAATAAAAGAAAACATACACACACACACACAGCAGCACTGAACATTATTTCAATTATACAAGTTGCACGATTCTACAAAAGTGTGAAAGTGTGAAAATAAAAGATATTTTGAATTTCGATAGATATAAAAAAGTGCTATCCTAAGATACTTACTAATATACTTACCGTATTACCCCGCATTAGCTGACATGCCGGAAAAAATCGAGGTATACCAGCATGCCGAAAAAACTCGTATTTACCGGCATGCCGGAAAATATGAGGTTTCGCTACCAGAGGACGGGTGGCTGATTTACGTTGGTTTTTCCAACAACATTTTTCATTTTAAAGAAAAAACATCATTTCTGGTATCAAAGACGAGATTTCTGGTCTAACAGACGAATAAAGCGAATTTAGTGATAATGAATGACAAAATAGAATAAATTTTATATTTCTAATTCTTTCTTATTAAATAAAACCCTGGATTTCAGTTAAATTACAGTTTTTTAAAATTATCATATAAAATTACTTTTTTGATATAAGGTAAGCAATTATTTCTATCGTTATATATTTAGATAATTATTATATTTTTCTTATTTTATATTTAGTATGAATATTTCTATTCATGTAATAATTTATGAGTTCTACATTGTAAATATAGGATGGGTTCTGAGGAGAGGGCTTTGTGTGAAAAGGCATGAAACACATAAAACACGTTTTATTTTATTTTTTTAATATGTAAAAAGGTAAAGTAAATATTTAGAAAAGTAGGGACAAACTGTATATTGCCTCCTCCTCCCCAACACCAATCGCTGCTACTGAATACAGTTAATGAACCTCATTCCTTTTCGTTTTCGAAGACCCTTGCTTTTTCCGGCATGCCGGAAAAGACCAGGGACTAATATTCAAAAATCTGGTCTCCCTCGAATTTTACAGCATGCCGGCTAATGCGGGGGAATACGGTACTAAGATACCATAAGATACTTACGGAATATCTATTAAATAATAAAACAGTTTATAATTCAAAGAAAGCGAGAAATGAAACAGAATTCTGCTTTTCTGAACAGGAATATAAATCATCTCCATTAGTTAAATGTGAAAAAAAAAAGATCTCTTTCGCTTCACTAAATATAACAAAAAAGGAAAACTATAGATTTAAAAAAGAAAAAAAACTGTAGTTAAAAGAAAATATATCAAACTTTTTATTTATCAAATCTCCTGTTTAATTTGAATTACATTGTTCTGATAAAAAGTTGCATTGTCAACCAATATCAATTTTCTCCAAGTTTTTCCAATTATGTTTTTTTGCGGAATGTATAAAAAACTTTCTCCAAAATGTATATATCTTTTGTCTTTTGAAGCACAAATTATATTTTCCGGTTGTTTGCTCCTTGTTTTTAAAAATGGGTGATAAATACCAAATTATCGATTTAAATTTTACTTTAAATTCCAGCTTAGTGCGTATGTGCTATCCATGAAACAAAATTACATCGATAACCTTTCTTTCATGAAATGTGCATACGCGATTAATCGTTACTGAGCTTGAAATTTCTCAAGTTTTATCGCTTCAGTAAATTTCATTTCTTTTGCGCTTCTGGAAAAGTCTTTAAAAAATATTTTCTAGTCTTATTTCTTTTCATTTTTAAATCTAGTATTCAAAAATATTTTTTTCATGATGTTGTATTTTTTGACTTACATTTCATTCCTTTAGCGTCGTTTTAAGAGCCTACTATCTGTTTGTCTGTGATATTTTTCAAATATTCGTTCACATTGTAATTGTCTTTTTCTTTTGACGACTTAATCTTTAATCTTTAAAAGCTTTTCCGGAGAATGATTGATGGTTTATGTCGTTTTAAGCTCATAGAACGGTATTTTTTAAATATATTAATTTAAAAAAACTGCAAAAAACCACTGGTGTACAAACTTAAAATAAAAGTTACTTTTTTTTCTTTTTTAATTATGGAAAACTTGAATTCAAATGGAAATTACTTTACAGAGGAACAACTACCTATACGTGGGCGTGATCAGCCTATCAATTATAAAAACTGCAAGGTTCTACGAAAATGAAGTGTATATTATTATTGCAGTTCTTTTGTATATTTCAAAGTTGTAATGTATAACTTGTACATACTGGAATTAAGTTAAATATTTCTGGAATTTGCAAAACTTTACAATAATACAATATACCCTCTACGGCATTAACAACGATTTCGAAAAGTGTACTTTTATCTTCATAAAAAAAAATAGATTTCTAAAATTTAAACAAGATTTATGAAACAAAAATATATTTTGTTGACGGTTTAAACGAAAAAGAAATGTTTCCGTGTAGTTTTTACGGTATGTCAAATGGTTTTCTCAACCTGAAATATCAGTTTTTCGGACGCGTTCAGTTCTCAAAGAAATTATTTAGGTGGGCATCTGGGCGACCTGAAATAAACGCCCCAGTTTCAAAATTCAATTATTCATTTATTATAATAAATTTGAAGGTGAAAAATGTGGCATTTATATCTAGTGTAACTGAAAATTTACATACTGTAATTTTTAACGCAATTTATATCTTCGTCTATAGAGGGTGCAGTACTGTGCAAACTACTATAATGTTCAAATAAGCATCTAAAACTTCATGAAAATATCTCAAGTTGTATTATTTTTTAAACTCGAAAAGTCAAGTGACTTGTTAAAAATTATTTGAGCATTCTTAATATTTGAGACAGTGCAGTGACATCTATTGACAAAAATTTGAACCATTTTTAGAATTACTACAGTACATGACAACTAAGAGTCACAAGATGTAAATGTCACTCATTTCACATTCATATTTATTCTAGTTAATGAATTATTGAATTTTAAAATTGGGGCGTTTATTTTGGGTCAGCCTGTATGTGAAAGAGTAAGTATAGTGTGTATATAGTTAAACGATTCTACTTTAAAATTGTCTACAGACAAAACTATTCTTCATAAAGCTGTGAAATTTCGTGAAAGACATAATAAAGGGATAAGAACTTGTTTAAGGAAAAAAAAGAGGGTGATTTTAATTAAATTACACATTTCGCATTAGAATAGTTTAGAATTTCTATTTTTTAACATAAACTTATTCTAAAGACAGCATTATGCTATCTTACGATTCCAGATGGTGTCTGAAAATACTGACCGTCATGCAGAACATGTTAGGTTATAACAAAATTTGTTAAAATATCGTAAATGTATGCTCAATGTTTATTTCGTTAAATAAATAAATAAATAAATAAATAAAAAAAGCCTCTTATTTTTTTCGCTCAAACAAATTCCCATATCTTTATTATGTCCCCCACAAAACTTCACAACATTATGAACAGTAGTTTCGTCTGTAGACACCTTTGAAATAGTGTTGTTTAATTATGTTCATTCCTTTATTATGTCTTTCACAAAACTTCACAACATTATGAACAGTAGTTTCGTCTGTAGACACCTTTGAAATAGTGTTGTTTAATTATGTTCATTCCTTTATTATGTCTTTCACAAAACTTCACAACATTATGAACAGTAGTTTCGTCTGTAGACACCTTTGAAATAGTGTTGTTTAATTATGTTCATTCCTTTATTATGTCTTTCACAAAACTTCACAACATTATGAACAGTAGTTTCGTCTGTAGACACCTTTGAAATAGTGTTGTTTAATTATGTTCATTCCTTTATTATGTCTTTCACAAAACTTAACAACATTATGAACAGTAGTTTCGTCTGTAGACACCTTTGAAATAGTGTTGTTTAATTATGTTCATTCCTTTATTATGTCTTTCACAAAACTTCACAACATTATGAACAGTAGTTTCGTCTGTAGACACCTTTGAAATAGTGTTGTTTAATTATGTTCATTCCTTTATTATGTCTTTCACAAAACTTCACAACATTATGAACAGTAGTTTCGCCTGTAGACACCTTTGAAATAGTGTTGTTTAATTATGTTCATTCCTTTATTATGTCTTTCACAAAATTTCACAAAATTATGAACAATAGTTTTTTTTCTGTAGACAACTTTAAAGTAGGGTGGTTTAATTATGGACTCACGGTAAATAATGTTATTGTTAATGTTAATGTTAATCATGCTATTTTAGTACATACACATGATGAATATGACATTTTTTATCTTAGAATTCATAGCCTAAAAAAAACCCCACCTTTCGTGACAGTTGATTGATACACTCAAAAAACTACTCGAAATCATTTCAGTGTCTTTTTTTATTTATTTCTTATTTTTTGAAAAAGGCGACGAGAGAAACATTTCTTTCAGAAATGCTACTATACCACTGGGAAATCTATTGGTTTCTGAAATTTCTATAGATAAAGAAAAGGTTTCCCGAAAATGTGGATATCTCGAATGATGTAACATTACGTTTTTCGCAAAGTTTTCCTACATCCAAAAACATTTCTCTCTATTTTACATTGCTTTAAAATTTAAACTGCAGAATATTTTTATCATTAAAGTGATATGCAAATCGATGCTGTAAAACGAAATTTTAATCTGACACGAACGTGTTCAAAGAAAAAAAAAATATCTGCATAAGGATAATACATTTATTTAAAATCTATTAATAAACAGTTTATACTTCTAAATAAAAATGAGTTTTTATTGTTAGCAACACCATCGCTATTATTTAAACGTTTCATAAAAGTTTTATTTTTTCATCATTAGATATTGTTAAAAAATAATAACTACGGGTTTTTAAAAGCACTAACAGAAAAAATAATTAAACTTTTCAAAATTTTTCGAAAGCTGTTTTAACTGGATCAGCTTCGGTTTAATTAAAATTGTATTTTTTCAGAAAAAAGATGCGTCATCTAATATAAATTATCTCCGAGCTATTTGCATTATCGTTTTTTATGGGCTGTGTAAAATCTTTTCTCCAAAGCATAATTTCGTTTTAACTTTTGAAGCACAATTTATATTTTCCTACTATTTGCTTTAATGTTAAAAAATTGATAATAAAAATTAAATTATTGATTTAAACCTTCTTTACAATTCCAGATTAGTGCTTATCTGCTAACAACGAAAAAATGCTTTACTTCAATAACCCTTTATGAACATTGCATTACGCTCTTAAATGTTAATCAGCTTAGATTTACTCCAGTTGTTACACTTCACTGAATTTCATTTATTTGTGTTTTTCCAAATGCCTTTTTTCGGATATTTTGTTGGCTTATTGCCTTTTATTTTGAAGTATTGTGTTGTAAAATATTTTTGATGATACGACGTTTTTTTTGTTCTTCTTATATATTTATTTATTTATTTATTTTACTGTGTTTTAAAGCCTAGTATTTGTCTATCTGCAAAACAAATTTTTAAATATTCCTTCAGGCTGTAACTACTTGACGTTTTCTTTATTAAAAAAATATTTTTTTTTCAAAAATTTAAAATGTTGTTTCATGGTTTACGTTGATTTTAATTACCAAATTGTTGATAATTTCTAAATTGGAAAAAGTTTAAATGAATTGAAAAAAAAACAAAAAAAAAACAGATTTTTAATCTACCTTAACGTAAAAAGATACTGTTTTAATTGGAAAGGATATGATTCCTGTTAAATTTATTTATTTATTTATTTTACAAGAGAGCAACGCTGAAATACTGAGAATTTTCTCTGTTTTATATAATTGAGACGGTCTACCAATGTCAATTTTACAAACAATGTATCAAATTTATTATACATATTTTATGCTATTGTGCATTACAAATGCATAATATTTCTGTTAACTTAGTGAAATATAGAAAATGAAATCTATTAAAGAAAATGAAATTTTTAATATTTAAGGAGTGTTCACAAAAAGTTCTTTTCACATGAAAAAAAAGTTTTATCATTAGGAACTGGTTATAGAAATTGCATTATTAACGGAATTATGTCACGTTAAATGAAGACTATAAATTAAAGATGAATACAGCCTTTATGACCAGGAGGCATAACGTTTATTACTTAAAATTTCTTTTTTATTTCTTTGAATATTGTTAAAATAACAATAAGGGATTTTGAAAAGATCAACAGAAAAAGAAACATATCAAAATTTATGAAAACCGTTTTATCTACAAAAGGCTGTGTTTAATTAAAATTGAATTTTTCTGATAAAAAACACCATTGTCATCCTACATAAATGCTCGTTTAAATATATATATCCCCTTTCTCTAAGCTTTTTTTCCATTACCATTTTTATGTAGTGTGCAAAATGCTTTCTCCAAACTGCAGCTACGTTTTTTTTTGTTAGATGAACAAATTTTATTTTTCGACTCTTTGCTCCTATTTTTTAAAAGAGGGTGATAAATATCAAATTATTGATTTAAAATTTCTTTTAAATTCCAGTCTACGTTTTATCTGCTATCGTTGAAAAAGGTTATTCCCATCGATAACCCTTTCTTTATGGAGCTTGCTTATGTGATTAACGGTTATTCAGATTGAATTTTTCTGCTATATTTTACCCTTTATGTAAACTTCAATTAATGTTTTGCTTCTGTCGAAGCCTTTCTTCCTTTTTTCTGTAGCTTTATTGCCTTTTATTTATAAATCTAGAATTTACGATTTTTTTTTTTATGATGTGGCGCTTTTTTACGTCCATATTATATGAGTCTTTCAGTGCCAGAAATTGTTTCTCTGCGATATTTTTTAATATTATTTCATGTTGTATTTAAATTGCCTTTGCCTGTTATCGATTTATATTTATAATTTTTAATAATAATAATAATAAAACTTTGATGAATGCAAATTAGTATGTGTTTATGTTGTTTTGAATTCATAAAATTATTCTTATTTTACTATCATATAACTAAAAGAATGTTTTAATTATTCCCTTTGCTTCATTCCATGTATGTACGTTTATTTTTGAGAGATTGTCATTTATATGTCTATGATAGTTTCAAATATTCTTTTAAGATTTGTTCAAACGCTTTATTTTCTTATCGACTCAATGTTTAATATTTAAAAGATTTATTTACAATCACTGATTCATCATTTAAGTTGTTTACCATTTCCAAAATAGTATTTGCTTTTCAGTTATATGACTACACTGACTGTTGTTTTTAAATATCAATAGTAGGACCTGTGTTAAAAGTATGTTATTACTGTAGAGCTACACAAAAGGAACTGAACAGTGTATCATTCATGAACGCTGCAAAGTTCTACGAAATTAAACGGTAATAATATAATAAATACACTAATAAACTAATAGATACACGAACTTCCTCTTAACGACGTCCCTATTTAACGAAGTTTTATATTTAACGAATTTTTTTGCTGAACCTTGACTTTGAGAACCATTGACATGCAAATTAATCTCCATATTACGAAAAATATATTCTATATAACGAATATTATTCCAAATTTCGTGTGTGTACAACCTTCAAAGGAAGAGGTTGCTCTTGCGATGGATGTATGAATTTATTTCAGCGGATTCTATGAAAATTAAATTATTTATCTATTTAAACATTACCATTCAAAAGAAGAAGTACTGTAAAAGTTCTTATTTTCGCGAAAATGAAGATATATCGGTACTTTCGCGAGCTGAAAATTTCGCGAATTTTATATGAACTGAACCGAAAGTTGAAAAATTCTGAAACTACCTAAATAGATCCCCTTTTGCATAAGGCAATTTAAGAAACTTCCTTTTGTCAGAAAAGTTCTTCGCCCCCCCCCCCCCCCCTCGACCCATCGCTCTAAAAATGAATGGCTTCAAAGAAGCTAGTATAAATATTGTAAGTGAATGAGCTGCCTTCTATTAGTTGTATTATTGTTTTTACTTAAAAAGTTGTTGTATAATATTCATGAACTAGTTGTAAGTATCCAAGAAATTTTTGCACTTATTTCTTATTTAAATGACTGTAATCATTAAATTTCGAAAGCGAAAAATTTCTAATTTTTCATTATTATTTGAGGCGAAAAAAATATATATTTCGCGAGGCTTAAATTTTCGCGATTACGGCGGGCTCGCGAAAATCGCGAAAATTAAATCCTCGCGAAAATAAGTGCTTTTACAGTACTAAAAACCTTCGATGCAATAACAAGGAGATTCCAGTTTCACGAGAATGTTATAGATGATTTGTTCGGGTATTTACAAAAGTGCGAAAAAAAATATGGACAATGTATTTTCTAGAAGAAACATTTACAAAGTAATATTAAAGATTTTTTTTTAAGTTGAGGAATTGGAATAATGAGAAAAAAAGGTACGCCAAACTTCTTTTTTTGTTTACCTATCTTTATTATGTTTTTTATATGCATTATTCTTTTTAAATTTTGCTCATATGTCTTCATTGCATAAAAAAAAAGTTACTGCCCCAAATGAAAATATATTTTTCCAATATTTTCCTTTTATGTGTATTTTTCATTTTATCCATATGTATTTTATTATACAAATTTCATGAATTTGAATTGATTTCTAGTTAACGAATTTTTTTCATAACAAAATGTTTAAGTGTAACGATGAGCCTTCGTTAAATGAAAGTTTCACTGTATTTCAATTTCACCATGCATAATTTATGCTACTGCGTATTTCAGTTGCAGAATATTTTTTTAAAGATGTGGAGTATTAATATAATATAAAAAATAAAATTTTAGTATTTTTTATTTAAAAAGAACTAAAACGTGTATTTCTTTTCGCATAAAAGTTTCGGTCTAAGATTATACTTATTCCAAATAGATTAAATACGGAATTTTTTAAAGTGAAATAATAGAGAGGAACGAAAATCAAGGAGCTCCTAACATAAGGAACCTTACTTCCATTACTTAGAAGTTTTTTAAAAATCTATTCTGTATGTTTAAATATTGTTAAATTAACAACTATTGATTTTAAAAATAACGAACAGGAAAAATATTTATAATATATATAGTCCCAGTTCTATCTCGATCAGCTACTGTTTAATTAGAATTGAATGTTTCAAATAAAAAACCCATTATCAATCTATTTTGACGAAGCTTTTTTTCATTATGTTTTTTTATTGAAAGTTTAAAATCCTTTCTCCAAAGTGTATCTTCTTTTTTATCTTTTGAAGCAAAATTATATTTTCCGGCTGTTTGCTCTCAGTTTTTAAAAGAGTGTGGTAAATATCAAATTATTGCTTTAAACTTTCTTTTAAATTCCAGACTAGTACTTATCTCTTATCGCTGAAAAACTGTTTTACATCGATAACCCTTTCTTTATGAAGTTTGCATTATGCGATTAATCGTTACTCAGCTTGACTTCTCTGCAGTTTTATCGCTTCACAAAATTTCATTTATTTTGAGCTTTGCGAAAGCGTTTTCTTTTTCTAGTTTTAAAGAGTTTTGAATTTTATTTTTAAAATATACTTTTTTTTTTAATTTCACGATGTGGCATTTTTTTTCTTCCATTCCATTCCTTTAGTGCCGCTTTTGAGGGTTTGTTTTTTGACTGTCTCTAATATTTTTTAATATTCTTTCGGGATATATGAAAATGCCTTTTCTTCTTTAATATTTATTAAATTTAACATTGATTCATCATTTAAGACATTGATTGATGATAATGATCTATAATTTAGGTTTTGTGATTTCATAAAATTTAATGATATTTCAATCCGACTTATTGTTATTATTTTAAATGTAGTAAACTATTGAAGTAATAAACAGGATTATAAAGAGCATTTTTTTTTTTTTTTTTTTACTAGAAACCGTTAGAATAGAATGAAAGTTAATTTTATTGCGGAAAACATGAAGAGAAATATAAAACAGAAATTTAAACGAATACATTTTATTGATTAATTTCAATTTCCGCAAAATTTGGAATATAGCAGAATCTTTTAATATAACTAATAATATAAAATAATGGATTTTTAAATGTGTAGCAATTATTGGTAAAAGTTGGTAAAAATAATATAATGCGGTATTCAATTCATTTCAAATACTCATGACAATAACTATTATATCTTAAATGCTTTTAATAAACATCATTTTTTTACATTTTCAGTAAAGGTAAAACGTGTTTATGATTTCATTTTTCTTCTTTATCCATCATTCTCTTTGTTTATCTATTTTGCTATCTGCTATTTTGAGATAAATTATCGAAAATTTTCCAAATAATCAGAAATCATATAATTCATATTAGGGACAAAAAAGATTTTCTTCTATATATATCCAAATTGTGTTTGAAGATGCCACAAGATTTTTTAAAAATGAAACCTGAATATATATATACAGAAATGCTGATAAAATCAAGCGTTACTGCAATGTGTATCCGTTATAATCGATGTTAGAGATTTCTATAGTACATTTTACGACCAGAAATGTCTCGCCGCGAGATAACCAATGATGACCAGAAGGTTGGGTAAGAGAAGGCTGGCTACAGATGTACTTGATTGTTTTCAGACTAATTCCATAGCTCCTCCCACTTATAGATCACATAATTGACCCTAACTAATCATCTTTACTTGTCTTTAAAAAATTCATATAGTGAAACGTACATGTTACTAATTTAGTAAGAAATGGCAGCTTAAATTCAGCGCTACATTTCATTGGATTTCCGAAAGAATTTGTCCATACGTTTAACTTTTTGACTGCGTAATGCTGCCATATGTACCATATGCGGTATGATGCCATGGCGCTAGCTTGTCTTCCGTTAAGAAAAATTGAATCATTTCTAATCGAAAATGAGGATTTGTGTATTTTATGTAAATCTAATAAATGATAGTGACTAATTAACTGCATTAAGTAAGTAAAAATTTGCATTACATCTTTAGACTACATCAAAAGGATTTTCCTTTGGTATATAATTTTGGCGACCAGTATTTTTAATCTTGCGACTGCTTTTACACATTAATCTTCGTGCCCTGTTATATCTATTTCTTCATAGATTTTAGGATGTATTTTGCTGTTTACGAGCTAAGAGGCTAAGCTTTGATTTTTTGAGTTTCTTTGTGGTTTGTCCATTACATTTTATTGCTCTGTGGCAGGAGGCTAAGCTACTAAAGGCGCACACTTTGAGCATACTTAAATTGATTCCCTCATTAAAATAAGTTGTACTTCGTTTGTACACGTTATGTTTTTATTAAATGCGCATCTTCTTTATAATACTACTCTTCTATGATTAGTGGAGTATTTAAGCTATTTATTGGATGAAAAAAAATGCATTTCTATTCTTTTAAAGGTATTTCTATATGCAAAGCGTTTAATATTAAATCAAGGATGCTATCTAGTTTAATATTGATTTTTTCATTGCTAGTATTTTGCAAATGTTTTTGATACTTTTAGAATGAAATTTGGTCTAAGTAAATAATTTTATTTTATTATAAAAACAAACCTATCCTAAATTTATTTAAAAAACAAAAATTTTCCACATATGATATTTAAGGGGTTTCAGAACTCATGAAACTGGAAAAAATTTAAAACAAGTGGGTAAGTATAATCACAGATCGCACAGAGGGTTTCGCTTAATATTCCTTTCAAAACAATTTACCCTTTGCAAAATCTGTTTGTTCCACATTTCGTAACCAGAGGTTGCACTCTATTCTAAACAAACCTCTATATTAAGGAAACTCCGTTTTACAACCTATCCGTAGATATATTAGTCGAGGGGATCGGAGCCAGAGCACCCGAGATATGTAGGCGCCCCTTTGCGATAAAAAGTGGAACTAAAATATGGTAGATTATGGGCATAATATGAAAGAGTGGTAAAAGGGCCGTGCAATGATATATCACGTGAGGGATGTCGGCAAACGTTAGAAAAGTGCACCCCGGAAGAAAAGAGGGAATGTTAGGAAAATTGCTTAAAATATACAAATTAGAGCCAGGACGAGTAAATATATGACTCTGAAATTTTTATGATTTTTCGTGTGATCGCAAGTATTTATCTATAAGTATGCGAAAAGATCATCATCTAAAAGACTATTTACAACATTTAATATTTTAAAATGTATATAATTGTAAAACAAAATTTTTATTGGGATCAAAAATATAAGTATGGTTTTTCATTTCAGGTATTTAAAAAATTGCGAGATGCAGAATTAGCAATTACAGGGGCGCTCCAAACTGTCAAACATTTGACGAGCAAAAAATTGGTATAACAGCTTACGCGCATGAGTACGAAATAAATTTTGCAACTAGAATAAAAATTTTGGCGCTAACTTATACTTCAGATTGTAACAGTTAACCTAAGCCTAAATAAATTTGTATTTAATCATTTTTATATTTTTAATACAAAGTTGTATTTAGCTAATGCAAAATTTTGAAAATTTCAACAGTATAATCACCTAAAATTGAATAATAAAAAGGAAATTTTGGGCTGAGTTTATACAGCTAATATGAAATATATAGTATTTTAAAAATTCCATGATACAATATTCAGAAGTTTTTGAGATATCGTGCGCGTTATACCCAAAAATGTCATTTGGAGAAAAATGACTTCAAAGTTTTGGAAATACCGCTTCAGCTATTAAGCGGATATAAGTCTAAAAACCATAATTTTTGTTCTAATGGGAATTTCAAAGAAACAATTATAGCAAAATGTTTAGAAGGGATAATAGTTTGACAGCTAAAAAAATTAAAATTTCGAAATTTTTGTCGGTTTAAGAATCTTGAGATCCCTTAATTGATTTAATCCTTTTAAAAAAATAGGATATAAATTCATGTACTAAACCATCTATTGAATTTTTCGTTGAATTTTTCCCAAATTTGCTTATTGCAATACAGAAATATAATAATGCAAATATACATGAACCAATTCACAATACAATACATTCATTATAGCCTTAAGAATTATTCAAATTTAACTTCAAAATTACTTAAACGGTAATTTTATATTGGAGTGTTTAATTAACTTCAAAGGGAAGCTGAACGCACTTGATTAATTTTGAATTACTTTACTTCATGAAAAGCTTTCTTCGACTATCCTTTAATTAATTACGTTAATACGAAAACCCGGAAGTACTGACTATCTTTTAAGAGGTTGTACTGCGCAGAATGAAATTATAATTGTGATCAGTTTTCAAGTAGATATCTCTGTGGGCATTACAGCTCTGTAAGATATAAAGACGAAACTATTTACTTAACTACTATTAGGAAGCATTGCTGGACCATTAAAGATAAAGCGAGTTTCTCTAGTGGTAGATTTTAATAGTTAAAGCGATATATACATCGCAAACACACAATAAAAAACAAAATGTATGCATTTATTTTAAGATAATATTTTACACATAAATCTCAATGAATAGTTCTCAAAAAGCTAGGAAAAGAACACAGTTATATTTAGATAATGTTCTTCTGAAACCGTCTATATAAGTTCATGAAAAACACAGCTACAAACAATTAATTTGATAATTTAAAACAAGAGTGGAAGAAAATTCTTATACCACATTTATCCTCAAAAATCGTTTTATTTTATGTAAAAAGTAAAATGAGGCAATCGATCACACTGTAAAATAAAATCTGTAAAGTTACTAAAGTTTTTAAAGGAAACTGGGATTCCTAGAACTTTTTATGCAACGGAAACAACAAAAAATCCTGTAACAGCGTCTGTTGCAGGAATATTTGTTGTTGCCGTTACATAAAAAGTTCTAGGAATCCCAGTTTCCTAGAAAAACTTTAATAACTTTAGAGATTTTATTTACAGTGCATAAGATGAAGCAAATAATAATAAGACTTTTAAAAAACTCTTGGGGATACGGGATATTAATATTTAATATAAAATAGTTTATATAACAAAAATAATTTTTACTATTTCATAATAGAATGTTTATTAGTATTTCCGCCATAGATTATTAACACCTTTTATTAAAGTATTCACATTATTAAAATAAATACACGGAAAGAAAAAATATACATCCTTCATCTAGAACGAATAGGTAGTCGTTTTCTAAATCCCTAAACTAGAAATATAGATTCCCGAGTTATGCGAATTAGGTAAACGAATAAACTGAATAGACGAAATGATGGAGAATTTCTTGCCTACAGTTTTCTAGATGAAGAAGCGATACATTATATTATGAATCGTTTGAACTGCGAGAAATTATCACTTGAATTCTAGAATTAACTCATAAACTAGAATTATGGTTACTAAAATTCATTTCTTG
Organism: Maratus speciosus; assembly: GCA_963932465.1. NCBI lineage: Eukaryota > Metazoa > Arthropoda > Arachnida > Araneae > Salticidae > Maratus > Maratus speciosus. The sequence continues at coordinate 316,837,206 of OZ010792.1, forward strand.
TGTTAGCATTTATTTGCAGAGATTTTTAAATAAGTTTGACCACGATAATACAGGAAAGCGACCTTGAATTTTAATAGAAAATAACTTGAACTCCCCAGCAAAGGGAACTAGAATTTATAAGGATGACATGTAATAATTTTTTCTAGAGACACAATTTATTTTACAGATGACAGTGTTAGAATTTTTTCAGTGTATTTTATATGTTAACACGAAGAAAATCATTTTGAAATTACATGTGGTAAATTCCACACTATAATGCGTTTTTGTATAAAACACGCAATATTGTGATTTCTTTTTTCTTTTAAGACGTGCTTATCTCTTTGCAAAGCAACTTCGAGAGATAGAGAAATAATAAATAATAATTTATAAAATAAAGAGCATTGTATTGTGTAATAACTATTAATTTTCATGTAAGATTACATGAAAATTAATAGTTACTATGGTCATGTGAATAACGGCGCCATTCTTTGTTTGTAATCCGGTGAGGGGTGCCCCTGTTTACTGAAAAGTTGACCAGGGCTGAACTAAAGGACGAATTTAAAGTATGAACTAAACGACGAATTTAAAGGAATATTGATAAACAGCAGCTACAATGAGACGAACAAATTATACAAGCGCACAAGTAAATGGAGTCGTAAACTCCACGCGTAATTTTGATAGAAAATATAGATTTGTCATTAAAAAATGTATTTTTTTTATTGATTCATCATAAAGTATGCAGTATAGGGTCCTGTTTGGAATAGCATATCGGTCAATGGCGCTTTTACGTTTAAATTTCCCATTATCGTTTTGCATAAAGTGGATGAATTTCATTTCGTCCTACCTGGCATGGAAGATCATGGGCATAAACCTTAGTAAAAAAGTCCACAAAGAAAAAAGTCCAACGGCGTTAAATCGCATGATCTGAGTGGCAAATTCTAATAACAAAAACGGAAAATTACAAGACTCGGAAATGACTCATGCAATAATTGAACAGTGCAAACGCCTTGTTCTTTCGTGAAACGCTCCATTTTTGATAAAGCTGAACTGCCAGCTGTTACGCAGACTTTTTTGTTGGCAATACTTTACCGCACAAATGGCGCAAAATTCAAATCTTGCATGAATATTGAGACACCCTTTATAACAGAATATGTCTGTGTATCATCTGTTCCTGTGATGCATGACTATTACCGAAATTTCAAGCTGTACCCACTATTGTGAAAATTCTGATATTATATGCTAGGATTTTTAGATTACATGCTAAATCATGATTAACAAAAACGAAAAATCATACATCAGGCATAGATTACAAAACACTTTCTAAGACAAATAAATATTATTAAGAAATTTCACTTTTTATATAATGAAATGATATATCTAAATAAGCACATTAAATATAATGAGCCTCGAATCATTTTTCCATAGGAAATTATGTAACATTTGTGTGTGAGTATGTGTGTTCTAGTAAACGATACTCTGTTACACACTTCATTTGGAACAGCTTACATTTTGTACTGAACTTCGTTAACATGTAAAAATCACATGTCAATCCGAGTATGTTTGCGCAGTTGGAGCATTGATAGGCAAACAGAAAAAACGAATAAATTAACACTTTTCAATTGTGTTGTAAAGAATTAAGAAAGGCCATAGAATTTTTTATATAGAAAAAGTGTGAATTCATGCCAGTCTTGAACTTTTAAAGGACAGAAAAATTTTCACGGTTTTAAATTCTGTTCATCAGAACAAGAATCAGCTCGAAACTTAAAAATAGAGTATATTATACTTTAATTTGCATTTTTCTATTTTGCTTTTTCTTTGTCTTCATAAATTATTAATAATAATTAGTCTGAAACTCAAAAATAGAGTATTTTATACATTTATTCGCAGGTTTATACTTTGCTTTTTATTTATCTTCATAAGAAGTTTTTGGTTAAATTTTGTCTCCATCGTACAGTTTGACTATAAAATCACGATAGTCTATTTTAGATAATTTGAACCATGTCAGTAATGGGCTATAAAGATTACAAAAAATTATTAAGGAATTTTAAGAAGGAAAACAATTGTTTACATAAAATATAATATAATTCCCTGTGATCTGTGTATTTATACTAACTTTAGCAAACGAATAGTGATGCCTATATATTAAAGAATTTTACTTTTAGATATCTTTAAATGATTTCCTTTAAATCTTGGTCAAGTATCATAAACAATGTTCTGACACACTTTCCCAATTTTAATCATGTACAATTAACAATCAAATAAGTACCACAGTTTCCCCAACTTAAAACTACGGGCATAACATTATTTATACTTATATAGGCAGACAAAAAGAAATATCAATATACAGAGATACATATTTTAGCGAACTTAATACTATTTATCTCGAAACACACAAAAAATGGATGTAATTCTTTACAAAAAAATATCAGTCGCATCTTGTGAAATAGTTCCTTAAATTTTAAAAGTTTACATAATTTTTATATGCTGCCAAGCACATGTCTCTAAATTTGTTTTTTAAAAGCACTTTTACCTAATTCGTGACTATTTTATCAGCCAGACTCAACATAAATTGAAAAGACGCTATAATTTCAATTAACCAACCAAGTTTACGGGTTCTGAATATTAAAGTTATCTTTTCAGAAATTTACTTAAACATTCATGCTAAACAGCTTCATACGTCTGGAAAGTAAATGAAAAGAGCTATGAATAGATAACGATATTTCAGTTTCGTTTATAGATGATATCTAAGGAAAATTTAAAGTGATAGTCTATTTATTTGCGCATGCAAGTATTAATTTGCATCAAAATTGGACTTGGTTAAACTGAGATCAATGATTTAAACTGTCACAAAATATTTTAATACCGGAAAATATGTGACATTTAGTTATAAAAAACAGTTAAATCCATTGCTTCATTTGAAAATGATTATTTTTACTAAAGCAAGAACACTGGATGCTATTTTTTCTTTTTCTTTTTTAAATACGGATCTAAATTTTTAATGACTCAGTTGCGTTTTGCTTTTAGTTACGAAGAGCTTTCGTGATATTTACGATAAAAATGCTATTATATATGTATAGGAAAAACATTGTTCTAATTTACTGTTTTGTTCAGGATTAGGATTTATGGAATTGTTCCGTTTAGGCATTATTCATCAAATTTATGGTGAAAATTATTCTTATGTATATTTTACCTGCCTGATTGAAGGTAAATTCAGTTGACATTGTAATTTCAATCAACGGAACCAAGTTTACGGGTTCTGAATGTTAAAGTGCAGTTACCTTTTCAGAAATTTCCTTAAACATAAATACTAAACAGCTTCATACGACTAGAAACTTAATGAAAAGATCTATGAATAGATAACGATATTTCAGTTTCGTTTATAGATGATATCAAAGGAAAATTTAAAGTGATAGTCTATTTATTTGCGCATGCTAGCATTAATTTGCATCAAAATTTGACTTAGTTTAACTTAGATCAATGATTTAAACTGTCACAAAATATTTTAATACCAGAAAATATGTGACATTTAATTATAAAAAAACTGTTTAAATCCATTGCTTCATTTGAAAATTATTATTTTTTTTTTACTGAAGCAAGAACACTGGATGCTGTTTTTTCTTTTTCTTTTTTAAATACAGATCTAATTTTTTAATGACTCGGTTTTGTTTTGCATTTTATCGCGAAGAGTTTTCGTGATATTTACGATAAAAATACTATTATATATCTATAAAAAAACGTTCTAATTTCCTTCTTTGTTCAGGGCCCCACCAGTGGCCGAGAGGTTCTGCTCTCTAAGCTGGTAGGCGGGAGGTGCTGGGTTCGATCCCAATCGCGCCCGTCGGCCTAATCGTTCGGAGTTTTCGTGGTTTTCTTCGAACCTTGGTTCTCCAAGCGTTAATACGGGTTAGGTTCCCTTAGAAAGACCTCCACGGAAGGCACTCTCCCCCTTAGGGCCTAAATCCCATGTGCAGATAATTGGCCGACATAAATGCATGCAACCTTCTTTGTTCAGGATTAGGATTTATGGACAATTTCCGTTTAGGCATTATTCATCAGATTTGTGGGAAAAACTTATTCGTATATATATTTTATCTGCCAGATGCAAGGTAAATTGAGAAGAGATTGCAATTTCAGTTAACGGAACCAAGTTTATGGGTTTTAAATATTAAAGTACAGTTATCTTTTCAGAAATTTACTTAAACATTTATACTATGTAGATTTATACATCTGGAGACTCAATGAAAAGAGCTATGAATAGATAACAATATTTCAATTTCGTTTATAGATGATTTATAAGGGAAATTTATATAGTCTGTTTATTTGCGCATGCTTAGTATTAATTTGCTTCATAATTTTACTTGGTTTAAAGGAGATCAGTGATTTTAACTGTCATAAAATATTTTACTACCAGAAAAATGTGACATTTAGTTATAAAAAACTGTTAGATCCATTGCTTTATTTCAAAATTATTAATTTTTTTTTTTTTTTTTTTTTTTTTACTAAACCAAATTGCATGCTTTTTTATTTCTAAATACGGATCTAAAAATTTTACTGAAAAGTTGCGTTTTGCTTTTTATTCAGGAAACACTTCGTGATATTTACGATGAAAACGCCAGGATTTATGGAATAGTTTCATTTAGGCATTATTCGTGAGATTAGTGGGAAAAAAAGTATTCTTATGTATATTTTATCTGCCAGATGCAAGGTAAATTGACAAGACGTTCTAATTTAAATTAACAGAAACAAGTTTATGGGTTCTAAATATAAAAGTACAGTTATCTTTTCAGAAACTAAACAGCTTCCTACGTCTGGAAACTTAATGAAAAAAGCTATGAATGGGTAACGATATCTTTGTTTTATTTATAGATAACACCTATGGGAAAATTTAAATTAATAAACTATTTATTTGCGCATGCTAGTATTAATTTACATCAAAATTTGACTTCGTTGAATGGATATCAATGATTTAAACTGTCATAAAATATTATATTACTCGAAAATATATGACATTTAGTCATGAAAAAACTGTTACATCCATTGCTTCATTTGAAAATGATTAATTTTTGTTGCTAAACCGAATAAACTGCAAGCGTTTTTAGCTCACAGGCTATCGAAGCCGTTCTTTCTGATAAGATGCTTCCTTAATTAATTTTGGGGCTTCATTGGTGTATGATAAATGAGTTTTTCATGCAGAATTATCCGATTTGTTTCAAATTTTGTATACCGGTTTATTCTGATAAGGCGCTTCCTTAATTAGATTTGGAGGTTTATTGGTTAAGTATAAAGCGGGAAAACGGGGGGATAATCCCCCTTTAAAATATTTACCGTTTTGCACAATAAATAAGAGAGCAATATACAATTAGTGTGAATTGCTTCTAAGCTCAATGCCATTAGTTTAATTGGGCACTTTTCTGTGTTTTTTTTTTTTATTTAATTTGTTGTCGTTCCTGAAATTTTTCACGAGAATAAATCACCGAAAGTTATGGGGTCAAAGGAGAACTTTAATTCTGCTCCAAAGTTCAAGAACAATTCGATAATTCTCTAGATTTTCGGAAAAAAAGTCTATAATCGAAAGTGTTCGGATACGTTAAACAATACAGTGTACGTAAATATGAAGAAAGGTAACGTGGAAAAAAATAATGATTGCCTGTATTTTTGGATATAATAAGACTTGAAATTTAATCATAAACAGAATTTATAAATTAAAATTTATTGAATAATTTAATTAGCGTGGTTCCCAGATAAAATACGTAATTAAAGGTTTACATTTATTTAGTATTATTTATTACTTGCATTTGTAGAGTTAATCCTATTTCGAATATATTCCCTTCAAAAAAAATTTTTTTCATTGTTGTCAATTTTCTATTATTAGAGAAAATTAAGTTTGAAAGCACGAATAACGGTGGACGTTGTCTCTTAATTTTCATAATAGAGATTAGAAATTTTGTGCAAATATACATTTTATCATAAGTATATAGAACACCTTAAAAGAAATTTCCAAACCTAAGATTTTATTTTTAAGGGTTTTTTTTTTAATTAAAAATTTTAAAACGAAATTTTAAAATGCTCCTTGCGTCTTAATATTTTAAATATTTCTTCGATTTTGATTTTAATCGCTTAAAACTCTATTTCAAAAAAAAATCTGTGTATCAATTTTTTAACCCCCTAAATAGTTATTTTTTAGAGATATTTTTCTGAATTCCATATCGATTTTGATCAAAATTCAGCCTTATAATAAGTTAAAAATCAAATTTAATTGTCTTAATGAAGTCGAATTTTAAAATGCATGCACAGTTTCTATTTAACTAGGACTTCCCTCAGAGGGATTAGTCTGAGCGATATTGCTGAGAACATAGATTTAATAATAACATGTGGAAGCAAAGAAAATGAGATGTTATCTTTAATTGTCCATATACTGCAATAAATTGAAATGATGAAAATAAACGAATGTAGAATTACAAAATTTTATATATAAATTCATATACACTGTTTAAAAAAATGGGAAATCAAACCATGCAAGACAGCCATGCATGGATATAAAATTGAAAGTACGCACTATATTAAAAGTAAAATAGAAAATGAAACAGTAAATTATCTTATATCGGAATTTTAACTGTATAAAATGATCTCAAGAGCATAATCAGACGCTCCGCACCAATTTGAATAACTTTAAATGACAAATATATAATGTTTATAAAGAATGGACTATACTTTATACGGCAACATAAAGTATGACACAAGATCTGAATATATCGTCTGCATAACTTTTGAGCTGTCAAAGTGTCATTTGAAGTAATTTACAAATCCATACATATTTATTTAGCAAATCATGCAAGATAACATACGCCAATATGAACCCGATTATGAAATTTCACCAGAATAATTTAATATATAAAAAATCTACTAATTATAATTGAGAATATGACTTTCTGATAAAATGTCTAGAAAAATGAATCAGATAAAAAATTCATATCACATTTAAAACGGCACTTCCCTCTGTTAGTGGCCTTGGAGAGAGAGAGAAAAGCCTAGAGAAGGAACACTTTAACAAGTACTTTCGGGCAACCTACTCACTGTTTCATACAGGTCTTTATTCAATATTTACACAATTTATTTAATGCTAGGTGGATATAGATCAGTTTTGTTGCATTTAAATTGCAAGTTTTGCGAAGGAAATGCAGTATTATGAAATATTTAGAGTTGCTATACCTAATAATTCCAAATTAATGGTAATTGAGATCGCTTTCCGTTAATTTCATCTTTTTAAATTTTAAATTTTTTAGAAACCATTCTTAGGGACAATTGTACATTTTAAAACTAACCCGAAGCAAAATTTCAAGATTTTGGGCTCAGCAGTAACACAGAAATAGAAAATTTTCGAAAGTTTTTTGTTTCTGCACTGTTTTATATAGCGACATTTTCAGAAATTGTTCTATTGCGAGAATTTACGTCATGATAAATACAGACATGTAAATTTTCATGTTTATATTCCTAACAATTCCATGTACTTCGTTACTTAGATCATCTTTAGATCTTTTTGCACTTTGTATAGTCTTTCGATTTTTTAGAGATCGTTCTACAAAGAGCATTTACATCTTATAAATTACTACCATGCAAAGTTCTAGTTTCTAACCCCAACAGTATCCCAAAAATTTCAGTATTCCAAATAAATCATAGTTTAGAACCTTTCTAGAAATTTTTACGTTTATCCGTCAAATTGGACCTTTTAGAGAGCATTCATTACGAGTATTTACATCTTAAAAGTAACTACCACACCAAATTTAAAGTTTCTAACCCAATCAATATCGCAGAAATCGCAATTTTAGAATTTTTTTGCTCCTGCAGCGATGTAGGTTCTTGCACAGTCTTTTTTTCGGAGCAGAGATGGCCACCAACATTTTTTTAATGTTGGCTATGTAGTTTCAGAGATAACACCTCGCATACGTACAAGGATTAATAATATTATACACTTTATAATATTAGCATTAGATGTACAGATACAAAAGCCATTTATCTGTTACAAACTAAAGTGCCCGGCGTTGCCCAGAATTTGAAGGATGTTTGTTCTGAAAAATCAATTTCAAAATTTAACATACAACACAAAACAAACATTAAAAAAAGCAGTCGAAATGTTGTATGAATGAATCATATGAAATTGCTACATAAAAATACATACAACAGATGCAAAAGAATACAGCTATAAATGAACTTATTTCAATTTATAATTGGAGCAATAATGTTAAAATACGCCAGTATTTCCCTAATCCAGGGGCCTCGGTAAGGGGGGGGGGCGGGGGGGAGCCCCCCCCCCCAAAAAAAAAAAAATTGCGAATGTTATTACACTTGGCAAATTTGCAAACTTAGTTGGCAAATTTATTTAAAATTTTAATAAAAACTATAATAAATTTTCTATTTCTGATAGACTTGGCAAAAATTACAAAACTAATTGGGAATATTATTAAACTTTTAACAAATAAGAACTATATTACATTTTCTAACTGTGGTAAGTTGGCAAAATTATAAAACGAGTTGGCAAATGCTGAAATTTGTCTTGCCAATTTAAGGTTCTCTCCCCCACCAATAAAAAGTCTTAGCGATGGCACTGCCCTAATCGGGTTTTTATCATGCTTCAATACATTTTTCACACTCATATGACGTTATACTATATCCACCACGTCCTTTATATTTCCAATATGACGTAATATTTTCCTCTTTCACGTGGAAACCTTGAAATAGAAAAGTTATGAAGTTATATTCACTTTTTTTTTTTTTTTTTTTTTTTTTTTTTTTTTTTTTTATTCGGCAAATTATTTATTTCATTTTCTTTTTTCACGTGGAAATCTTGCAGTAGAAAATTAATTGTTGTAGTAATAATTTTATTGTGTATTTTAATTGTTGGCAACTGCTATAACGAAAAATGTTTAAATTTGATAAGAAATTGCTGTTAAATTGGTGGTTTTTTTATTAATTAAAAATTAACTATAAATTATTTCGATTCTGGAATACTTTAGTTAACTCGGCTATGTTTTAATACACATGTACGTATCTTTTCACAATTTTGGCTTCCAAATTGTGGATTTTTATAGAATTACAAACAGACAGATAGACAAGTTTTCATTTTTATATATCTCTCTATTCTAAAAAAAGTAACTAACGCTGTCACCGCCGCTGCCGGTTTTGAATTTTTTGTGACCGGAGGTCTTTATTCGTTAATATTAAGAAAACTATTGCATACAAAAATATGAAAATCGGTGGTATTATAGAGAAATGTTTGATCAACACGCTGATGTATACAGTTTTCAAAAAGAAGAATTATGTTAAGAGATATTTAATGCTAAATTTGGACAAAATCGTTCCATTAAAAAAAGTTTTATAGGAGCAAAAACTATACATGGGAATTTAATCATTTTTATATCATTTTATTCAATAGAAGATCCCGGTGTGCAGATTCCATTAATTTTTTTTTTTTTTTAATTTGACTCATTTTTTGAGGTTTTATTTCTATTTTAAATTCAAATATTCGGCATTTCGACAGATATTTTTTTACATATTTTAGAAAATGGTATTAATTTAAACTGTTGCCAACTGTATAAACAGCGCAAACAATAATGTTTGCATCAAATAAAAAAAAAAAAATATTTACACGTTACTATTATAAACAGAAAAAAACCTTCAAATTAGAATTAAATAATTAGGTATAAAAAGCAGGCACTTATTGGAAATTACGCCATAAAAACTATATTTACATGTTAATTTTGAAAGAGAAAGTATATTGTAAAATAAATTCATTAACATGCGTTAGAAGTCTTAAATAGAAGAAATTACGTCACATTACACTTATTATCAAAATGAACAAAAAATAATACTGCAAAACAGTTTAGATTTAAAAATTGCGCTAGACAAAATATTAGAGGTTAAATATTAGACTTTTTCAAAATTTTATTATTTGTTGTTTGATGTGAGGTGTTCAGCTATAAGTATGCAAAATTTCACGTCTCCATATTAATTAGGGGCTGAGTTAGAAAAATTGCTTAAAATACGCAAGTTAGAGCCCAGAGGGTTAAATATTAGACCTTTTTCAAAATTTCATTATTTCCCGTTTGATGTGAGGTGTTCAGCTATAAGTATGCAAAATTTCATGTCTCCAACTTAATTAGGGGCTGAGTTAGAAAAATTGCTTAAAATACGCAAATTAGAGACCAGAGGGTTAAATATTAGACTTTTTCAAAATTTTATTATTTTTCGTTTGATGTGAGGTGTTCAGATATAAGTATGCAAAATTTCGTGTCTCCAACTTAATTAGGGGCTGAGTTAGAAAAAATGCTTAAAATACAGAAGTTAGAGACCGGAGGGTTAAATTTGACTTTTTAAAAATTTTATGATTTATTGTGTTATCGCAAGTGTTCAGCTATAAGTATGCAAACTTTCATGTCTCCAACTTATTTAGGGACTGAGTTAGAAAAATTGCTTAAATTACACAAGTTAGAGCCCAGAGGGTTAAATAATAGACATTTTCAAAATTTATTATTTGTCGTTTGATGTGTTGTGTGTTGTGTTCAGCTATAAGTATGCAAAATTTCATGTCTCCAACTTAATTAGGGGCTGAGTTAGAAAAATTGCTTAAAATACAGAAATTAGAGACTGGAGGGTTAAATATGACTTTTTCAAAATTTTGTGATTTATCGTGTTATCGCAAGTGTTCAGCTATAAGTATACTAACCTTCAAGTCTCCAACTTAATTAGGGGATGAGTTAGAAAAATTGCTTAAATACATAAGTTAGAGCCCAGAGGGTTAAATATTAGACCTTTTTCAAAATTTTATTATTTGCCGTTTGATGTTAGGTGTTCAGCTATAAGTATGCAAAATTTCATGTCTCGAACTTAATTAGGGGCTGAGTTAGAATAATTGTTTAAAATACACAAGTTAGAACCCAGAGGGTTAAATATTAGACCTTTTTCAAAATTTTATTGTTTGTCATTTGATGTGAGGTGTTCAGCTATAAGTATGCAAAATTTCATGTCTCCAACTTAATTAGGGTCTGGGTTAGAAAAATTGCTTAAAATACACAAGTTAGAGCCCAGAGGGTTAAATATTAGACTTTTTCAAAATTTTATTATTTGCCGTTTGATGCGTGGTGTTCAGCTATAAGCATGCAAATTTTCAATTCTCCGACATATATAGTTTCTGAGAACGGGCTCTGTGACAGACGGACAGACAAAGGAGTGAGACAGGTAGTGTTTCGTTAGATGAACGAAACTCTGAAAACATGCTGCGGATGACTGTAACAACATCCTAAAATTACGTTACCATCAGCGATCTACCAATCCCGAATTTAGTTTATATTCGTTTCATATATTCTTATTCTTTTGTGCGACCCTGTAAAATAACTATCAATAATATATGCATACAGTAAAACCTCTGAATAGCGGACACCTCGAGAATGCAGAATTTGTCCTCTATTTGGAGGTGTCCGCTACTGAGAGTAAAACATGTACAGTTATTTAAGTGTTGGTAATCGAAAAAATGTCCGCTGAATAGAGGTATCCGCTAATCGGGTGTGTCCGTTATAGGGGTTTTACCAGTAAAACTTCTGAATAGCGAACACCTCGGGAGGGCAGAATTTGTCCTCTATTTGGAGGTGTCGGCAACTGAGATTAAAAAATGTACAGTTATTTAAGTGTTGGTAATCGAAAATAATGCCCGCTAAATAGAGGTGTCCACTAATCGGGTGTGTCCGTTATGGAGGTTTTACTGCATAATTATATCATCCTTTACAAGAAAATTGAATGTTGTATGATAAACAGACAGACATCCAGAGAAAGATAACCTCCCGGAGCAATAAACACTCATGTCATTTGTTTTAATCATCCACAATCGTTTCTAAATTTCGTTATACGAGTATTAAAAAAATCTGTTAATTTCCAGTCGATAGACTGACAACTATCTTTTAACCTGAGTTTTTAGCCGGATTTACCCCGTACTGTATTATTAATTGTTTGCCTACCAAAACTGGTTGCCACGGGTTGTTGTAAGGTTTGTGATTACGTGGTTGAAACTGATCTATTCAATATTACTGCGTGCATATTTTTTTTTATTTGCTCCATGTGTTCAAACCAGTTGTCTACGAAAACATACACCGGTGAAAGAGACGCACACCAAATTTCTGTGACGTATGCAGATATCTTGTGCTTTTTTATCAGTTTTTTTAATATAATTTTTAAACGGTTTGGAACATATTTTTCATAGTAGGTGCATTCAGTAGGTGGCCCTCATAGGTACCTTCTGGTGCAATCAGAAAAGAAATCCGACAAATATTTTTTGAGTTATGCTTGACGAAAGGTTTTTATTAGGCTTTTTTTTAAGTAGGACATGGCGTTAATATCCATCGTAGTAGTAATGTGTCCGGACAGTAATATTTCGCTGAGTATTAGCCTTCGCTTCGCTCAGACAATTAATATCAGGATTCTTCCTTAGCAGTGTCATGAATTTCGATTCAAAAATTAAGTAGCAAAGAGCATTTAAAAAAAAACAAAAAAAATATATATATATATATATATCAAATCAGTATTGAGAAAAAAAGATTAAAGTATATTAAACGGCCAAAAAATTGTTTAGTAACAAAATTAAAACACTTGTAACTTTGCGTATAATAAACGCATCTGCATGCGGTTTTCCGCGAGTGGCGTTGTTCAAATTGGAGCGTAATAACACACAAAATGAAATGTCGATTTTGGGGTCGATGTTTGCTCAAATAAAGGTCCACGGTCTCCTTATGAGGTTCGGAAAGATTAATTGTTGGCCACAACGATTCAGATGAAATTATGTGTAATATGTAATGTATGTCAGATATATGTATTTAAATATGAAGAATGGTAATGTGCAATTTAAAAAAAAAGTGCCTCTAATCTTGGGAATGATATAATAAGACTTTAACTTTCTTCATAATGATAATTTGTAAATTAAAATTTATTTAACCCTCTCATTCATACGGGCCTCATATGAGGACAGATAAATATTGCCCTATAAAGTATTAGAGTTACAAAATTCTTTCGTCACTGATTCATGGAGACCTCATTTGTGGATAGATAATAGCTAGCATACAGCACAATAGCTGCCAGAACCATAACAATAGTCATAATTCACACCAATATTAATCTAAAATCAAAATATTAAAGCATTATGATGTTTGGCCGGATTTGCTACAAACAGACCAGGAACTAGTCACACTACCATCAAGATTTTTTTTATATATATACAATCTATTATCATGTAGCATGTAAAGAAAGAAATTTTTGTAATAGTTCTACTAAGTTTTTATTTATAGCATGAAACATATATGTCCTCATATGTGGACAGTTTGCACCGAAGTAAACAGAATTCCATTTTTGTTTTCGACTTTGATTTCTTTTTTTGCAGGTTGTTAAAAAAGCAAACATGAATTTTTTATCACTGTTTAAAGGTCACCTTTGTTAACGCCTGGATTTTATAGAAATTACAAAACACCAAAAGCTTAGACCTGGTAGAATTGAAAAGTTCAATTGCATCCAGTTTGACATATAAGGGTACAGCTGAACTAAATAAAAATAAAACAGGTTGACTCTCTGCAGGAGAACCTTTTATAAAACGTTGAAATACACAAAATGTGTACCGAACTTTGCATTTAGATGAAGGAAAGAATTTCCAAATAAAATAGAAACAAAGTTTGCCAATCGCTGTAAAGCTCAAGCTTGCAAAAGCAAAACCCGATATATTTGTTGAGTCTGCACTGTACTAGTTTGTCTAGAGTGCATGGAATCATTTCATTCCATATAAATCAGATAAAACTTATGCAGATGTGTGGCAATATGTGAACATTGAACAATATTGTTCCCATATGAAGACACTGTGAATGTACCCCTTGTTGCATAACGTCCCCAAATGAGGACGTATCAATATGCTAATTAATAGTGCATCAAAAAGTCTGATAACATTATTTCATGATAATGAGATCTCATTTATCACAATAAACAATTGTTTGATTTTTTTTTTTTTTGCTGCGTAAAAAATAATTCATGCATGAGAGGGTTAATAATTTAAATAGTGTGACGGGTGAATAAAATATTCCATTAAGGATTTTCCATTTATTTTGTACTTTTTATTATTTATATTTGTAACGTTAATCTTATTTGAAATGTAAACACTTCAAAAAATGTTTTTACACATTTTTATGATTATTTTTTTAAAGAGAAAATTAAGTTTGACAGCACGATAATTAAGAGGTTCTGAAAGATTAATTGTGTACCACAACAACTCAAATGAAATGATAAATGTTCATGTAATTTTTAATTGGTTTTCAATTTAGGAATTAAACAGTTCGTTTCTATACACTGTAAAAAAAAAATCCGACCAGTTTTCCTGTAGGAATCGGAAAAACAGTTGCCCTTATCGTAGCGGAAAATTTTCCGCCCCAGCTCGGAATAAAATCCGTAAAAAAAGGAAATAGTCAATTCCTACACAAAAACTGGTCGCATTTTTTTTTTTTTTTTTTTTTAACAGTGAACATTTTTTTTTTATATATCAACGCACAACGTTTAAACAAATTTGGTAAAATAACCGCTTGTTGATATATTCAGCGTTAACTTGCTACGAGATGTCAAATTGACGAAGACCGCATGCTCACACGAGTTTAAACGTTAATGCTACACTGTAAAAAAAAATCCGACCAAGTTTTCTGTAGGAGACGGGAAAATAGTTACCGGGAAGGAAAATTTTCCGACCCAGTTCGGAATAAAATCCGAAAAATTCCATTTTAGACTATTCCCCTTTTTTTACGGATTTTATTCCGAGCTGGGTCGGGAAACTTTCCGTCCCGAGAAGGGCAACTATTTTTTCGTCTACTACAGAAAATTTGGTCGGATTTTTTTTTTTTTTTTTTTTTTAGAGTGTAAACACATTTAGTAGACTTTTAAAGTCGCCCAAAACGGCTGTTGAAAAAAATATTTTTTTAAGATTTTTAAAACTGTAGTATGCCTTAGAATATTTCTCTGTATTTATTTACTTTTTAATCTGGTGTTTTTATATTATACTTTAGCAAGAAGGACGTAATCAATATCATCGTATATTCCGAATCCGACCGATAGACATTTTATCTTAAAATAAGGCACATGTATTAAATGCATCAAAAATAGTGACAGTTTTTTATGCAATGGCATATTCATTTATTTCATTTTGCGAAACTTATCGGCCAAATACGAAATTTGCATTCCCAATCTTCATTATTTAACAGTTTGGGCACTTAAGAGTTATGGTTCACCTAATATCGCCTCTGCACACAGTTTCAATAGATGTCTAAATGCTTTTCCTCGAAATAACCATCTTACTTTAAAATGCATGAGGAGAAACGGATATTGGCTTTGAGGTCACAAACTTTCAAAACTGATCTGAGAATACAAAATTTATTAAACATTCTTGTACAGCGAACTAAAATTCTTCGAAATATCACCCTTGGGCATCAACACACCGCTGCCAGCGTTTTTTCCCTTATTCGTATGCTCCCTAGAAGCCTTCGCGCGCAAGGCTGTTGAGTCTGAGCTGGATTCGTAGATATCTGGAATCGTGTCGAATCGCTTCCCTTTCAGGTCTTTCTTGATCAAAAAAAGTCGCTGGGAGCGAGGTCAGGGCTCTAGAGGAGCTTGTGGCAGTATTGACACGTTAAAATTAGTCAAAACTGCGAGCGACGTGGGAGAGGACGCATTGTCGTGGTGAACAAACGAATCATCTCTGATGTCTGGGCGAACGCGCCGGGTCAGGTTAGTTTTACGTTGGAATGCAACACCATTTGAAGGGTCGAATCCGGTGCGTCCGCTCAGACATCAGAGATGATCAGATTGTTCACTCAGACAACACACGCCGCCCGCCTTCGAAGTTTTGGTTAAGTTTAACATGGCAATACTGTTGCAACGACTTTTTTGTTCCCCCCGACCAAGAAAGATCTGAAAGGGAATTCGGCACAATTCCAGCGACGAAGGCAGCTTCGACGAGGTGCATTAACAGACTTGCGCGCGAAGACTTTCAGGGAGCCTATGAGCAATGGAAAAAACGCTGGCCCGGTGTATTGATGCCCGAGGATCATATTTCGAAGAATTTTAGTTCTCTGTACAAGAATGTTTAATAAATTTTGTATTCTCACACCAGTTTTGAAACTTTGAGAGCACACCCTGAATCACTGCTTTCGTATCATCCGTGCATTTGTGTCCATATGCGTTTTTCTGTATATTTATCCAAAAATATTTCGGCCATGAGAATTTTGGTTTGTAATGATGTTCAAAGAAGATATCCTGATAGCTTCATGAAACCTCTTTGAGACTACAATTAGTAAGGAACTTAATTTTAATCAAGGTTATGTTTTCAAACATAATGCATAGATAAATTAAGTCTAGTACCAGATCACCCGTTTCAAAAAAGTAAGTTAATAGTCCTAGCTGCTCTCCCCTCAACAAAATATTAGATTACGTGACGTAAAAAGGCTAATAAAACAGGTAATCCAGTGACGTCAATACTTCGGTAGATTCATTCATTTGTAGCGCAAATTCAGTACACGTGAAGTGGCTATTAAGTGTTAAATTTACGTCACCATTCATATAGTTGAGTTAAAAAATAAATAAAAAGATGCTATTTGACATGGGAATATTGGACACTAAATTAATAACTTTTTCATAATTTTACTTTTTCTGATAACTTTTTTTCTTTTGGTTAGGATACGTTCACTTTAGGAACCAGTTTCGAAAGTAAAAACACCCTCATAAAAGAAACCTGCAAACAAAATCGAAAAGTTAAAATCCCCTTTGTAGATATAGGTCTCAGCTATGTCAAAAAATCATTTAAATATTATTTAAAAAAAAAAAAGTTTTCATAGGATTAATATCAGCGAATGGGTGCTTTCGGTTGAGTGAAATAGCCACGGATCAAACCAAACAAACTTCACTACTGATTTTAGAACTATTTTTTGTCTTAATTAATCAAAGTTATTAAATAAGATGAAAGAGAATTTTAAATTAGTGGTAGAAGTATACCTCATTGCCTATTTCGCCTCCGTGAAGTCGGCGCCTACGTCCAGGACATTTCATTATTATTATTATTATTTTATAAGTGGCGTGATAGATTCTCTTGAGGTATGCGTAGGTTACATTACCCTTCAAATATAAAAAAAATCAGGCGCTTAATCTTTCAAGCCAGAGTGGTTATCTTCAGAGTACGACGCAGTTGAACATGAAACGTAGAGTCATTTGTTAACACTTCGCCGCAAGTGACACTAGGAAATTCAAATATCCAAATTTAACTTCAGAATACAATTTCTCGCTTTCATCATTAAATCTGCATTTGTTTCTTCATTTATCGCATGTTGTGAGATAATACGTAAAAAAACAAGTGGTAATAGAAATTCATGTTTGAATTTGAAATATTTTACAGAAAATAAAATTTAGTTTATTAAAAAGGAGTTATAAAGGGGGTACTATTAAGGGAGTACGTTGAAGTTATCAATTTATAGATATTTTTGTCACAAAAAAGTAAAATCTGTTCACATTAAAAGAAAAAAAAAACTCGTTTTACAGTTCGGTCAAATTTTCTTTATTTCCTAAAGCGGGGTGAAGCACCTGCAATGTTCACGCGGAGCACACTTTGGGAACTTCTGTTCTATAGTCTGACGATCCACTTCTATATTTTCCAAGTTACTTTTTTTTTTATAATCAGATAAAACATATTTTAAAACAGAGAAGGAAGTAATAAAATATTTCTCATTTATATGTAAAACACATTTTATTTCATTTATTGAGTAACTTCAAATTTCAAATTCATTTCTTTATTTGATTCCGGAAAAAATAGTATGTTGACAGCTTTGTATTTCTATATATCTTCGTCTCGAGTTACTTGATTGTCACTCATTTTCAATCCCAGCTAAATGATTCTTAGAAAGACTTTTTTTGTTAATGTACATGAAGGAATAACAAAGAACCTAAAATGCGTTTCCTGTTATACTACAGCAATGTTTCTAATCTTTTTTTTTTTTTTTTTTTTTTTTTTTTTTTTTTTTTTTGTAAGCAAGCGTGTCACATTTAGATTATGAGGGATTTGATAAAAGGGATCGGAATTCTTTGCAGATTAACTTTTATCTTCAAAACAAAAGAATCCATCATTTTGTCACATTGTTTATATATTACATAAAAAACTACTATTTTTATCTGTTTAAGCGACTTAAGTTTTGGCTATAAATCATTGTGACAAAACCATAAGCATGGTGGTAAATGCTATTAAAATATCCTTCGTTTTATCTTATAAATTGGAACAAAATTATATTTCAGATATGTTAAATAACGCTCTTCTCAAACAATGCATTCAGGGGACAGTTCCCCTTTAACCGGCCAAAAATGCTACAAAACTGATTCAATTTCCATGTTTTCCACAAACTACCTAATAAAGAAAATTGAATGAAACATTTTGGATTGTTAATTATAGCATTACTTTTTACAATAAGTAAAACAGATCGATGAAAAATATTTACATTCATTAGGAAAACTTAATTAAGTAACCTACCTTTTTTTTCTTTTCCTAATTACTATGTATTACTGCGTGCATGATTTCTCAAAAACTATTAAAGATAATGGGTTGAAATTTTCTGTGTGCCTTAATATTATACTTCTGCATAAAATGAACTACAATCTTAGAATTATCTTAAACTATAAAGATTTTATTTAAAAAGTATTCGAGATTTTTAACAGATTTTCTTTTTTTTAAATTTTAATATTAACTACAAATATTATAAATGAAGAGAATTAAAAGATTTTAATTCATTATGTTAAGGGGAGCGTTATCTTTAAATTAAACTCTATTTAAAGTGAATAAATTAAAATGAACACGAAATGTCATGCTCAGAGTAATATATGGTAATTACGAAAACGAAACAAAAAAAACTGTAGGTTACTGAATTAAGTTTTCCTAATTAATTTAAATATTTTTCATCAATCTGTTTTCTTTATTAAAACAAGTAATGCTATACTTAACAAGCCAAAACATTTCATTGAAATTTCTTTATTAGTTAGTTTGTGAAAAGGCATGGAAATTGAATCAGTGTTCTACCATTTTTGACTAGTTCAAGGGGAACTGCCCCCTTAAAATGTCCATTACATTAACCCTTTATCTACTGTCGGTACTACTGAGTACCACTCACTTTAAAATTTCATCCCATAGTGAATATAAATAATATTCTAATGGTACTTTGCAAAAACGCTCTTTTAACTCCACTTTATCCGGATACATGGCAGAAGTAGTTCTAGGTTTGTTATTTTAGCGAAGAAGGAGGCTATCTTTGAAACAGTCGATGTGTTTTGTGCCGACATTTTGTACAGATTGTCACGCTCGTCTTTTTATTGCTGAAAACACAGTAAAGGATATAAGATAAGTGTTGGAATTTTTTTATGTATTCATTATGGCAGGGCATGAAATTTCAGTTGAAAAGGTACTAGTCAGGCTAAAAGTTTTGCTCGCCACTATTTTACATTCATTCAGTCAGCAACGTCGGCTACCCCACCTGCCCAGAAAGTCATGAACGATTTATGACAAACAGAATTTAATTTGATCATTGTTAGAAGGAGCTGTCTGTTAAATCCAGAATATTTTACATTAATAAAAAAATGAACACTTTTTTAAATGTTAACAGATAAACAGGGTGTCCAGTCTCAATGGTGTCCAGTCTCAATGGTGTCCAATGGATAATTCCTAAACCATTAGTCATAGACATATTGTTCCAATTACAAAAATGTTTTAGATCAGGTAAAGAAATATTTTAAAAGCGATTTGGGTCAATAAAAACATTTCTTAAAAAATTAGGAAATTTAAATTTTTATACGGCCCCCGGTCCTATAAGTTATATTTAGTAAAATTTCCCCCTTTACACTGCCAAGTAATACAAAAAAGTCCCGTTATTCTACGATTAAAATTGACCGAGTAGTAGCCGTTTAAAGTTGGAGCATATTTTTTGCTGCAAATTGGGGTTCATTCACAAATTTAGTCGAAATATAATTTTGTCAGATATATTAAAAAAATGGTTGCGAGTAAAATTAAAATTGATATATAAATTTGAAATCTTTAATCATTCTGACATATTAATGCAAAATATACAATTTGCAATAAACATTTAAGAAGAATGAAAAAAACAGAATTTTTGTTAAATAAAATTATGCTAAATTAACAGCCTCAATTCTTTACAAAATGATACGTATTTTAAAATATTATTATTTTGTACTAGCTTGTAAAAGTTGGATTATGTCATGTTTTTTTAGCTTTTGATAATTGATTCTCGTGTATTCTGTACCGCTGAATCCGAAATTGGCCTTTATTTTTAACCATCACATCAGGATTTTTCGCAAACTGCAAATTTCAAAGTTAAAAAGTTAAAAGTTAAAATTGAATCTCCTTCCCCATCTCATCGGACCACTCAGCTGTTTAGTTGTAAGAATCCCAGGATAAGCAAAAATATCGAATAAATTATTGAATATAATAAAATGAAATAAAATAAAATAAGTTTTACATATGTTTTATAGTATGAGATTTTTGCTATATTTTAACTTACACATTTACGATTTGAAAAAATATTCTAATGTGATGGTTAAAAAAGAAGGTCATTTTCAGATTCAGTTCTAAAAAGTACATAAAAATCAATTATCAAAAGTTTAAAAACACAACCATCCCCTCTACTTTATAGTATCCGTTTTTTGTTATTATTTAACTTTGACACTTTATGATTTGCGAAATATCCTGATATGATGGTTAAAAATTAAGGTAATTTTCGGATTCAGTGCTAAAAAATATATAAAAGTAAAAAAAAAAAAAAAAAAAAAAACCAACAATCGCAGTCTTGTATTATCTAATCTAAAACTTTTTCTTAAACTTTTGGCGGTAATCTATCCGAAATTTTTTGTGTTATCCTGTAAAATAAGTATAAATGGTAACCACCGAAAATCATAATAATATTAGATTGTTATTGGATTTGCGCCAGTATGTAAAATCTGTTAATCGTAATACCTTACGATATTTTTTCACAGCGCAGGTACACATGAAATAAGATCTTCGAATACTTTAAGCACTTGGTATGTGACCCCTCAAAGCCAAGCCGAAGTCATTTGTTTTCAGAGCAGAAAACTGGCATAAGTCATGCATTTTTAAAGTTTCATAACTCGCTCAATTTTAGCGTTATATGAATGGTACTTTTTTTGTCTTACTTCTCAGTGTAATAGGAAAATTTTACTAAATGTAACCGTATAAAACGTATAAAAATTTTGAACCGTATGTGAACCGTATAAAAATTTTAATTTCGTAATTTTTTAAGAAAGGTTTTTATTGACCCAAATCGCTTTTAAAATATTTCTTTACCTGATTTAAAACATTTTTGTAATTGGAACTATATGCCTATGACTAACGGTTTAGGAATTAGCCATTGGACACCGTTGAGACCGGACACCCTGTATAGTATGAAGAGCTTTCTGGTGACCTATATCATAAAAAAGGGTAGAAATTGAAAAATCAAAACACATTTACTGCAAAATATATATACAAAAAATATTAACTCAAAATATGTTTTCCATAAGATTTCAGTGGTTTCAGAAAGTATCACATACCACTAAAAAGTCATGAAAGAAAAAGTTCCTGCACTTTTAGCACTTCATGTTTGTAGAGTGTTGCCTTTCTGCATTGAAATAGCACTTGACAATCTCAGTTGTAGGGTCAAACTCTGTCAGGTTTTGGGTCCATTTCATTAATAGAAATTCTGAGCAAATCGGGGAATCTTGCTGAACACTTCACGTAAAACTTCTCCAGCATATCTTTCAGTGTTAGTGAAGGGTACATAAATTTGAATTCTGCCCCCTCTGCAATACAATATCCACTTTTTATGTATTATGTATGACTTGGATTCAAATACATGAAGAGTTTCTTTATTTCTTCTCTCCCAAATTCAAGAATTTTTCTTAGGGAGGCCCAATGTGTAAAAAACATGCCGAGATTAACACATCTGTTGACATAGATTGCAATCTTTCTGTGATGCATGTTTAATTAATCTCCCTCTTAACCCGTCGGGACGAGCGCGGTGTGTTTTGACACCCCACGCCCGAAACTTTTCGTCTGCTGTCGATGAGTGCTTTTAATTTATTGTTTATTATTTTTTTTAAATTAACGATAATTTAGCATTTCAGCTACCATTTTTCACGAGAAAGAGTGTAATTATCATGAATTTCACTAACATACAGAATTCTAAAGGTTTGCTTCGTATTTATGCCATTTAATATGTTTGGGGTGTGCTAACACCCCATGCCCGTTCTCGTGTTACGTTTCACGGCACGTGTCCTGCCGGGTTAAAATCTGAAACTCTTGCTCCCAATTTTTATTATTTGTCATCTGCACACCATTGATTATCCCTGAGATGGATAGTTGGCCCAAAAATTTCTGTTCGCTTGGTCCAACACTAGATTCGAGATCTGTCAATGCAATGTTCAATTGTTAATTCAAAGATGAAATAACAAGTTCCTTGCTTTGTAATACCACACTTAAAAGGTTCAATTTCCTGTAGAAATCCAGGACGAAGTACGGAACTTTAAGAAATTTATAATGCTTCAAACTTTTCAGCAAACTCTTAGCATTAGCACTTTTGTTGTCTTTTTCATGGGCGACGTGGGGGAAGTAGATGACGCCGCATTTTTTTCTTTTGGAAGATAATTGCCGTCGTTTGATTTTAAAACACTTCCGCGTGTCGCTGAATTGACGCACTATATTCTGAGTATGTATAATTTTGTTTAAAGCACAACATTTTAAAAGACGAAACTTATTCGCCAACCTAAAATGTTTGCTCGCGAGTGGCGAGCTGACGAGTGGAAATTTCGCGCCCTGCATTATGATCTTAGAATACAATTTGACTAGCTATTTTAGGTGAATGGTGTATGTATTTGATTTAACAATTGGATTACTTGGTGGTACTAGTCAGTATTCCGTATGTACCGTCAGTACACCGGGTGTTGGAGGAAAACTTCTTGTTTACTTTTCGTCTGTGTAGTTATCCATCGTTTTCATCTGCTTTAAAATGCAATTACTAAAATGTAGTGTAGTAATAATTTTCCTAGTATTTATTTTCTGTTTCATTATTACTTTTTATAGTAAACCGAAAAAGTCGTGGCATCGGCTCTTTTTTGCTATGCTAGAAAAGACATATGTAAATTCATATACTGCATATGTGGAGACGCGACAGAACATGTTGTCCCTGGAATATAGACATCGGATAACTAAAGGACTGCTAACAAGATCGAAACCTAAAAATAATATAGTTTTTTAATCCTTTCAGGGGCAAAGCCTTTTCAATGCTAAAGTGTTGAAATAAATGACTGGCACTGGAATTTGCCAAAAAAATTATTTATAAGTAAGGAAAAGCCTATATTTCACATACTTATTAAATCGAAAATATTTTACCACAATTCTTGTGCCATTTGAAATACCTTGCGGGTTTTCAGTTACGATATTTTAGTCATAGTGTACTGACGGTACTTTAAAGTACGACATTAATTAATTACCTCTAAGGAATTAAATTTCTCACGGGTGAGTTTTTTTTTTATGTTTAGTCTTTAATTTTCATTGTAGTAACTGAAAAAAAAATATATGAAAAAAATTGTAGTAGATCCTAATGCAGTAGATAAAGGGTTAAGAACAAGTCATGGTAAAGTTAAAAAATGCTATAAAAAGTGATAGAAAATCTTTATTAAGATTGACGATCGTTTCGTCGCACCAACGGCGACATTTTCAAAATCATTTATGATAGAAAATTTTCTATCATAAATGATTTTGAAAATGTCGCCGTTGGTGCGACGAAACGATCGTCAATCTTAATAAAGATTTTCTATCACTTTTTATAGCATTTTTTAACTTTATCTGTTTATAAGTGATTATTATACATGTGTTTATAACAAGTCATGGTACAAATGTACTGTATCTTATAATAACTTACAATGATAATCATATTGATGCCTAGTTTCCATTTGTTTTTAAATATGAAATTTGTAGGTTAAAATATTAAAACTACTAATCAGTTTAAAAATATAAATGCACTATTCACTATATAGCCATTAATCGCCGAACACTTTAAATTTTAGACATTTTGTCGAATATTTAAAGATATAATTGTGGGATGTTTTTTGAGCTTTAAGATTAGGAAGAATATGTTTGATTTCATGTTTATCAATGGCGATTTGATCAGAAAGGCAATTAGGGACCAACAGAAAATGAAAGAAAAATAATAATATTTGGAATCACTCTGTAAAATAAAATGCACGAAATGATCTATAGCCATAGTATAGGAATATGTAGTTATTGTACAATATGTGCGTTCATTTGTGTATTAATATCACGTATATTCATGGAGATATGTCGATTTTTTTTTCAAGTTCAAAAAATTCTTGCATGTTTTTTGTTTACATCATGCAGGGTTTTCAACCAAATTTAACGCCAGTTTCAGACAATTTAGCAAAGTGTAGTAGAAACAATATAGGGTAATTGGAATATTAAATATTTTATGAAATATGATCAGTATATGAAATAATTTTTTCTGCGCATGCGCGAATGATGACAAAGATTTTTTTTTTTTTTTTTTTTTTAATAATTTAAAAGTCAACTCTATGGAGCAACTCATAAAAAAATCCAGTCAAATATCATGAAAATTCAGAAAGATATCTGCGATAGAGTGATCTGATTTTTAAAAGCTCTCTAAAATCTGCTGAATGGTAAAGATCTTTACACAAACTGTCATTTTTTATTAACTGGATTTTAGAAGAGGAGTTAGTATTTAATAAATGTTAACGAGTAGATTTGAAACAGATTTTGATACTTTATTTTTTCTTGGAATAGGCTCATTCTGGTGGTTTTCCAAGAATAACTAAAGCATCAATAAAAAATTAAAATAAAAAAAATAAAAAATAAAAATGATTATTTATGGAATATCACTTATCATTTAGTTGTTTTTAGAGAACAACTAAAAATTGACTCACTCTATCGCCGATATCTTTCTGAATATTTAAGATATTTGACTGGTTTTTTTATATGAGTTGTTTCATACTGCTGACTATTAAATCATAAAAAAAAAAACCCTTGTTATTTTTCGCGCATGCACAGATAAAAAAAAATTCAATTAACTGCTGACATTTCATGAAATGTGTGGTATGCTTACATTCCAATTGCACTATATTATTTCTAATATATTTTTCAAATTTTTTGATACTGGTGTTAAATTTGGTTGAAAACAATGCATGATCTAAACAAAAAACATGCAAGATTTTTGTTTAACTTTAAAAACAATCCAATTTATATCTCCATGAATATACGTGCTATTCTTACACAAATGAATGTACATATTGTACAATATCCGCATATTCGCATGCTACAGCGATAGATCATTTCGTGCCTTTTATTTTACAGGTTGATGCCAAATATTTTTTTTCTTTGATTTTTTATTGGCCCCCTAATTGCCCTTCTGATTAAATCGCCATTGATAAATATGAAGTAAAACATATTGTTCATAATCCTGAAGTTACAGAAAAATGTGACAAGTATATATTTAAATATTCGACAAAATGTATATAATTGAAGGTGTCCGGTGATTAATGGCTATACAGAGTACGTTTCAATTTATGAAATTTCATCTATTTTCAATTGATTATGATACGTTATTTTCAATACACAGCTTTTAAATAGTTTAAATATATAGTTTCTGCCATCAGTTGAACTCGCTTATAGCGAACGTAAACGGACCATGATTTTTGCTCGTTATAACTGGGTGCTCGTAAAAAACGGTTTTTTAAAAAATTAAATAATTCATGCATACTTTTTTATTATACATATTTATTTATTTTTTATTTTTGTACAGTACAAAAGAAGGTTAATTTGCTTTGAACTATCTTATTGTCTCGTTTTTGTGATATTGTTCTTCGGAGAAGACTCGTGGCCCAAAAAACATCGTCATTTGCACCCCTGGCTTCGAAAAAAGTTTAAAGTTTTTCTACGCACTCAAAAGCCGTTGAATTTGTTGGGGTCGATTCAGCTTGAAATTCTTCACATTCGTCGTTATCATCGTCGCTCTCAAGATTTATGACTCATCACTAACTTTCGGTTGGCTTCGGAATGTTAAAGGAATTTTTCCAAGAAACGCTGAGATGGAGAGGTGGAAGAGAAATTTTAAGAATCACAAAAATATTACTCGCTATAACCGGGTTTTGCTCGCTAAATGGAAGTAATGAATCCATGGACTTAACATTTTACCAAACAAGTAATTCTGATTTCCTTGCTAAATCCAGGTTCTCGTTAAATCCGGGTTCATTATAAGCGTGTTCGACTGTATAATCAATCATACATTGTGTTTTCATGAACATTACAAAAAAGATTATCCTGTTCAGAAATCAGTCAGGAGATTGATCAAGGTGAAAACACGTATTTATATATATATATATATATATATATATATATATATAGAAACTATTCCCTTTATTATATCGCGGAATTAATTAAAGCGAATTTTCTGTCAGAAAATAGTTGTATTATAAAATTTCCCTATTGGTGTCCACATTTTTATTATGCAACTAAAAATTCATACTCTATATCGATTTCTGCACATTTCAAATTCTTTCCTCTCCTTAAATCTTTATTTGTGTTATTTTACCGATGTTTTGCAAATCTATGAGTTCCTTCATATTTAATCCTTGTTTTGTGCTTTTGTATTAAAGTTTCGTTAAAATGAATATTTAAAAATGGCGTAAAATGTATATCCTTTACGCTATAACAGCGTTTGTTCTACTGTTTTTTATTTATATAAAAAAAGGCAGAAAAACGCAGTTGTAAGCAACCTTTTCGCATCCATGTTTTCAAAGATTTTATAAAAGGAGTCGGAACAATGGAACAAAGGTAACAAAGGAAATTATTCACCTTGTACAAATATCGCGCAATTAATTAAAGCGAATTTTTTATAAGAAAATTGCTGTATTATAAAAATGTCCTGATTGGTGGCCACATTGTTATCACAGTAACAAAAATTCTTACATTTGATCGATTTCTGCACATTCCATAGTCTTTCTTCTACTGAAATCTTTATTAATGATATTTTACCGAAGTTTGGTAACTCAATGAGTTCCTTCATATTTATTCCTTGTTATCTGCTTTTGTATTAAATTTTCATTAAAATAAATATATAAATATGGTATAAAATATATTTCCCTTATGCTACAACAGCGTTTGTTCTGCTGGCTTTTATTTATAAAAAAATGGTAGAAAAACACAGTTGTAGCAACCTTTTCGCATCCATGCTTTCAAGGATTTAATAAAAGGGATCGGAATTGTTTCCAGATTACCTGTCTTTTTCAAAACAAAGGAATTTATCATTTTGTCTCATTGATCATATTTTACGTAAAAGCTACTCTTTTTCTCCCTATAGAGAGATTAGTTTTGACTATAAATCATTGTGTCAGAGCCAGCAACACGGAAGTACATATTTTTGAAACAATCTTCTTTATTGCTTATAAATTACAAGGGAAGTATATACAATATAACATTTTCTCAAATATTTCTTCTAATGCCATGCTTAAAGTAAAGAGACAATCAACAATTGAATGAGTAAATAAAATATTAAGGGAATGACGTTATTGACAGTAGATTTTTTTCTATTCCTAGTTTAAAAACATTTTAGGTGATTCTAAATAATAGAGAAAACTTTGTCAATTAAGAACATCTCTTGAAAGGAAAGGATTATTACACCCTAGTATATATCAACACATCTGCTGTTTATAACAACATAAAAAAATAGGTCACAATTAACAGGTCGAAATGCCTACTATTTAATGCGAAATAAGTCGAATATTTTATGTACGTATAAGTCGCGGGATGTCTACATATTAAACGTTTCACGAACGATTATTGTTTCAATTAGCAACATCCACTTATTAATTTTTTTTATAATTTCCATGTATGAAAAAATACGTAAATCTTCATAAAGTTGTGAAAGAAAAGGTAGATGTGTTAGGTGTTTTAGTAAGTAAAAAAAAATAAAATTAAGTTCTTACTCTGAATTATCAATTAATAACTAGGAAAATGATATAAAAAATTGTAAAGTTTAAAAAAAAAGCAAAAGTTATGTAATGAAACAAAACAAAAATGTAGTTTTTCTACACAGAGCCTAAAATGTGCCTGAATTAGGAGGCCTAAGGAATGCTTGAGCTATTCATCTGTTCAAATATTATTAAAAAAATTCATAGGTAGAAGAAAAAAGTTTTTTATTCCAAATAAATCCTTGTATCTTAGCCTACAGAGATATGCATTCATTGTATCCTACTATGAAAGAAGCACTTGACATTATACCCAAATTGAGAATATTTAGAATTACTTAGGATCAACTTACTAAGTTTTTTCAATTGAAAATTAGCGGATTTTATGTAAAACAAAACTTTATATAAATTTCTCATATTAACATCTCAGTTTTTGATAATATGTAATGCGCAATTCTATGCAACGTAACTCTTCAGAAACAGTCGGAATATGTTTCTAGGAACAATGAATTTAATATTTCATACTTACATTCAAAGATACGTTCTACTACAAGTTTTCCCTAACTTATTTACAAAGTAAATTTAACATTTAAATAAACGTGCATTTATTAAAGACACACCGTAGGCTCCTGTTATGTAAAATTATTTTAGATAAATATCCGTTTTACAAAAATATAAAACTGCGCATTTTAAAAAAGATAATGAGAGAACGATGCTCACGAAAATTGCAATTTTTGTTTGTAACAAGTAATGAAATAAACTAACAAAAAATTTATATTTAAAAAACCAGAGTGCGAGAGAGATGCTGAATAATTTATTCGCTCGCAAAATATTTTTTTCCACAAATAAACCCATACATTGCAATTTGTGTTGGTAACAAGTTATCAAATAAAGTAGCGAAAAATTGTTCACGTAGACATTATTATCCAAAACATTCGAAACGAGCGAATTTAAGAATATATAGGTTTACTTTTTTGCATATTTTTATTTGCAAAAATGATTAAATTTAAATATTTAAATTTCTTTAACGTTTCTATAGCTCAGATATTTTGGAGAATTGTAAACTTGATTTATATGACAGATGATGATACAGAGAGCTTTAGATTAAAATTTAAAAAAAAAAAAAAACTTTTAATTTGGCAGAAACATTATGGACGTACTTTCGAAATGTGGCAAAATGTACTTTTGTAGTATTTTAATTAAATATTTTACAAAATATACAATGGATTTAAAGTAACATCCACTTACTGACGTTTTCACACAGCATGTTTTTCAAAATATATAAATTGAATAGAACACATAACACGATTTTAATGGAGATAATAGAAACTGAAATTCATTTTATTCTTACAAGGCACTTTTAGACATATTAAATTACACAGAAACATTTTTTATTTATATAAATCATAATTACTTACCTATTATACATAAGGACGTCTGGTTTCCAAATTTTGTGCGGAGGTATTCTAAGGTCTTGTATGCCTCCGAACTCTGAGGCGTTCCACCTGAGATTCACGTCAACCCACTCCTATGTTGACACAATACAATCAGAAAATTGCGCGCATAAGCAGCGCAGTTAGTTGGAACAAATAGTACAATGAAAACAAAAAGGATATATGTAAAGAAGAAACACCACTTTAATTAATGCAAATACGCTAATTTCTAAGAGCATGCAATTTGTGTGAACAGCATAAAATCTGATAAGCTGCTAATAACCTACGACTAAAAGGCATTGAATAAAAACATTTTTTATGAATTTAATCTATGGTAAAAAGAATTAACGATGTTGTTTGTCTTTGATTTATAACCTAGAAATTAAAGCGATACATATTGGAAATCGTAATCAACAAAAAAGATATTTTTACCATTCGATTTCGAATAAAATTGCTAATAAGAACAAGTAGAGAAAATTCCGTAAAGGCGTGCGTTTGTATTGTAAATGCTTCTAAGCTTTAAAAAATTTTATTATACTTTCAATGTGTCTTTATGGGACATAAAAAAATAAATACGCATCTAAATTTGCGACAGTGGTTGCTGTGACCTACAAAGTAACATGCGACGATCTTCCATTGAATTAATTCCAACGTCTAGTTACCGTACATAATCTGTGCCCGTGAAAAACGAATGCTATCCTGTCGAATATCTGAGTTTCTGATGTCATGTGTATGTAACCGAAGAATTGGGGGTTTTGTTGAACGTTTTCAAAATATGATAATATGATTTAGTACACGGTTGTTTGGACATGAAACGCGGGATATCAGTTGCGGTAGTTAGTAAATGCAGCGAGCTTCAGTCTGTATCTTAGATTAATGGAGCTGTATCGTTAAAGAAATAAAATTTAAAACTATAATATTTAAAAAGAAGGTTGCTTTAGGATCACGGATACTACGTAGTTAAGAAATCTAAAGTTACGTTTATGTGTATTTTCAAAAGCTCAGTGAAAGTATTTGAATTTGTATTCTGGCCACTTTTAGGTTTGAAACTCCATTAAGGAGTGGTTTAACCATTACAGTGGCAAAGTATTCCTGTTTCCAAAATGTTGAAATGATTGAATGTCACCAGCATTTTCGAATTACCTGATCAGAAGATAAGCACTTTTCGTCATGTACATTATAAAAGGAATATTTTAAAAAAAAAGACAAGTTTGACGTTTCTCTCTCTTTTATACTTACTAGATGAATCCAATTTGACCATTACAGTACATTGGTGAAAACCATTTTTTTTATTGAAAATTCTAACTTTTTTTTTTTTTTTTACATTTAACAAATATTTCTTTTATTATCCAATAACAACTAAGAATTTTTGTACATCAAGTATACAAATAACGTATCCAAATAAAGTTTTCAAATTTATTAAAAGCTATAATTCTGAATTGACCTCATGCCAGAAGTTAATAGCTTAAGAAATATCCAAAGATTTCGCCTCATACAGCAATATTTTTTTATTCTGATAATTCAAATTATTTAAGCACATAATGCAATTACATATGCATTAAATATGTTCTTTATATAGATTATTATCTTATTTATTGATGAAGTTTAACATTCCCTTAACATTCGCGAAATAAAAAATAAAAACCATTTCAACACTCGCGAAGACTTAATTTGGTTATTCGCGAATTTTGTTTCATAAAGAATATTTTTTTTGCATATTAAACTCGCTTTGTTTTACCAATTCCATAAACCAATTCGACACTGGGCAGCTACACTGTATTGTATAGTCTAAGATCCGAGAACTTTAACCGCTGTATTGCGTCAAAATCTAGATCAGTTGTTCCGAGAAACTCGAAACATAAATGGATGCTAAAACTAAGAAGATTCTAATATTTTCTTTAATTCAAAAAATTTATCGCCTTGGAAAATTTTCTGAGAGATTTTAAAGTTTCAAGAACAACTTTTTCAAAAAGCAATAGAATGCAATCCTTAACTGTTAAAAAGTATTTAATAAAAAAAAAAAAAAAAAAAAAAAAAAAAAAAAGGAAATTCATAAACAAAAGGTCTGTTTCTGCAAACAATCGCATATCAATGAATTTTTTCAGCCATCAACTAGCAACTAAACTTTGTACAATATGTTTATAATTATTCAAATTTATTGACAGGATATATTTGCTAATACTTAATAACTATATTTTTATGTTTGAGTTACTTTTTGCATTAAAACAAAATCGTAACCCCCCCCACACACACACACCCCTTCCTTTTATGCACGGGAAGATAGTGTCAACATTTGCGATTTTGACATTCTCGATGGTTTCGGCGAACCTAACCATTGCGAATGTTCAGGGATTACTGTATTGTATTATGTGCAAACGGGTTAAACTTTCAGATTCATCTGACTGCTATAGAAATGTTAAACTTAACAAAATCATTCTTGATAATTATTTTTATATCATTATTTATTGATGAAGTTTTAATTTCACTGTGAATTATTATCTGGAAACTAATGCTATTTATATTGTCGTAAGTGCAAACGAGCCAATCTTCCACAATCGCCTGCACACGATGATAGAAATGATAGGTAAAAAAATCAGGCTTTAAAATTATTTTCATAACCATAAACTGTGATGTATGTTTAACACAAATTACGTTTGAAAGAAATTTATTTTCTTATTCGACGGTGTAGAAATTAAAAATATATGATGTTAAGAAGTTAAAAAAATTACAGCAAATGCAAAATTTAATTGTTACGTGTTGCGAATGTTAAAATGATGGTAGAGTTACTAAGGCATACATTTGTCCTTAATAGTACAAATATCGTTTTATCTGGTTACAAAACGCATTCTAATTAGCCGAACTCTTCACTTTTTATAATGTAAAGTAATTCTGGTTTCCAACTGATTTTTTATTGTTCTTGTTCATATTAACGTCCATTTAGCACATCTCGTTTGGCACAGCATGCCTGATTTTAAATTTCTAAAAACGGATGAAAGGAATAAATTCCACGGAATTAACTTGAAAAAAGGAATATATTTGTATTTTACAAATGTGGTTATTAAAAGTTAAATATTTCTGTTTCATCCCGATTATATTTTTACATGCTTTAAAAATTTTTAATTTTCAGCAATAAAATTTGTTGGAATATTCTACAAATAGCTAGTATGTTGCATAGAAATATAAAAACTTTAAAATAAAATTTTTAGAGTTTGGGCTGTTGCAAAAATATTTAGTTAGCTTTTTCTTCTGTATTATAATTTTTATCTCGTATAAACGAGGTATAAAACAATCCCTAAAGAAAAATATACTTAAATAAAAATATAAAAATTACATTCAAATAATTATAAAATATTTTCACAAGTTTCAAAAGTTCTGAAAGATCAAAACTTCCATTCACATGTTCAATTTTTTTCCTATTTACAATCAAAATTTTCATCACATTTTTCTGCTTATGTAATTAGATTTTCATGCGCATAAAAAAGTTTGCGTATTGAATATGAACGATGATTTCACTATTAATATGTATTATTTATTCTATCTGAATATATATTTACTATATTTGGTAGATTTTCAATAGAGAATAAATATTTATCTTTAAATTTTGTTCGTTTTTTTATTTATTCAAAACTTTAAATATATATTTAAGCATAAATAATAATTTAATTATACGATTGCATTACATGGCTTCAAAATATTTGTTTCAGTTTACCCACACTTTTCACAATACTTCTTTTCATATTAAAAAATAAAGATTAATTTATAAACATAGGATTAAAAATATGCTTTATCGAAGAAAAAATGACTGCAGTAGGTAATTACTTAAATTTTCTAAAAGAAATGTTTTAGTTTAAAAACTTTTGTACAAATTTTTTTAAATAAGTGAAAACGGATTAAACTAATAAATCCTACCTTTTAAAATTGATCACTTGCGTGGAATTAAAATTTCAAAATTAAGTTAAAAGCTGGATTTCTTTTGTTATTAAGCAGGCTATTAAAAAACCGGCG
Organism: Maratus speciosus; assembly: GCA_963932465.1. Classification (NCBI taxonomy): domain Eukaryota; kingdom Metazoa; phylum Arthropoda; class Arachnida; order Araneae; family Salticidae; genus Maratus; species Maratus speciosus. Next base: position 316,870,718 of record OZ010792.1, read on the forward strand.
ATTAAATTCATATATTTATAAAAATATTTCAATGAACTCTAAAATAAAGCTTTCTAAATCAATCGTAATTTAATTAAAACACCTTCTGTTTACACGAATTAGATAAATGAATCAATTTAGTTTTCTTAAATGTTTAGTAATCTAATAATTAAACATTTGGTTTCGTGTTTTAAAAAAACTATATGTAAACAGTTTAATTATTTTTTAAATCTACTATGAACCATAGATTTAAGGTGAAACATGTTGTTTATTTCACGCATTTTAATTAAAATTTTCAGATAAAGTAAATTTTAATGTTTAAAGAATCGCTTAACTTTTGTGCAGTCTTCAAACTATATCGTATATCTAACACAATGGATAGCCGAATTCTTAATTAAAGAAAAGTTGATTTCTTCATATATCGAACTACATTTTTTGCGCTGAATGAAATTAGATGGAATAAATAAATAAATAAATAAATAAATAAATAAATAAAATAAATAAATAAATAATAAAATAAATAAAACAATGTTAAGCAGATATTCTCAATAATTTAAAAAAGCTAATGTAAAAGATTTCTAATAATAATAATAATAAAACGACTGATTGCTCCAGCTAAAAGTATAATATACAATAATTGAGTGTATAGTATATATTGAATGAATATCTGGTGAAATTGAAAATTAAATAATCTATTACAATCCTTTCTCCACTTGTAATCTCCGACAGGCATAGTAATAAAAGTGATATCTGTGTATAGTATAGAAATACCAGTGAGACCAATTTTAGTGGCTCCTTGCGGTAAAGTCAAGAATTAACGTGACTATTTCGGAAAGTTTACGAGAAACGGGAAAATAGTTAAATACGCAACAATTTAGTAGGAAAAGACTCCCTGCGCACACAAATGTTAAAAGTAGTATGCATACGACGCTCGTTTGTTTGTTTGAAATGTTTTAAATAATGTGAATCCTCAGTTCAGAAGAAAGACTTAACTCCTTGCCAATAAGCTCGGTTAGCATCAGTGCGCAGTTTGTACTATGTTAACTACAATACAAATGCGGACACATTGGCGTTTTTATGAGGAGGTAACAATGGTATTTCCTCCTCCCCTGATCTTTCAAATTTCAAGTATATTTCGTAGCAAAAAAAAAAAAAAAAAAAAAATAATAATAATAATAATAATAATAATAATAATGTACTACGCGAAATAATTACCGTCATCGGGATATTTTAATGCTTTTACATGTTCCAGGCAACCTCTCTGAAACCATACGTGTCTGCACACTATATTTCTCGCAGCTCATTACTTAGAAAAGCAGGTTATATATTGGCACTATCATTAGTTATATAGCGTCAATGGCCGCGCAGTATTTTAGGAATTTCATACATATGTTTTTTTTCAGATAGCCACACAGGTAGGAGGTAAATGGGGTTAGGTATTGTGTTTATCTCGCGAATGCTATAGGTGATGTAGCGTCATATACGCAAGATGCCTTTTCGTTATAAATTGAAGCTCCTCATCAACTCTGTAACTGAAATTCTTATGTAGGTCTTATAATTTTTAGGATCTGCACGCTAATTCTTGATGTTGTCGCTTTAAATATTTAGAAATAAATTTCACGGAAATCATTATCTTCTACACACTAACTACCTTCTTCCATTCTAAACTACATTTATAATAACTCATCATAACTCAATGACTATTTTTATTGGCTTAAAATGGATGATTGAAATATAGAATAAATAAATTGTGAATATTACTTAAATTATGAGGGTAATTAACTAACATGCTGATATTCGAAGATTCTGGACCACAAAAAAATATTCCTTAATTAATTTATTATTTTTTTATTTCTAACATCTTAATTGTTTTATCGACTAAGTATGTTTTTTTTACACTTTCTTCATTAAAGTTTCCCGTGCGCCTGTGTCAATTTGCTTTTAGGTATCAAGGTCTTGGTCTATATTAACTCTTTTTTGATAATGAATAAAGTTTGAGTGCTCTTCTTTTTTTGAAGCTGCTGCAAACTCGAATTAATAATGACAAGGATCTTCTTTTACGTTAATAGTTCAGCATAAGAAAGTGTGCAGAATTGAAAAGTAAAAAAATATCACTGACGTGCATAAGTTTCATATTTTAATAGTCTTATCTAATCTGAATTTTTAAAGCTAAATGTTTCCTCTTTATCCCAGTTTGTTATTTTTTTAACATTCAGTCTCAGTTTCCACCTAAAAAAGTGTGCCTCTGCCTGAAGTATCTGACCACTTAATTATGGATATAATGAGACTGATCTTTAACATAATCGAATGCCTCAATTCTATAATACTATTTACAATTATAATTACTTTATTAGTTTTCTCTCATTCCTCATACTAATGCGATTCAGGCATTTAATAAAAAAATTATATAACTATTTCTTATTTTTGTTTTTAATAACTAAGTATTTTTCGATTTTAACTCTTCAGTTTTTTAATCTTCCTGTATTTTATATATTTAGTTCCTAATGTTCAGAACATAATTCTAGCTAGCTTTGTCATAGATAATATAATTTAACATTGGATCATTACTTAATCACCATACCTCTCGATTAAGTATTCTGTACATACCTCAGTTGCGATTTTCTTTGATGCTGATCATCGTTGTATAAAATTCCATATTGCTTTATTATTATTATTATTATTATTATTATCGTTGTTGTTACATTATTGTTGCATATTTCTTGTTCATCTTTCTACGAGATCTGAGGCTCACGCTAAATAAATTGGGAATTAAAAAAAAATATATATATAACTATTTTTTTAAATAATGTATTATTGTTTTCATGACATCTCCAATAAGTACACTGCTTAAAAATTTACAAGAACAGATGTTGGCAATAAAGCTATGCTATTAATCATAGTGTTATAAATAAGATTACTGCTATTTAATAGAAATCTGAGTAGAAACAATATAGAGTTTAACAGAAATCGGAAGAAAAGAATCAACGTTCTCTTTGTCGTATAAATGAAAATGGACAAAAGATGTGAAATCAGGATTTATCAGAATTTTCTTCTCTTCACAGTCTCGTTCGTAAAACACAGTCTTATTTGAAATTAAAAAAAAAAAAGATCTAAAAATGTCTCAACAACGTGAATTACGAAAATACACCATGGCCTAATGAGTAATCAATAGATTGAAAGGTCAAGCACAAAGGGCCAAACACAGAGATTGTGGACTACAAGAAAATAGTATTGTACGCCATTCAGGATAAGGAAACCAGTGTGCTACCACAACTAAGAGATTGGTGTCTGACGTGAAAGTGCGTTAAAAAAAATGCTATTAAGCTCCTTTTATAGAGGATGTTAAACGAAACCGTCTGTAAAAAATTTGATTTGCATGTATCTATGCACATAGGCCAATGTGCATATTCCTTTCTTACAACGGAACGTGATACCGGAAAAAGATGGGCTGCTGAGAATCCAAATTATACAAAACGCGAGTGAATTGAACGGTTTGTTAGTCTAGATCAAGATTTTTTATCATTTTCTCTCACGGCAGATTTAAACCTATAGTGCTTAAATCTCATGTAAATTTTACGTAGCACATTAAATTGCAAGAATGAAAAATAGAAAAAGTATATATGAAAATGCTAAAATCTCTTATCATTTTAACATCATTCAATGCTTTACTCATCTAAGAAATATTATGGTGAGAGCAAGTTACACGAGGATTGACAAATGAGAATAAAACTAATATTGCAATGTGTGTTCTTGAATTTTTCATTCGCAGTCCTCTACTGCTGGAACTCTACCACCTGGAACTCTATTTAAATTTGCTGAAGTGCATACATACATACACACTTATCAAATTGAATATTCTTTTAATTCAGAAAGATTTTCCGAGGTCTAGCAGGACTGATTAATTCATTGGAATTGCGAACAAAAAATAAAAAGTGCAGAAAATTGGGGGAGGAGGAGGTTGTGAAAACTGAATCAGTCTTCCTCGGTAATTGCAAAACTCAGTTCAACCATAAAAAGTAGGGATGGGAATATTGCTACTTAATTCTTAGCTGTCCCAAAGGATTACACATTATATCAAAAATCTTCCATAATTTAAATGTTTTTTGCTGTTTACAGGTGTACAAATCTGTGTCTTAAAGCACATCTTCGTTTTCTTGGCATGATTTCATAGCATTAAAAATTCCATTATTTATCTTTGTTCCTTGTTTTATTTATTATTATATTTTTTGAAAATTTACAAATTTTATTCATGATGCAAAACACTAATTTTAAAAACGAATAGGAGTTTTTCGTAAAATAAAAGGGTTTGTTCTCTGTTATCCCATTTGACAGTTTTATCTGCTTTTGTAAAGTAAGAGCTAAAACAAAGCTTTTCTCCATCTATAGGCCTTCTGAGCGTTTCAAACTTTTATAAAGGAAAAGATATATTCATACCATATTTCAAATATTGTTGCAAGTTCATACATTTAAAAAATATAGCCCTTTGGAAATATTATGAAAAATATAGACAAATTCTCGTATATGTAAAACAAACTGATGTTTTGATGCATTTCTACAGTTATTTCGTCATTTATATTTTACCATTTATTAATTGCAACGATTTTAAATGTATCAATGTCTCTTCGAATCTTAACTAACAATTGTCCTCCAATGTTCTCTAAGCTAGGCCTTGTTGTGCACTCCTTTGCTATTCTGATGGTAGTTTTCGAAAACTAAAATAGAGTTCCTCTGGCTGTAAAACCCAATTCGTCCAATGTTTCATCCTGTACTATCTGTACTATTTATCACTTGTTACGCGAATTGCGTAGTGAATGGTATAATTACAAATCTATGTAAGATCATTCGAGACAGCGACATTGACAACTGTAAGTCTTGCAGCAACTTCTCAACACAGCTTTTCTCCATAACCAAACTCACTAAATATTTTGCAACAGAACATTTGCCATGGTAATATATTCTTATAAGAGAATTTTATTTAAATAGTTTAGTCTAATTTTGTTTGAAAATATTATTTATGGAACTTTTCTTTAAATACTTTTCATAAAATATTATTATGTAAAATATTGTTTTATGCTTTACAAAAATTTTACATAGTAATTAAAAAAAATATGTTAAAATATTATCTTGTATTAAATATTTCGTATCATTGTGTACTGCTTTTTAAAAATAATTTTATTTAATTTCATATCTTTTTGAAATATCAATCGCCTAAATATTTTACAACATTTTCAATATTTAATAGGATTCAATTTATAAGAATCTATTTATTAGTAAAAAAAATGGCATTTAAAACATTTCAAAATAGAAGGGAATGTTAAACAGATAAATGTCACGTTTCGGTTAATATCAAGTGTATGGTAACAAGTTCATATTTAAAAATATAATGTAGAAGTTCAGATGTTTTGAAAATTAAAAAGAAATTCTAACATAGTGTAAATAGAAATAGATTGAATACTTGTATACCCATGTTAGGTTATTTATTTTTGAAATTCCCGAAAAATTAGTCCACTTTATAACTTATGCAATATTTTTGAAAACGACATTTAAGTATCTACAATGATCTTTAAATATATTTGAAAAATAAAGCATAAAAAGTTCTCAAATTTTACTGATATGTTTAAAAATGTATCTAAAAATGTTAAAGTATTTTGCAGCTTTAATTACTTCTGGGTTTAACGAGTACCTTTTAGAATGGTGTTTCTTCTTATTTATTATTTATTAAGTATATTAAATATAACGTTTATTTAAATAAAAATATAGATCGAAATCATACACAGAAACCACATCAATTCAATAATTTATTCAAAAATCATTTTTTTATCTTGTTAAATATTTCCCTACTATTAATTTTTTACAACAAATATAATGTTAATATTATAAATATTGCAAACTTATTTGAATTTTGAAAATTATTAAAAATTATTTTTATTTATTATTTTTTTACTTTGAATTTAAAATATCTAAAATTATTGAAAGAAAATAATGCAGGTATGATGTTTTTAATTTACCATAACACTTTTTTCTTACTGTAAAACAAAATTAAATACGTACAGAAAGCTATCAGATATAAACATTAATGCATTTATTCTTATTATGTTACTTTTAATAAATATTTTATGTTCAATATTTGATATTTCCGAAACATATATAATATGTGAAATACTTTACACAAATACTTTTGAAAATGGATTTAAATTTCTTAGAAAAAAACAATTAAATAAAAATTATTAAATGTATTTTAAAGGGAAAAAATTAACGGAAAAGTATTTATTAATTTTGACAATGTTATTAGAAATTACAAAAATAGTAATTTCCATATTTAATTTTTAATGATAATTAAAGTAATTTCTTAAAAAGTGATAATTAACATCAACAAACAAAAAATCTAATAACCTCGTCTTCATATCCTATCAAAAATCTATATTTTATATTTGGAGATCTTGAATTATTTTTACAAAACAATAGGTGTTTAACCATTAAGTTGAACATAAAACGTTGTACAGGAAACAACGGTAGCAAACCATTTATCCCGTTGAAAATAAAAGGTACCCAGTATGATTGCCAATTTAGCCTCCTCTTTTATTTAATAATTTCGAATTTATACCTGGAATTTATAATATAATTTCTTGATTTATTAAATAGCAGGTAAGCAGGTAAACAGCTGATGTGTTGAGGGGATACCCTATTGCAAAGCAACTCTACTTCATGCTGATGAGTGACTGTCTATCATATCTTAGAGGAGCCATAAAAATAGAGTCTAACTGTAATACTGCAGATGTACTATAATAAAAAATATATAAAGGTAAGGAAGTGTCTATCTCAAAGAGATAGAAAACGAAGCGATTAAGCGTATAGAAAAAGTCGATAATTTCGGATTGGCTAATCCGAGATTAGGAGGCGGAGCTAACTAATAAGTCTTAAAAATAGAAGAATTGAGAAAATGAAACTGTAAATTTAAATATTAAGAGAGAATAATGACTAAGAACATTAATGTAAAGAAGGTTAAGATTGAATAAGAGTTTTAATCTGTTTAAAACTGTCGAATAACTCGTCATAACCGGAATCAGGAAAAATGAAAGATGTTATATAAATATATATCTTTTTTTTTTAATTCTTAAGGACAATTTTCATTGCCATAAATTTAAAATATTTACGAAAAAATATAATTTGTGATTACATATAGTTAAAATGCTTCTTTTGAAATTTCCAGTATTTAACTAGAAATTTCTCAATAAGAAGGAGGCCAAACTGTCAATCTTGGTCTCGATCTGAGGCAAATCTGTATTTTCATTTACATGTTTTACAAAATTAAAAGTAATTTTATTAAATTTTCATAAAAAACTTTACCTTAGGCGAAATAAGATGATACAAAAGAAGCGCTTGCACTGTAATTCTGTCTCTGTCACTATTTGTATAAGCAGTTGCATTCTGATTTATAGAATATCTATTTCTGTGTCGTTTATCAGAAAATCGGGCTCATTTTCATTATTTCACGTGCTTTCACATGGTTTCCACACTAAAATCTATAATTTTGATATGTATTTATTTTATCTTCAGTCTTACTGAAGTTTAAAAAACTTTTGGCTTGTAGTGAGATATCCTGTATTTTTGACTGTATAACTGTATTGCGATCATGTTTTTAAAAAAGAAAAATTATTAAAATTTATTTTACAAGACTGATACAACCCCTTTATAATTTTATAAAAACGTTTTAAAAACATTTGTATAATACATAGCTATATTCATTTTTTATGTATTCTATTTTTAAACATAAAAAGAAATTCCTTCAAAATAAACTGAAGCAAAATTGCGAACCGTCGCTATTGCGTAGTTTATATATATATATATATATATATATATATATATATATATATATATATATCTGTTTGTAAAAGATAATTTTTTAAATATTAAAATATTTCTGTTTAAAAATATATAAAATTATCTTGAAACATTGGCTGCATACAAGGTGCTTAGAAAAGGTTTATAACATGGAAAGAGCACTTTATTTATTTTCTTTCCTGTTGCAAATTCTATATATATTTATATTTGTTCAAACACTTTTTATTATTTTTGGTTTCGTTTTTAATAATGAAACACTTGATTTTATTTTAAATTTGACATTGACTTAAGACTCTGTCTATGTAATATAAATTTTAGATTCAAGAGAGATTAATTTTTAAAATATAAGACTTATTATGAATTAAATTATCTTTGAATAAACTTTTCTTAATTTAAATTATTTTTTTAACATTAAAAATGTATTACTTGAAAATAATTCAATCGCATTGAAATTGCTTATTTGAAAATAAAATATGGATCAAGTTACATGTGGAAAATTTTAAAACAAACTGAATTTTCCGAATACTGAAATCAGAAAGATAAAAGGTTGAAAATATGTGTCTTATCGAATATTAAAAGGAGATTTCATGTAAAACATTTGTAAAAAATACTTTTACGAATTTTGGTATCATTTAAAACGGAAAAAAAAAAAATGAAGTTGCGATGTACATGCAACAATCTTTTGTTTATTATAATTGACACTTTTAAAATTGCTAGATTATTAAATGATTTTTTTTTTTTTTTTTAACATTTTGTGTCGGTACTCAACTATTTAAATTTATTAATTTTATTTGGTGTGTGTGTTTGGTACCTAACATTAACATATTTATTTCTTTTTATTTTGAAAAACAAAGGGCCTGAACGTTATTTGAAAATCATACAGATGATCTCAATGTATAAAAATTTCGTAAATGCATTAGAATATAAAATTTAATAACGCAAAATATTTAATAGTAAAATGAATCTTCATTTTTAATATTTTGAAAACCAAAGCAATATTCTAATTTTCCCAGAAACATTGGAAATGTAAAAAGTATAAATTGAAGGATATATGTATGTATTTGCAAAACTTTATATATGTACTTTTTTGTTAAATTTATTTTAATAAATATGTACCATTAACTGTTTCTAGACGTGTTTTCTAATACTTAAAAGTTTTTTAAAATCGGAATTGTCATTTCCCGTAACAATGTAATATGATTGTATTATATAGGATTTTTTGAAATCATTATTAAATAAAAAGTATGATTATTAATGAAGATCTCTGACATTTCCAAAACAGTTTTCTGGGCATATATTAATTTTGACGCATTTTGATGAATTTTAATTTATCATTTTTACTGATAAAATGTAAGCTTTCCCTATTTGTAGAAATTACTGAAGAATTTATACAACAACAATGATACAGAAATCTATGTATGAACCATGATCGGATAATTTCACATGTGGCCAGTAGCTAATGTTATCGGTAACTGAAGCTTTTTATCGAAATTTCATTGCATAGAGTAGAAACTCAACAAATAGCAATGAGAGGAATGCTTGTTTTTAGGATACTGCGAAGTCTTTCCTTTAGCAATTCATCCATTCTTTTATTTCGAAGGTTGAAGAATAAAATTTACGCCTTCGCGATTATATTACGACGGCTTTTAAGTGTTCTTCCGCGAACACGATAAAAATGTAGTTCGCCATATTTCATGCTATAAATTATTACTAAAAGGAGTGTTTTATTCGAAATGATAACAAATGATGTAATATGAATAAATTCAACTACCCTGGTAAAATTTACTACGTTTAACGAATGAAAAGTAATTTTTTTTTTTTAGTATTTCTGGTGTTTCAGAATTGAAAGCATTGGGTCGTCATATTTGAAACAAAAAGTTTCATAACAAAATGAAAACATAGATTTACTCAGATTTGAAAGTGCATTTTTGTCAGTGTACTAGTTTGGTAAGTACAAAATATCTAAGTTAAATCTTATACCTGTTTATTCATTACAGATTTTTGTCATTGAGCTTATCATATGTCATGATGTAAAGCCCACATAACGAAGGTAATAAGCTTTATAAAGAAGAGTGAAAGCGACTGAAAAGTTTTCTGCTCTTTAAACTTTTTTTTAAACCAACGCAATAGAAGTTTAATTTCATAACAATAACTGAGACTATAAAGGGTATTTCAAATAATAAAATATTTTATTCTTTTAAAAGCGGAATAATTATTAAAAAGCTATATCTATGTAATAGCTACTCACTAATGCTTACTAAATGTGCTCAAGATCTTCAACGCAGACAAAAAATATCATGAATATATCTTCTACGCAAGAGAAAACTCACTGAATAAGTATAACATACTATATAAAGGTGAGTGAAGCTGACTAGAAAATACATTTTTTAAAAGGTTCGTTATTATTGAAACATTTTTCCCTACTACTGATACAAGTATCTCAGTATTAAATAGAGAGAGGTTCAAATAATAAAATAATAGTTAATTATCCCTTGTGTTTAAGGGATTTGAATAAAAATCATTAAATTAGAGTTATTTGGAATGCAAAAATATTTTAAATAAAATAAATTAATTTTGTAAAATTTGGCTTACTTAAAAAATTAAGTGATAACAAATCTTATTTTTAACATTAAATTCTCCTAAAAATATTAATTCGTTAAATATTAATAAGTTAATCTAAAATTTTCTTTATTTTTTTACAGATAATTTTAAATTGTAAATGCATACCTTTTGATCTGTATTTTATATAAGTCATTCAAGATGCATGTGTTTATTCGTGGAAATCTTTTAAACAATAATTGCTGTTAAATTTCTAATATGTGTGTAAAAATGATAAATCTTAATTTTTTTTTACATCAGTTGATAAAGCTTATCATTTGGAAAGTTTATTTTAATGCAAGAAACCGGTTATAAATCTTGAATTCTTTGGTTTTGTTTTTCATTAGGAATTTTTTAAATGAAAAATATGTGTACAAATTTAGATCTATGTGTTTGATATAGATTCAATTATCATGTGAAAAATTCCACATTTGCTTCACGAATTCCTTATGCGTTGCAAATTGCTTTGACTACGATATATTCCACATATAAATATTTGTAACATAATAAAATATTTTGAATAAATGCATTGTTAAAATCTATATCAATATAGAGAGAAATATTAAACATATCATACTTTTCATAATATGCTTTGTTATTGACAAGTGAGGAAACAAGGCAGACATGCTAGAAACATGCATGGAAAAGAGAAGAAAAAGTTTGAAGTGTTATAGCGTGAAATAAAAAGCAAGATATCATGCTGTTAAATGGTACAAAACTTAAGTGATTTGGAGTGAGCATGCAAGGATTGAGCTCTTATAGTGGAGTGAAATGGTGAGAGTGTGACAGGCAAACAAGACTGTGCAGTAACGAAATGATTAGGTGAGGGATTAGGACTCCAGAGAGTGGCAAGGTCTCGAATTTTCAGTTGAGCATTTTTCTGACCATCAGCGTTTTTTTTTCTGATGGAATACCTAGTTTATTCTCATCTCATATAATTAGATTTTGTTATTCTTAGAGTCAATTAAGAGACAATTGTGATCTTTACAGAATAAATATGTTTTAGTTTTAAGATATATTTATGTTTTAAAATATTCATCGCGAGGAGTTTTTATTAGCAATGTGGCAAAATGTTTTTAGTGAATAATATAGGGTGTCCCAAAATATTATACATATTTCATTCATACATATGTGTGAATTGTCTTTGCCTCCCATTCAGCATATCTTCCTATTTGAGTACCCCAAAATAAATAGCCAGTTGATGTGACATTACTATGACATCACAAATGGTCACACGATGCACAATCACAAGCTCGACCAAAATGTGATTTATTTAATTACATATATTTGCATAATGATTCAAAATTATCATTATTTAGTGACTCTAAAGAGCAATCGCGTTGACCGATTTTTTGTTTATTTGAAAGTCGTCACACGAGTGGTCACACGATTCACAATCACAAGGTCGAACAAAATGTGAATTAGTTAATTTTATATATAGTAACATATTGATTCAAAATTACCATCATTTGGTGGCTCTAAAAAATAATCGCGATAAGAAATTTTTATTTATTTGAAAGTCGTCACAGAATGTGCAATATCGAAGTCAGAATAATGTTGATATGACTGATTGTTTACGTCAAACGATGATAACAATTACAGGAAGATTACATTTTTGTGATGGTGCTCTAATTTTTGTTATAGTGCTATAAATGAAACTAAATATTTACCTTTATAGCACAGATCCAGAAATTGTACAAGAAATACAAGATAATTTCTGTTTGTATGAAGGAGAAAGGAATATAAACACCCTCCATTAATTAAAATTTTGCGTACCCTAATATAATTTGAAACTGGTGATAGTAGAGAAAATGTGATTCAGACACGATTTACAATAAAATAAATAACTTTGTAGAAGTTTAGAAAAGAATCATGCGATATCCAAAATAATTTATCTATACATTGCTTGTGCATTCGAGATAAAATACTAAATGTACAAAGCCGCATAAGATATATAATCTTAATTTCAGAATGAATAAAAAAGAATTTAACAATTATATTAAACAAAACTTATATAATTTTTGGGACACTCTATATAATATTCGAAAGTCTGAGAAGTATGCAATACGACTTTAAAGCACTTACATAAACATAATCCTTTGTTATAAAAAAAAAAAAAACATTTTTGAGAGTTTTTCCATTTAGTATTTGTTTTGCACATTATGTATCCTAAAACTTATAATTATATAATGAGTAAATAAATTCATGTCGCGCAAACTTTATCGAGGATTTAAAATTTAATCCATTTGAAAATAATTCTTCTTGGGGTGTTTTAATAACTAACACTGTCTCTTATATGAAGATAATTACAATGCAAAATCTAATAAGAGTGTTATGAGTAATATAATGGTAATAAAAAGCATTAAAGATTACTACTTAAAAAGTTAAATACTTCTGTATTTTTGTTTTTACATTCACTTTCATTTTAAATCAGAAAAATATAAAATTAGTAAATAGATACTAATTGTTAAGTAATTAATTTTCATTTTCAAGATGAATATTCAATGTTTTAAAATATATCAACCTTGCTTAAAACCACCTCAGTATAAAAAAATAGAAATGTAGAAATATTGTTAATGAATCTTGTAGAAATCTAAAGTTTGATTATATCAAACACCATGTTGTGAGATGTGATCTAAAATATGAAAAAAGTACAAAACATAATTAATTGGGTTAACATAATTCTCAGAAATTCATAAATGTGTCTTTTGTAATACACAAAATAAGTTTTAATAAAAGCTATATTAAAAGTAATAATCATATTTGGTTTCGTAACACAAGTTTTAAATCGGAAAGGTTTTTCATTGTTTTATTAGATTTCATACACAGCCTAAGATTGTTCATAAAAACGAAAATAAATAAATAAATAAAAACTAAGGACAGTGTAGAATAATCATTTGAGTATATATCTAATAAGTTATGCAGATAAAATTGAAAATAAATAAATAAATAAATGCATTATTAAACAAAGCTAATTATTAGTTATTCCGGTAAAAGTTACGAATTTAATCATATGTGTCGTGCATTGACTTTTTAGAGACTTTAATTTTTTCACATGCATAAATGACCTCTACTTAAATTCTACTTGTGTATTTTCCTGCACATGCATAAATGCTTATTGCTATAGATCTAGAAAAATGCTTATGTTAAATTGCATGTATTATCGAGATTATATAATGCTTACTTCTTATTAAATCTAAATAACTTCATATTAAATCTATACTTTATTAAAGTTAGTTTCTTGAAATAGCATCCTCTTTAAAAGTTATTGCCTGGAATAAGTTCCTAGCATGCATATTTTAACATGCCTAGTGTTACTTGAAAATTTGCTGAGTTGAAAATTTGAAGGCGAATTTTTATTTTAAAATTTAGCTGGTATTTGCAAAAGGCTAAAAATAAACTAGGATGCCACCATGCACGATAGGGCCGGATTAGGCTGAACAAGAGGATAAATTAAGTTGAATTGTATAAGATGAACATCTTAAAAATTAAAAACAACCAAACAAATAGAATTTGGAACCAATTAATAGCAAAAAATTAATAGTTCTCTTAATAGCAAAATGTTCAACAGGAACGTATTTCAAATTTAAAAATACGATGGCTGTGAAATAATAAACACCAAAGGGAATGCAGAAAACAACATGTAAAAGTTTCAACTTGGTTTATCCTCTAAAATTGAGCTGTTGTATCGATCATGTCAAACTTACCAATTTTAACCAGATATTTGAAATAATTTGTTGGTTCTTTTCGTCCTATAAGAGGGGAAACGAAAAAAAGAATATAAAGAAGAGAATCATTCCAAACACACAAACTTTTTTCAAGCACACAGTTGCTCTTGTGCAGGCCTGAAAACAGGGAACGCAAAAATTATAAATAAATAGAGGGAGTGGAAAACTGGGTCTCAGTAGGAGAAAAACTAAAGTAACAGCTGTTTCTAAAGATTGATATACTGAATGAAGAAAATTCATCTATCCTTGATATCTTTTAAGATGGAATTTATAACACATTACATGAAAAAATAAAATAAATTCCCCATTTTGCTTTGAATGTAAAACTTATATTTTTCTCCTTAACATTTCTTTGATTTTAAGTAAAATTTATTGCTGTCAATCATATTTTCTTTGGTTCCTGTTATATTTTAGGTCACTTCTACCATAATGTTAGTTACGAGAAAACGTCAATGCATATGACATTTGTTTAATTTGGTTATGAAAATTTATTTCATACTTTATATGTACAGTTTTATATTTCCTAATGGAGCCTGCACATGGACGGATTTTAGATTTGCTTTATAACAGTCTTGGAAGAAATGCTGTATTTATGGAAAACGATGAATGCGCATTTATTAAAAATAACGTAAACAATTTGAGTTTTCTTTGAAGTGAAACAACCCTATTTAACTAAAATTGCCATTTTTAAAAGATATACTTTACATTGATTTAAAATACATAACTGAAAAATATTTATAATTTATAGCCTTTAAAATTTTACTGATAATATTAATCTCTTTTTATTTACTTGATAAAATAATAGAAATTTTATCTTAAATGCTACTTTTATATTGGTGTGCATTGCAGTCTAGAATATGTTACAAAGTTATAGAAATAAATAAATTATTTAGTTTCTAGCTATTGAAATATTCAAAAAGGAATTTGATTCCTTTAATGTTTGCTGTAAAAATTAAGCAGTTGTCTTTTAATCTTTAAGCACTTAAGTTTTGATACTCAAAGTTCCCACTTTTAGACAAAGTAATACAAAGTTGAACTAATGTAAAAAAAAATTACGTAAATTTTTAAAAAATGCGTTTATTTTTTGATAAATTCATTTTTTAAATGTTACTACCAAAGAAATGATGAATGCTTTTATGAATAAAAAAGTTTTTTGCATGTTTAAAATATTAGGAAAATTTGTAGATTTTTTTAATTGTGGATACCAAAGAAATGATGATTGCCTTTATTAATTAAAAAAATTCTTTGCATGTTTAAAATAAATATCCGGAAAATTTTTATATTTTTTAAAGATGATTTTCCTCATTCGTATTGCATATATATAGAGTAGTGATAGCGTTGAGGATCAGGTATTGGTTCGTTCGCTTTTTGTTAAAAATTTTGTTCGCCTTATATATATTTTTTTGTGTGTTTCCACGTTTTAAATAGAAAGAACTTACCAGATTTAACCAAACGTTTGTGATTATAATTTGGTTCTTCTCATCCTGAAGGTGCAAAGAGAAAACAAGAAAAAAGTATCAAAAACATTCAAAGAAGGAGAAAAAAATATGCAAGATTTTTGCTTTCGTCTCGGCTGCAAAATAAAAAAAAAATATCCTGTCTCATTTTAAATTATTTCAAAATTAAAAAAAAAATGCAAAAGGAATTTTAACTTCTTCAGCCACAGTGGATATTATTATATTTATAGTTTTGTCAGTCATTGTTTCCCTCAATGTAGTAAAAATGTAAATATTAATAATTTAAATTCCGGACAGGAAAAACTCCGATAGAGATCTATAGCGATCACAAATTTACTATTTAAAATGGTGATATTTTACATGAGCATAATGAATCGGTATATAAAATACCGAAAACCCCTCGACTAAACATCTAAAAAATTAAATTACTGTAGTGGCAAACCAATACTGGATATTTCTAATAAAATGGTTCCCATTATCCAGCTAGCGTTGTATGCATCTGAACCACAGTAAAATGCCAAAATCGGTTACACATTTCACAATTCCGTTAATTGGTTTTCATTATTGGTAATTGTTAATCCTAAAGTGACGCTATGAAGCTTCTCTGCCACAAAACTGAATATTGATTATGTTGCAGATATTTGTACCAAAACGCCAATATTGTACATATATTGGCTTTGCATCGGAAATATTGCCAATAAAATATTGAAATATTTTTTAATTAGCAAAATTTTTTGAAGAATTGCAATTTTGTTGCAATATTTATTTTGCTATTATAATATTATCAGTATTGTTCAATGTATCGTCGGTATACCAGTATTGACAAGATCTTGTTTTATTAATAGTTTGGAGTTAATCAAAAAATACATCTTTTTTTTTATCTTCCGTACTTTTCTATTAGTTCAAACAGATGTAAAATCAAAAATGTAACATTTAGATTGAAACAACAACTAAAAAGATAAAGCGAAATCTCGAATTATATGCTGAAGAAGTTAAAAATTTAAAAATAGTAAAAAAAAAAAAAAACAGCTTTGAAATGAGGTTTTAAAATATTTCATATATTAACAAAATGTTTTACAAAAAATTCTTTAAAAAAATTGTGTATAGATTACTCTATTTGTATAAGAGAAAACTGTGCACCAAGAGTTAGTTTACTTTACTAAAAAAATATTTAGTTCTTTCTTAAATACAATCTTGCCTTTCAAACACATTCTATATAAATACAAAAGCACAATTTTAATTTTAACTATTGCATATAAAAACTTTTTTAAAAATCAATTATACAAATAGTATTTCATATAATGCATTACAAATACATAATATATCAATAAAATAAACTTACATGCCTCATTTTTGTATCTTTAATAAATATCTACTTAAAATTATCTATTTATGACAGAAAATATTCACATAATACGTAGAACTGTAAATGATATACATTTTCAATTTTGATTTTATAAATTCAATTTTTGTAACAGTGCATGTTTTTGCAAATAGTTCATCAGAAAATTTCTAATTTTATAAATTCAGAGAAGTAAGACATCCAACAAAACTAATGCTATTTAAATTTCTTCACTTACCGTTTTTAATGTATAAGAAAAAGTGATATATTTTTTTAAATTCTATGGGTATAAAACATATCGAAGAATGTAAAAAATTCATTTTAAAACGGCATTTCTGAAAAACATATCGCCAAGTTACATAAAATCGAAAACAATACACCAGTGGTAAAAACGACGAAAGTCCCTTTTACCAGAAAACATAAATTAAATGAAAAACCAACCTCTTATTCAACGTGTATAAGAACTTAACAATTTTTCAAATAAAATCCGTACGATTGCCGAAATTGTGAAAAAAAAAAAAAAAAAAAAAAAAAAAAAAAAAGGAATCGTAAATCAATTTCTCTTCAGAAGTCACAGAAAAACGGTCGTAGAGCAAATTTCTGCTAAAAAAGATATTTTTTCTAAAAATTTCATATTTAGTGAACTTATGTGAAATCCTACCAACATTAATCAGTAATATTGGTAATAATTTTAGATTATCTTATTTGTAGAAGAAGAAGAAGAAGAAGGAAAAGAAAAAAACGGGGATTTTTTTTACTTCTATTGCTAGATTGCTTCTTTAGCAATTTTGACTTAACTAGTGCTTTACGTTATCTTTTCCTTCTTGAAATTTTTAGTCCAATTTCACTTAACTTGTCACTTTTTCATTAAATTTATTAGACTCATACCCTTTTCTTTTTCTCCGGAAAAATTGAGAAGGAGGGGCCTACTGATCTCTACCAATCAGAATTTCACAACCTTTATATGTTTAACTTTTCCCCTCGAACTCAGAGATTTTTTGTGTAGTTAGAATATTTCTTTTCCTAGGTACTCATGCTTTGCAGGACACTGTATCTTTGGCCCGAGTGTTAAGCTGACGTCAACTAGGTAACCCCTTAAACATCTCACTATGTTAACCACTGTTATAAACTATGTTGCTATGAAATAAATGAAAATAAAAAGCGAAATGTCACTAACAATTATAAATGGTTTTCATTATTTAGAAATAAACTTATTTTTAAAAATACAGTCTAAAACTATAAGCAGCCATGTGCAGTAAAGTGCAGGTCATGGTACTCTGAGTCAGAAATGCCAAGGTTATCCTATTTTCCTATCTATTATTTCCAAACATAGTTATTCATTTTATTTAATGACAGACATTCTATGTTAAAAAAGAAAAAAAAATAGTATAATAAAGGTATTCAAAACCCGTAATCCACGTAGTTTATGCTCCCATATCAAAGAGACTGCAGAAGGGGAGACATTCAGGACCACATTATTTTCATGTTTTTTTCTCAATTTAATGTCTAATAGTGTTTGATTCCGGTAACAGTGACAGTGATGATGATAAATAACTCTTAGAAATAAAATACTTGTATAAAGATTCAACGATTCAAAGGAAAAAAAGTACGTAAATCAAGCACTGTTTGTAAGTCAATGAAACGTTCTGAATTTAGCCTATCATGCGACATATATAAAGAAAGTTATTCAAATTTTATTTACGGTTTCTTAATGTGTAATTTGTAACGTTTATATCTAATTTGAGATAAATCTATCTAAAATTTTCTAGATTTTATAACATTTACATGATTTGTATTATTATTAAATAACTTTGAAGTATCTTTTGCCTTTTGAACATTAAAAGGTACAAATATCGCAGACGCACAGAAGTTCATTTTTGACTCCAGAATGACGGTAGTTTGCAAGGGTTGGGTTGGGTTGATATTTGACGGCCAATTATCTACTCGAGGGATATAAGCCCAAGGGCGGTTGTTTGCAAGGCGTGGAATCCCGGTGGTTTTGGAAAGATTTTCAATTCGGTAGGCCAGATTGTGCATATTAATTAATGTCCTCCCTATAGTCGTATTAGAAGCTGAGTCAGTGGTATTCTTGACATATATTAAAATATATAAATTGTGTGTATTTTTTAATGGCAATTTTGTGTGTGTTTATAATAAAAATTGAGTGTAAGACCGCTGCAGAGACTCCTCATCGAGCTGACGGCTGAAATTCGAGGATTAGACGGAACTCGATTAGCATATTAAAATGCAACTGGTCTGCCAAGTCATTCTTGGTGAAAAACATCTGTTGACCTCATTTTAGTAGTTGATTGGTAGGTTTATCATTGTGTTTTCCTGCGACCAAAGGTATGAAAACATGGAGAACCGGGAGCAGGAAAACACAATGGTGAACCTACTAGTCAATCATTAAAATCATGTTTATAGGTGTTAACTACCAAGATATGAAATGGCAGACCAGTTGCATTTTAATATACAAATCGAGTTCTAACAAATCCTGGAATTTCAGCAGTCAACTCGATGAGGTGATGCAACCAACTCCCGGCCTCTGTGTTTTATAATAAAAGAAGCTTTTTCGCAGTAACGTAAAACCATCATGCTGTTCCTAGATAGGCCTAACAGATATTAGGAAACGGAGTTTTCTCGCTAAATTGGCGCAAAAAAATTGCTCCAATCTAAATGTGTTTGCGAAAATCCGAAATCCCAATGTCTGTCCAAATGTGTCATCCGTTCCCATTAAACAGATAAAACATTTTATTCTAATGATAAATAAAGTAAAACATCTTAGAAATGAAGGATAGTTTTCCCTTTAAATGCACATTTATTACAGTGAAACCATTTTTTAAATAAATTATTAAATTATAAGATTGATTTAATACAATCCTTTTAAACTCTCATTATTTATCGAACAAAAGTCACAATCTTTTAAAGAAATACCAGAAATTTCTATTTATCACAAAAATCCTATTATTTATTACCGTCTGCATCATCAGATATGGTCTGCACTAACATTGAGAAATCTATAACATATCTATATATACTACCATGCTGTTTCAAAATAGGCGAAATATTCGAAAGTGGAGTTTTCTCGCCAAAATAGCGCAAAATTCGTGCCAATCCCGATGCGTCTACGACATTTGTTCCCATTGAATTTTTCCTCTAATTGTATAGAAAGTAATATACCTTCGAAATAAATTATATTTCTCCCTTTAAGTGCATATTCGTTAAAGTTAAGCCATTTAATAAATAAATTATTAAATTATATAAGATTGATTTAATACAACGCTTCTAAACTATCATTATTTATCCAGAAAATTCAAAATCTTTTAAAGGAATACAATAAATTTCTCTTTATCACAAAAATCCGATTATTTATGACCGTCTGCATCCTCAGATATGGTCTGCACTAACATCATGAAATCCATAAATGGTACTTCTTAGTTATCCCGTCGACCAATTTCGCCAAATTATATAAATCGCCAAACCACTCGCTAAATTATACACATTGACATAATTTTTATTCTAAATAACGAAAGAACAAATAAATTAGTAAAACATTAATAAAAATACAAATAAAACGTCGAATTAATGGTTTTATTGGCCATTATTGTCATTTAATCTTACAATTAATTAAATAATGGCAACCATTATTGGCATTTAATCTTACAATTTGGCGACAGTAATTTGGTCGACGGGATAACTAAGAAGTACCCCATAAACATATCTATATATACTGCCATGCTGTTTCAAAATAGGCGAACAGATATTCGAAAGAGGAGTTTTCTCGCCAAAATAGCGCAAAATTCGCGCCGATCCCGATGCGTCTATGACGTTTGTTCCCATTCTATTTTAACTCTAATTGTATAGAAAGTAAAATATCTTTAAAATGAATGATATCTTCAGTGCACATTTGTTAAAGTTAAGCCATTTAGGAAATAAATTATTAAATTACATACGATTGATTTAATACAATGCTTCTAAACTATCATTATTTATCGAAAAAAAAATCAAAATATTTTAAAGAAATACAAGAAATTTCTCTTTATCGCAAAAATCCGATTATTTATGACTGGCTGCATCCTTAGATATGGTTAGCACTAACAGCATGGAATCTATAAAGCGATTAATCGATTGGGATTCACAATTCCAATTTATTACTTAGACGTAATTGTAAAAATGGAAATCCATTTTTCGCATTTTAAATCTCTCAAAACTTGATTGATGATTTCAAGAAATGACCGTACGAAACAATAAAAGGATAAAATCTTTTATTGTACTGCCTTATGTATTACAGCCGCCTTTTTCCATTTTCTTTTCCTTTGTAACAACCCATCCAATAGTTTACAAAACGTTTGAAACAGCATCATTGAAAATAAAATTGATGTGTTTTCTAAAAGACAGAAAATTTCAAATGAAGAATCTATTTTTGCTGCTCATTCTTTGATTTCTTTTTGCTGTTATTTTTTACATTAAATTTATTTTAAAATATATGCATCATGGTATTATGCATGAAATGCTAAAGAAAAAATAAGTGTATTCTACAGAAAACATTTACTTTTTAATGTTGCTACAGCAGATATGATAAATATTCAAACATATGAAAAATAGTTAAATTTGACATTGATTTTAAAAGAAAGAAAGTTCAAGCGTCAAGCCTGGATTATGAAGCCTTTTCAAACATTTCCATATCACTTGACAAAACTTCACCGTAATAAGGTAAAAAAATGCGTATGTAATTAATTTAGAAAAGACATAACATATTTGAAAAATAGATTTCAGCATCTACCGTCCAGCCCGAAAGGCCCTCGAATTCTTTGGTCAAAGTGTTTACATGATCTCGGTTTTTATATATTCTAAATACCATGCTAAAATTTTGTTTCGTTATAAAACGCATAGCAAAGTTATTTCACATTCAGAGATTTTTGCTAATAAACCTGCACTCAAATTCTTTTGTACAGCGCTGTATATTATATATTTTTGTATATGTCACATATAAGAATACAATTTAACTCATAAAAAATCCGCTTAAAACTACCAAAAGCACACTTCCGGAGATTACTACCTGCAGACGGCAATGTACACAGTTCTTTGTGTAGCCCTGTATCGACATTTATGTATTTTCCACAAACATCTCTAAATATATTTTTTCCTGTAAAATGCATGACTACATAAAAAAAATAAGCAATTCACGCCCATACGTAGTAATTTCTACGAATTATTTTGTTTAGCCCTGTATATCATTTATAGAATTTATACACGCCACGTAGTATGTAAAAATTTGTTAAAATTTAAAACCTATACTGTATCTGAAAACGCACTTTTAACAATTATCGTTAATAGGCAGGACTATATCCGGTATCTTTTTTCTATCCCTTTAAGACATGAAGAGTTTTAGTAGAAATTAAAAGTCTTGTTTTTTAACCCCCATTCATAGGATCATATTTGATTGAAAAAAAATATTTAAAAAAAAAAGTCCAAAGTCAGGTTACGTCAAGGGAAGATCCACACAATTGGGTGGGTGAAGGCTCGGCTTTAAATCACATAAAAAGAGGAAACTGTTTGTTCTTTTTCCTTAGAATTATCTACACAATTGTGTAGGTCAGGTCATAAAGATTCCTGTAAAGCATGTAATAGTGAAGCTCAGTAATAAATACCTATTTCAATATGTTAGAAATGATGAAACGAAACCAAAATAAGTTGCAAATAGTTTTTACCACATATACCATTATGAAACCATATTCTTTTGTGTGATCCTGTAAATGACTGATAAATTCTAATTCTAATATTAAATACGTGAGTTATCAGATTGCTAACTAAGCGTAAATCAACAGAGTGAAAAATGTCCAAGCCGGGAATCGAACCCGGGCCCCTGGAATAGCGCTCCAGTGCTCTACCATTAAGCCTCGAGGACGGTGTCCAGCTTGGCATCTCTCACTCATATAACTCGGTGAGACTGCTACTGCAGCTACTAGATGGAAAAGTATTCATGAGCACACAATCTTGTGGCGTAACATGAGACGCAAATTAACCCAGCATCGGTGAATTACGCTTAGTTAGCAATGTGATAACTCACGTACTTAATATTCAACATTTTCAAGCGTAATTTCACTGCTGAAAAGCAGCTGAAAAATTAATTAAACCGATAAAATTTTACAGTCCATGTTTTACAGAAAGCATGTTTAGTGCGTCTATGAAAGTCATATCAATTTCATTATGATTTTAATAAATTAACATTTGAAATCGATTTTTCCCAAATATCAAAATGTAACGGAAATTCGTGACTGTTCCTGTAGTCGAACTATAAATGTTGCATAAGGCATAAAGCATGTTTTAGTTCACGTTAGAAATTCTTATCGATTTAATTATGTTTGTAATACAGTTACATCATTAAAACATAACGCAAACGATTTGAGGGGTGTTATAAATAGTGTGCAAAATCCCTATAAATTCCTATTTAATTAATTTTAATTGGTAAAATTATTTGAAAATGTATTAAATAATTGTGTAAATTGTCTAATGTAGTTTTAAAAATTCACGAAAAATGCTTTAGAAGATAAAATTTTCATGAATTCATAGTGTGGGATACAAAGTGTTAAATAATATCGAGGAAGTAATCACTGTAACTGGAATGAAAAACAAAAATAATACTTTCATAATATAGATATTAAGTTTATGCATAGAATAGAAGAAAACAAATTACAAAACAGCGTTTGATAATTTCAGAAACCTATAAACTTAGCATTAATAGGCTTATAGGCATATGTGATATAAAAGAAGAATAGTAATTTTACAATAAATATTATTAAATTTTACGTGTAGAGTAGAAAGACAAATAAATTTTAAGACAAAGTTTTATACTCTCAGAAACCCATGAAGTTCCCAAGTAGTAACTAACGTTGGTTTATTGTTGCAATCTTTTGCAAATTGTTGGGAGAACGTAAGGTAGGAAATGTTAGGGTTGGAAAATGCAGTCGAATCTGGTTATGATACGTTTCAAGAGTTTGTACAAAAGTCGCGTATTAAGCGGTATTGCACATCAAACGTGATTTTTATAATGTTGCAGGAACTGGACTTATTTACATATCTAACCGTCTAGATGAACTTTAGAGATTTTATTTATGCGTTTTCTGTCGGGAAGCATACCTGTTACGTATATTTAGATTAAAATTTAATTGTATTCCAATTTAAGGCATTGTTTCTTTTTATAGGACCAACAGGAATAATAACAGAAAATAACTATGGGTTCCAACATAGCTTTATTGTCGATTAATGTGTTGCAACCAAAAAAAATATATATATATATTTACAAGACTAACTTTTTAACAGGAAAAAAAATGTATATATTAAATCTTTGAAGCACAACCTAGTTTATAAAATCATACTAGGGAAACTGAGTAAGTAGGTCACAAACTGATATGAGAGGTTGGAAATTAATGGTAAATTGTTTCTAAATATGTCAATTAGTGGTAGCATAATCGAACTATAAGATGTTAATTTTAAATTTATGAGGCACCAGTTGCACAAAATGAAACAGGGTCGTTTAAAAGTTGTTGACGAAGAAAAAGTGGTCGTCCAGTTAAGATTGCGACAGAAGAATCAGTGCGGAAGGTTAAGGAAATCGTTACAGCTGACTTACGAACAACAGTAACAGCATAGCAACCAAGTTACATTAAAAAGTTTAATTTCAAGTCTGTAACATCAAAATTTTTTTCTCCAAATGTTGGCTATAAAATTACTTCCTCTTAATTTGTTTGGATCAAGTGTAGATTAAATTAAAGGTAAAAAAAAATTAAGTATAACTTAAAATAAATTTTCATGAATTAAGGAAAATTTTGATTGCCTTACTTAAACTTCTAGAAATGTATTTCTTTAAGAATTTTTAATAGGGTAGATTTTGTTTTGAATATTAATTTCATAAAGTATAAATTATGAAGTTCACAGAAAAACTGTAATGTAACCTATAAAAATGTTAAAAGAAATAAGATTTCCAGTAGCTACAAAAATTTGAATAATAAATGTCGTTTTATTCCGATAGTAGTTGTTGACGTATGCTTAAGAAACAACCCGCATAGCATTTCAGTTTTGACTCTAATTAAATTGAATTTAACAGTATATATATAAAGGTTTGGACTTCTATGATTCGTAATTACTTCACTTTTAAGCTCACAGGCTATCAAAGCCTGAGAGCTAATGTGGCCGCAGGTTCTGTATGTACGTACGTATATACGTACGTAACGCGAAGATTCTTGATAGAAATATCCGATTTGCTTCAAATTATGGATATAGGTTCATTCTGATAAGGCGCTTCCCTGATTTGTTTTGTGGGTTCATTGATTAATTATAAAGGGGGGCACAGGGAGCTGATCCTCCCTTAATTTACATAAATCGGTTTTTCATGCAGAATTATCAGATTTTTTTATTAATTTGTTATACCGGTTTATTCTGATACAGCGCTTCTTTCATTCGATTCGGAGGTTCATTGGTTAAGTATAAAGATTAGATAAATGGATTTTTCATTCAGAAATATCTGATTTGCTTCAAATTTGGTATACCGATTTATTCTGAAAATGCGCTTCCCTGATTAGATTTGGAAGTTCATTGGTTTAGTTAAAGGGGTAAATGTAGGAGCTAATCCTCCCTCCGCCCTTAATTTAGCTAAATGGGTTTTTGATGCATAATTATCGGATTTGCTTCAAATTTGGTATACAGGCTTATTCTGATAAGGCGCTTCCCTGATTAGTTTTGGAGGTTCTTTTTTTCTCATTTGAACTATATTGGTTTGTATTATAACAAAAAAACGCACATCTTTTTTATGATTTTTATTTTTGACCGTTTTGCTCAAAAAGACGGAGTTCTATTTTGCGAATAATAATAGACATATTAGTGTGAATAATAATATACAATTAGTTTTAATAGCTGTGAGCCCATCAGTTTAACTGGGCACTTTTCAATTTCTTTTTGTATTCGGAGGTAAAAGTTACCGACAAATCAAATTATGGTATAAAAATTAGTTGTTTGTATTGAAAATTTTGAAATTTGTTGCATTTTTTATACGATAATGCCTTTCTATGTTTATATTTTAATACAAGTTTAATGAAGACATAATTCTCATTGGAATGGTTATTTTCATTTTCCTCTGCGAAATAGGATAGAGGTGACAGAAGTTAAGTTTTTTTATAGCTATTATGCGGAATATTACCTTTATAGCAATATCTCCGCATATACGATATTTTAACACAAGTTTAATGAACACATAATTCCTATTTGAATGGCTATTGAGGTTTTTCTTTGCATCTATTTCGCAATAGAATAGAGGTGAGAGGTTGAGTTTTTTTATACCTATTATGCGGAATATTACCTTGATATTTTAACACAAGTTTAATGAAGACATATTTCCCATTTGAAATCTTATTTTCATTTTCCTCTGCAAATAGAATAGAGGTGACAGAGGTTGAGATTTTTTTTTTTTAATAGCTATTATGCGGAATATTACCTTTATAGGAATATCTCCGCATATACGATATTTTAACACAAGTTTAATGAGCACATAATTCTTATTTGAGTGGCTATTGACTTTTTCTTTGCATCTATTTCACGATAGAATAGAGGTGAGAGGTTGAGTTTTTTTTATAGCTATTATGCGGAATATTATCTTGATATTTTAACACTAGTTGGAAGTGCCAATCCCAAAACTTTCTTCTATCTCATGTCAATATTTCATTATAATTAGTTTTATTAGTATTTTTATTAAAATTAAGCATAACTTCATACACTTTTCGATGGTACAATATTCAAAATGCACAAAAATTGTTTTTACAGCGCCACCCAGCGGCGGATTTTTTCCAAATTCAGGGAGAATCTTCTTGCCATGGTCAAAAACATACAATAAAATTTGGTTCAATTCTATGCATAACTTAATACACGTTTCGATGGTACAATATTCAAAATGCACAAAAATTGCCATTACAGCGCCCTCTACCGGCGGATTTTTTTCCAAATTCAGGGAGAGCCACAAACATACAAAAAAATTTGCTTCAATTCTATGCATAACTTCATACACTTTTCGATGGTACAATATTCAAAATGCACAAAAATCGCTATTACAGCGCCCCCTACCGATGGATTTTTTCCAAATTAATGGAGAACCTGCTTGCCATATACAAAAACGTTTTTTAAAAATTTGGTTCAATTCTATGCATAACTTCATACAAATTTTGATGGTACTATGGCGACACACGGACACACGGTCACACAGACTGTTAGACAGACATTTTCTATAAACATGTTTTTTGTGATCTCTGACCCCTAAAACGTGTAAATCCGTCGTAAACCGGAAGTCGAAAAAATTTCGATTACAATACTTTCTTCAATTGAAGATAGAAGAAAGTAACAAGTTTAATGAAGACATAATTCACATTTGAATGGTTATTTTCTTTTTCCTCTCCGCAATAGAATAAAGGTGACAGAGGTTGAGTTTTTTTTTTTTTTTTTTAGCTGTTATGCGGAATATTACCTTTATAGCAATATCTCCGCATATACGATATTTTAATACAAATTTAATGAATACATAATTCCTATTTGAATGGCTATTGACGTTTTCCTTTGCATCTATTTCGCAATAGAATAGAGGTGGGAGGTTGAGTTTTTTTATAGCTATTATGCGGAATATTGCCTTGATAGAAATATCTCCGCATATATTTAAACGAAGACATAATTCCCATTTGAATGGCTATTTTCGTTTTCCTCTGCATCTATTTTGCAATAGAATAGAGGTAAGAGAGATTGACTTTTTTCTATGGTTATTATGGGGAATATTACCTTGATAGCAATATATGTGTAACTATGGCATGAAATTTCAACAAATTTGACATATAAGATGTTAATATGTAAAACTTGGATGACTTAATTTCATCTCGATCCCTCAGCATTGGAACATGTTATATGCTATGTTTCTTTCAATGAATGTTTAAGTAGTATTTCCATTTTTAATTGATGGAAACTCACCAAATTTATATTTGTGTCTATTAGGTTGATCTAAGTTTGAATTAGAATGATCATGAAGTGGCATGGTTGTGCTTATTTTAATTTAATAATCACTAACAATCTCGTTACATAAAAAAAAATGCACAATACTCAGTATCCATGTTTAATAGTGTGTAACAACACTATTTTAATTAATATAATAATATGGGATAAAACAAATTTTTGTGGTGGCGGTTACAGTATACTAGATTACATTTCAAAACAGAATCGCAGATTGTTTCGATTTACAGAGTTTTTCAAATTTTGTAGAATACCATAAAAAATTTGGGTTCAGTGTTATATTATCAATAAAAAAGTCTCAAATTACGTCATTGATCCCAACATTGATAAAATACATATTTGAACAAAACATCAAAATACAGGGTAATTCAAAACTTATCGTTTAAATTTCGTGGGAAGGTAGGGGATACACCGGAAAACCGATTTCACACAGGAAAGCATGTCCGCAAACATCATCTAAATAAAGGTTAAAAGAACTGAAAAAAAAACGAGAAGTTTCCAGGCGTCAGATAATGAAGGCGTTGAATAAAGGTCATTAGTGAGATTTTTGGAGTTTTTAATGATGTAAAAGGCTTCGTCGAAGTCCAAATGAGAAATGGAAATTAGAGAAGAAATAATACTAGCGTTAGGAAAGTCAAAACAATGATTGGGGCGCAATTGAAGCTCGGGTTCACACAGCGCCCTCTGCATACGCATGCGTACATTTGCGGACATTATTTCCTATGTAAAATCGGTTTCCTGATGTATTCACTACCTCTCCACGAAAATTGAACGATAAGTTTTGAATCACCCTGTATATATTAAAAAAATAATTGCTTAAAAGACGTCAGATATTGATGAAAACATTCTTTCAACATCTTTTTTAATAAAAGTAAATTGATTTATGGAGTTGATTTTTATTTACAACTTTTTTATAGTGGAATCGATTAAAATATACCTAAGAGGTTCAAAAGTATGTAATGATACGTTATCATTTCGTATTCCGAATATTTGGGTACAATGGCTGAACAACTTAAGGAAACGGACAATAGATGGCGCAACGGGCAATATTAAAAATATAGGGGGTGTTAAATCTGCACTTTATAATTGAGATTTATCTCGCATTCCAGTGTTTTATGTATATTGTCCTTGTGATTATTATGTATTCTGAAGATGATGGAATGAATTATTTGAAATATGTCATTTTAATATTTTAATGTTTTATATCTATGTCTGATGTTTCTTAAGAAATTTAATTATTTTTAATATATATTTTGATGTTTTGTTCGAATATATATTTTATCAACGTATTAAATATGATCTCAAAAATTAGATATTTTATTTACTTATTTTGTAATAAAGTGTTAAAATATTTTTTTCCCCACAAGAAGACGGACGACACAAAATACATTTAAAAAAATTAAAGCTTTAAGAAATTAAACGATTTTTTAATTAGTTTTATTTTTAATCAATTTTAAAATAATATCCAAAACTTTATATCACAGCTCCAATACAAAACAAAATACTTGCGGAAACTTTTTTGTTGCAGTACAAACAAAAATATAAGAGAGGTAAAAAAATGTAAAGATTGAAAGGCCTTTCTGTAGGCCAAAGATTAATGTGGTTGAACTTATCGATGAAACCGTTGCTGGTAGTAGTGTTTTGGAGAAGTGGTGTGGTAGTTTGGGGGGTTGGAAAAAGCTGAAGATAAACTTTCCAGTACTTTCAATCCCCATTAAGAAAATTAAATTTCTTTTAGATAAACCTTTACCTGTTCTGTAGGTTTTAGAAAATGAAATTGCTAAACTTTAGAACTGAAATAAAAAAAAATAACATTGTTATCTGTTGGAAAAAATATAGATTACTGGCTCGGTCTTCTCGAAGTATATTTATTTTCTTTATAAAAGGTAAATGAGTAAATAAAAGGTTTAATGAAAATACTTGTTACGGTTGTTTTTTTAAAGAACCATTTAAGTTTTTAGAAGATTCTATATTTCATATGAATTTTGGCATTTAAGCAAATACACTGCTCAAAACAATTAAAGGATATTGCAGTTTTAGATGGATTTTGTATCTGGTAAACTGTTTAGCCGATTGATACATGGTCGACAGACATAGTAGGTTATATGAGAATAAATTACACATGTTTGGCAGAAAAAAAATGCATTTTATTGCGCATTTGTGTACTAAAGGAAAAAAACACAATTTTTGCATATGAGAAAAAAAGAATAAGAAAAGGTGTTTTCTTCAAAGAAAATCATTTTCAGTAGAGGGTATGGTTTCCACGGGCGGCCAGCAACGATGAACACCTTTGAGGCATGGACTCAATGAGGCTATTAATGACGAGTTGGGGTATTCTGCCCCACTCTTTCAGAAGAGCTCTTTCCAGTTCTTGGAGAGTTTGTGTGGGTTGTTGGCGGCCAGAAACTCGTCTTCCTAGAGCGTCCACAACGTGCTCGATTGGATTCATGTCTGGAGAACACGCTGGCCATTCCATTCGAACGATTCCTTCCTCGAAAAGGAAATCCTCCACCAGGTTTGCACGATGTGGCCTGCAGTTATCGTCCATTAAAATGAAGTTATCTCCGATTGCTGCAGCGTAAGGGACTACAATAGGTCTGAGGATCTCATCCCTATATCGCCGACCAGTCAGAGCTCCATCTCGAATGATGTAGAGGTCAGTGCGCCCGTCAATGGAGATGCCACCATACACCAACACTCCTCCACCGCCAAATCTGACACTTTCGTGCATGAACGCAGGATTATTCCTACTGCCACGGTCCCTCCAGATGAAAATACGCCTATTATCCGGATGCACAGAAAAACGGGACTCGCCAGAAAACAGAATATTGCTCCATTCATTTCTCCTCCAGTTGACATGCTCGGTTGCCCACTCCCTGCGGTCGCGACGATGCCTTGATGTTAATCTAACACATACCATCGGTCGGCGAGCATACAGACCTACAGCATGGAGCCGGTTTTGGACAGTCTGAGTTGAAATCGTGGTGCCTGTAGCCGAGCGAAAGTGTTGTTGGAGAAGAGTAGCGTTCATGGTTCGGTGTCTCCGAGCTGTTAACGCTAACTACCGATCTTCATTGGGCGTTGTTGCCCGTCTACGACCTTGCCCTGGTCTTCGGCCTGCACATCCACTCTCCAGAAAACGGTTCCAGATCCTGGAAATGACACTTTGTGACACTCCAATGGCTTGCGCTACTTCGGCTTGAGTTTGGCCCCCTTCTAACCTACCAACAATTCTCAAAGCTTCTGAATCTGTCAAATGACTTCGCTGAGACATCGTACTCATCTAAACAAAGCAATCACTGAATGCCGATCATCCTTGTCTTCATTCTCTTTTATCCAGTTGAAAGTCAAATTTCATTCGCTGCCGCTGAAGCGACGTTTTTGACGTCGAACTCAAAATTTGCATACTCCACAGTTTGAAAACCAGAAAAATTTGCATTTGTGATTCTCTTCTTCTATTTTTGGCAAAAAAAATTTCGTTTATATCTTTATTTTATATAAAACTTCAAATATCCTTTAATTGTTTTGAGCAGTGTATATAAAGTGATAAAAATTATTAGTATAGACGTTAAAGAGTGTGAACAAGCACTTTATATATTAAATGAGGCTCGCAATATATTGAAATAAAAACTGGAGTATTTTACCACATATTTTCTTTCATATCATGAAAATGAATGAGAATATTTAACGAAAGTTTCATTAAAAAGCATTGCTTTGTAAAAAATGTGATGGAATAAAGGTAAATGTTGACAATACACTGTTCATCAATCACTGCGATTTCTGTCTCATGTATGAGCAATATAGTTCAGACTGGTTAAATCACGAATTGTTGCCATTGGTTGAGATCCTTATTGTGATCTCACCACATTTAATAGAATATTACTCAAATTTCTTAAATTTTCAACGTCTATTGGATCTCGGTAGCTCACTGTTCAGGGCCTCGATTTACGTCGGTGCAGGTTCAGATGTTTACTCCCAGCTACGCGAGGTTCTTTCAACGTTTCATTTTTGGGGTCGATCAAATCAGTACCAAGCTTGGGAACTAAACAGGACTTGGCGTTAGGCTTACTTATCTGATCGGGAAATATGCTGTATAGGACCCAGGGTCCATGGTAAGATAAAACAGGGATTTCCACTGAATACCATAGGTCTTAATTAATTGCAGTGTATTGCCGCATGCTCTTTTACTTGATGAGACCGTCGAAATTTCATCATTACTAGTAAAGAATTAAATAAAAATCCGTGCCAGTTTCGAATGTAAAACCAAGTGTATTTTTATCTTAATAAGTTGATTGCAAACTTTGCGTGCAATAATAATAAAAAAAGAAATTGTACGTCAAATAAGATAATAAGGTACGTTCATGCAGTAGCTAATTTTATAAATATTCAGATCTTGATGCAATAGCTCTTGCAATTAACTGCAAAAATCCATGAATACAAAATTTATTACGAATACATATATTAGATTGAGTAATACGGAAATAATATGATTCCAAATTAAATAGGACGAAATTACCATGGCAACCTAAGAGTCTTCACCTATCACGGGATAACATTGAATTAATTACGTATGATAGAATTTAATAGAATGAAGAAAACCTTTATTACTATCTTTTTAAGTATTGATTCGATTTTAATATAATTTGAAATGACAAAATTCTGCATCGATTATATATATTAAATTTCAAATCATTCGGTTGGGTAGTTTTTGTGCTGTTATATGGGGACAAAACGGACAGACAGTCGGACAGACCAGACGACAACTATGGGAAAACTAATAAAAAAACTTATCATAAGGTGTATGAAAACCTCTGACCTTATAACGAATAATATAATTTTGAGGCACTCTGGACAGTGTACTTTATTTTTGTAATGCATAAAGCCATAATTAACATTAAGGAATTATAAAGGTCTTGGTTGTAACAACGGATCTGCAAAATTAGATATTACAATTACACTTAAAATAATATTATCTTCAGCGATTATGTCGAAATAACAAGATTCTACTAATTCGAGCACTACTGATTTCGGCAGCGTACATACGGGCTCGACTCCATCTTCCTGCGATCACCATACCAAAGTGCCTCGCTATAATCCGTTTTAGAACCGGCGCAATACCATAGACTTTAGAGAATAGGAATTCGATGTGACTGTGACAATGCAATCGTGACAAATAGCCACAGTCACAAGATACTAAAAATGTGGCATCTTTATTTCATTACGTAATGACTCTCAAGTTACCGTCGTGGCGCACTATAAAGTCACCGTGGTCAGTTATTTTTAAGTCATTTTCCCATGGTGAGACATAACGACTTTCTTGTGGCATGGATACGGGCCCATTTACCCAGCCAGTTAACGTTAATTTGCGCACTAAAAGTTCCATTATGGACAACATACTTGCACATTTTGGTCACATTCATGTCACTGGTACTGTTAGTGTTTAGAGAAGAGCAATTGGATGTGACACTGACAATAGAATCGTGACAAATAGCCACAGTAATCATGACGCTAAAAAATAGGCATCTTTATTTCATTACATAATGACTCTCAAGTTACTGTCGTAGCGCACTATAAAGTCACCGTGGTCAGTTATTTTTAAGTCATTTTCCCATCGTGGGACTTAGCGACTTTATAGAGGCATGGGTACGGACCTATTTGCCCTGCCAGTTAACGTTAATGTGCGCACTAAAAGTTCCATTAGGGAAAAAGTACTTGCACATTTTGATCACATTCGTGCCACTTGTACTGATAGCGTTAAGAATTGTCTCATGCTCTGAAATAAATGAAACATACCTCTATAAACTACACTTTATCAGTTAAATTTAAACCAAAATCCGTTTTAAAAACGTTTATATCCTAGCGATAGGAAAAAAAGAAAAAACATAATCGCTGTGTTAAATCATAAATTCAAAACAGTTATGAAAGCGCAGTTTTATATAATTTGAAAATAAAAAATATCCAACAAACATAAAATAGCTCATTTTAAAAGAAATATTTTCAGAGCCCGGATCATTTGAATAAATTCGGGCTGAAATATTCCACCCACTTCCATATTATGCAAAAGCTGAAGGAAAAGATATTTCCAACGGCGTTCTTTGATGTTTTACATTTACATTTAGAAATCGGTTTTTTTCTAAGTAACTTTCCCTGCTATCAAGGCGGGAGTTTTCCCTTTCCACATGTTTACATTTGCTGAAGAAGGCATCCGGGATATTTTAAGCTGGGATTTCCTAAAGGAAGGACCGTTAAGAAATTCTGAAGGATTCTTCCCTTTTGCGAGTTAACTAATTTCTTTCTGCTGCTGCATCAGCTGTTTGTAGATGCTTCAGAGAATTTAAATATGTTATATTTTATCTTTTCTGAGGAAAAAAAAATTATTACTAAAGTCTATTGGGATTTATTTTTTTAAATGTGGGAAGATTTCCCCATATATATATATATATATATATATATATAATTTAAAAGCTTTTTCTAATATCGGTAATGAATAATGTTTTAGGGAAACATTAGGGATTTTTCTCTTGAGATTATACAGGATATGTTCATTTCTTTAGTTTTCTCTTTAAGATGCTCCATTAAATATTATACAAAAATGAAATCAGATTTTAAAGTCTTAAAAAAACATTTATAAAGGTTATTTGATAGAAAAAACATGATTAGAAGCTTTTTATGAATGAAAATACATATCTAATGTTGTATCTACTAAATAAATATACTATAAATTAAATTATTAAGGTATTACGCAGGGGTAAAGGACTTAACTTATTGTTATACATTTTAAGCAGAAATTCTCTTTAAAAAATATTTAAATTGAAAACCAGAGCAACAGAAGTTACAAATATTTAACACGGCCATCTTAGAATATAAAGATGTTGTTTTACACTCGAAGCATATTATAAAAAATTTCAAAATTGTGTTAGATTTTTTTGTAGAAAGTGCTTCCTGCAGCATAAATTAATAATGCTGTCAGGCAGAATAAAGTTCGTATTTTAAAATATGCATTCAAGTAAAAGTAAATATATACATGCATATATATATATATATATATATATAGATAGATAGATATAGATATATATGTATACATATGTAGCTATACATATACAGGGTGTTTCATAAATGATGTGCAAAATTTTAAGAGGTGATGGTACCCATCCAAACAAACAGCTTCCATCAATGAATGCAAGGTCGGAAATAAAATGCAAAGGTGCTGGCGTATATGGAAACTTGGTTCATACAAACGTTAAAGCTCCGTTCCTGTTGCGAGTTATCGGGAGAAGAAATGCACTAATAGCATGCAGATGTGATATTTGGAAGAAGAAGAACGTGGATGCAAAATTTTGCGTCGATTAATACATAAAAGCCACTAAAACTAGTGTACAACTGTCAATTTTATTAAGAACGTATCTGAAAGATGTTGCCACTCAATAATAGGGAAAAGGCTGATACGCATTTTATCTACGGAACTGCAAATGGAAATGGCTCAGAGGCTCACCAATTGTATGAAGAGCGGTTTCCCACCTTGATTTGTCACTCAATCGTTTTTTGTGTGTTTTTGCATCGTATAACTTCATTGCCTTCACTTCCCTCTACAACATTTGCGTTTCACTTCCGACCATGCATTTTTTGATGAAAGTTGTTTGTTTGGTTGTGTGCTAATAAATTTTACACATCGTTTATGAAACACTCTGCATATATATATATATATATATATATATATATATATATATATATATATATATGCATGCATAGATACATATATATGTATCACTTGATTAATTTTTACGCAAAATTATTTTATTTTGTAAATAAATCATATGAATTGTTATTTTCCAACTGAGTGAAAAATGTGTCCAGTTCAGGATTCGAACCAGGTGCCATTTGGCCTAAGTTGCCAATGCTTTGCCAACTAAGCTATCCTGGATGAATCCAGTGGACATAATTCACATAGCTAACTTTGTTGATTATGGTATGTTGTCTGTTATATTAAACAGCTCAACAGAATATATCGCAGGTAATGAAACTCCAGTAAGCGCCGCAAACATAATTACACTTGATTAATTTTAACACAGTTATATTAATTGGCAAATAAATCATATGCTTACGTCATCCAGCTTAGACCGAAGGGTTTCTGGTTTGAATCCTGGTCTGGACATTTCACTTAGTTAGAAAATTACAATTCATTTGGTTTATTTACCCATTTGAATAATTGTATTAAAGTTAATCATGTGCAATTACGTTTCCAATGTTTATTGGAGTTTCATTACCTGCGATTTATTTTGTTGATTTATTTAAAATTACAGACCAGAAAACATAATCAATAAGGTTACCTGAGAGAATTGTGTCAACCAAATTCGCCCAGGATAACTCAGTTGGTAGAACATTGGCAACATAGGTCAAAAGATCTACAGTTTGAATCCCGGGCAGGCCATTATTTACTCAGTCGGAAAATTACAACTCCTATGATGTATTTAAAAATTTAGAATAATTGTGTTAAGCTTAATTGGAATTGCGTTCCAGCGTTTACTGGAGTTTCATTACCTGCGATTTATTCAGTTGATTTGTTTAAAATTACAGACCAGATGCTATAATCAATAAGGTAGCTGGGAGAATTAGGTCCACCAGATTCGTCCAGGGTAGCTCAGTTGGCAGAGCATTGGCAACTTAGGTCAAAACTCCATGGTTCGAATCCTGGCCTGGCCATTTCTTACTCAGTTGGAAAGTAGCAACTCATATGATTTATTTAAAAATTAGAATAATTTTGTTAAAATTAATCAAGTGTAATTACGTTTCCAGCTTTTACTGCAGTTTCATGACGTGCGATTTATTCAGTAGATTTTATAAAAAAATTACACAACAGATAACATAATCAATAAGGTTAGCAAGGAGAATTAGGTCCACCAGATTTACCCAGGATAGCTCAGTTGGCAGAGCATTGGCAACTCAGGTCAAATGGTCCGTAATTCGAATCCTAGCCTGGCCATTTTTTACTCAGTTGAAAAATAGCAACTCCTATGATTTATTTAAAAATTAGAATAATTGTAT
The DNA here is from genome assembly GCA_963932465.1 of Maratus speciosus. Classification (NCBI taxonomy): domain Eukaryota; kingdom Metazoa; phylum Arthropoda; class Arachnida; order Araneae; family Salticidae; genus Maratus; species Maratus speciosus. Next base: position 316,907,746 of record OZ010792.1, read on the forward strand.
TAAGCTTAATCAAATGTAATTACATTTCCAGTGCTTACTGTAGTTTCATTACCTGCGATTTATTCTGTAGATTTGTTTAAAATTACACATCGTTAACATAATCAATAAGTTTAGCTGGGAGAATTAGGTTCACCAGATTTGTCCAGGATACCTCAGTTGGCAGAGCATTGACAGCTTAGGTAAAAAAGTACATGGCTCGAATCCTGTCCTGGACATTGTTCACTCAGTTAAAAAAAAAAAAAAAAAACCTCATATGATTTATTTAAAAATTAGAAGTTTTTAAAAAGTAATCAAGCGTCAATCATTTCTAGCGTCTACTAGAGTTCCATTATCAGCGATTTATTTTGTTGAGCTGTTTAATATAACATACTAGATAAAATAATCAATAAGGCTAGCTGGGTGAATTAGGGCAATCAGATTCATCCAGGATAGATCCGTTGACAGAGCATTTCCAGTTTAAGGCAAAGGGTTCTTGTTTCAAATGCTGGACTGAACATTTCTCACCCAGTCGGAAAATATCAACTCATGTATGCACGTCCTGGCAGAAGCCAACTGCCACTCATACATATATATATATATACTACAGTAGAGCACCGTTTATCCGAACTCCAATTAACCGAACAGCCTATTTCTCTCTCAAAAAATAAATAAATAAAATAACCGAAATTCCAATTATAGAAACAGCCTCCCAATTTTTTTTTTTTTTTTTTTTTTTTTTTTTTTTTTTTTTTTTAAACCGAATTCCCAATTATCAATTGTCTTGGAATAAAATTTGAAATAAAGAGAAAAACCTGATAGTGGATCAGAAAATGAGGAATGTAAAATAATAAAGGAGATGGGAAGAATCCTAAGCCATGAAGAAAATCAAATTAATGAGTGGATAAATAGGGAACATGACCATGGATATCAGATTTTAAATGATGATGTGATTCATGGTGAAAAAGAAACTGCATTAAATGAAAACGAATACTCTGAAAATAACCCAAGTAGATAACATAACGACGCCTTTGAATGTTTAGAAACAGCAATGAAATTGCTCGAACGGCAGAAGAATGTTGATCCTAATCAGCTAACGCATTTAAGAAGAATTAGAGATTTGGTAGCATAGAAAAGAATGTCTTCGGTAAAGCAAGCAATAATAAAAAGCTTTTTTGCTTAAATTATAACATCTGAAGTTCAGAAAATGATAAAAAGATTTAACAAAAAAATTAATGATAAAAATGTAAAAAAAAAAAATAATTAAAAAGACAAAAAAAAATAATAAAAAAAATAATTAATCATGCCCACACTAACTGCTGCTGCCAGTCCTAATATTAGCTAACGTGCGAAGGTTCTAGTATAATAAGACAGATCCCTTAAATTGTCTATCCATTTATCCGAACTTTTGCTTATCCGAACTAGGGTTGGTCCCGACTTGTTCGGATAATCGGCGCTCTACTGTATACATACATATATATATATATATATACACGCATATTATGCATACATTATAAAAATGTATTCATGCCTAGATATTTTTATATATAAAAAGTTATGGAAATGAAAAACTCATGTTTATTCAGTCTTATCCTTTTAATAAAAAAGAATAAAAGAAAAGTGACCAATTGAACTGATGGCATTGAGCTCGCAGGCTATTCACACTAATTGCATATTACACTCTTATTTCAAAGAATAATGCCCCTCAAAAATAAATTAAGGCGGGATTACCCTCCTCCGTTTCCCTTCTTTATACTTAACCAATGAACCTCCAAATGTCATCAGGGAAGCGCGTTATCAAAATAAACCGGTATACCAAATTCGAAGGGAAGCGGATAGAAAAACACATTTATCTAAATTAAGAGGGTATTAGCCCCCCGCTCTACTCTTTAAATGTAACTAAAGAACTTTCAAATCTAATCATGGAAGCGCCTTATCAGAATAAACCGGTATACAAAATTTGAAGCAAATCGGATAGAAAAATCCATTTATCTAAATTAAGGGAGTAGTCCCTCCCCCCCCCCCCCCATTAGACTTAAACAATGAACCTTCAAATCTAATCAGAGAACCGTTTTATCGGATCTAACCGGTACACCAAATTTGAAGAAAATCTGACAATTCTGCATGAAAACATCATTTTACTAAGTCAAGGGGGTTAGCCCCCGTTCCCCCCTTTATACTTGACCAATGAACGCCCAAAACTAATTAGGAAAACGCTTTATCAGAATGAACCTAGAATTTTTTTTTTTTTTTTTTTTTATGCAAATCGTATATTTCTATCAAGAGTTATTGCGTTACGTACATAAGCTTTGATAGACTCAGGCTTTGATATCATGTGAGCTAAAAATAAAATAAAAGTATAATTAGTTTCTGCAAAAAAAAAAAAAAAAAAAAAAAAAAAAAAAAAAAAAAAAATGAAGAAATTACAGTATATTCTTTATCTGTAAACTGAAACATTCCATCTCTGACATATCAATGCAGTCTGCACATAAAGAAAAATATGAATAGATGTTGTATAGAAATAATTTTTAGTCTATTTTTCAATTAAAACTATTTCATTTTATTTGAAAACTACGTAACCTCAATTAACAAAATGTAAATCTACTACCTGTATAGAGAAATTAAAATGTACCATTATTTTGAGTTCAGAAGTCCAATCTATTCACGGAAAAAACACTAATTAGCTTAAAGTAAACATATTTAAGACTAAATTGTTTAGGATGAGCGAAGCGAATCCTCTACTAGGTTACACAAATTAAATTTTGTCGTACACTTTACAAAAAATCTATTCAGTATTTTGACTTGAAATTAAACAAAAAAATAAATTATGATCTGTAGATTTGCACAATATTATTTTTTTTACAGAATAACCTTAAAAAATTATTATTTGAAATAGTTTATTTTACATGTTTTTCCATTAAGGACGCATTTTTGCAAATAGAAAATGAAACACGTATATTTTCAGAGGAAAAAATAAATCCTGGAGTTAGTCATTATTGATAGAATCATGATTAATTAAATAGTTTCATGATTTCTTTTATGAAATTTTTAAAATACCTTTTTTAATGAAAACTATAGCATATTTTTAATGAATTAAAATTTGTGAAAATTCAATTATTTACATTCAATTATAAAAGTATTTTTCAATGTTAAGAATTCAAATACACAATGTATTCTTATTATGTGAAATAATTTACGCAGACGATACTTATGCATTTTAAAAGAATTATATTATGATTTACGTTGTTGTAAATTGGCAACAAAAGAATTATAAACAAATAAAATTAAATGTTAAATTCGTTATATCATAAATAAAAAAAAATCCGAGGAAATTCTTAGTTATTTGGCTGAATTTACATTTCTAAATTAAAATGCGCCAAAACTTAAAATAAATTTTTTGCTTAATAAAGATGCAAAAATAATAAAAAGAAATATTGTTGCTTTCAAATATTTATCTCATTAAATAATGCTTCGCGAATCCAAACAAAGCATGGCTTTTGGTAGTACATATTTAATAATTGATAAATATTTAAACAGAAATTTAAATTTAATTACGTGAATTTTTATTAACATTACTAACAGAGCATGTAAAACCAACAGAGTGAAAAAGTATCCAGGCCAGGGTTCGAACATCAGTCTTTGATTCAAACATGACTCTTAGGTTAAATTTAATTACGTGAATTTTTATTAACATTACTAACAAAGCATGTAAAAAACAGAGTGAAAAAGTATACAGGCCAGGGTTGGAACATGAGTCTTTGGTTAAATTTAATTACGTGAATTTTATGAAATTACTAACAGAGCATGTAAAAAACAGAGTGAAAAAGTATCCAGGTCAGGGTTCGAACATGAGTCTTTGGTTAAATTTAATTACGTGAATTTTTATTAACATTACTAATAGAGCATGTAAAAAACGGGGTGAAAAAGTATACAGGCCAGGGTTCGAACATGAGTCTTTGGTTAAATTTAATTACGTGAATTTTTATTAACATTACTAACAGAGCATGTAAAAAACAGGGTGAAAAAGTATCCAGGCCAGGGTTCGAACATAAGTCTTTGGTTCGAACATGAGTCTTAGGTTAAATTTAATTACGTGAATTTTTATTAACATTACTAACAAAGCATGTAAAAAACAGAGTGAAAAATTATACAGGCCAGGGTTGGAACATGAGTCTTTGGTTAAATTTAATTACGTGAATTTTTATTAACATTACTAACAGAGCATGTAAAAAACAGCGTGAAAAAGTATCCAGGCCAGGGTTCGAACATAAATCTTTGGTTAAATTTAATTACGTGAATTTTTATTAACATTACTAACAAAGCATGTAAAAAACAGAGTGAAAAAGTATACAGGCCAGGGTTGGAACATGAGTCTTTGGTTAAATTTAATTACGTGAATTTTTATTAACATTACTAACAAAGCATGTAAAAAACAGAGTGAAAAAGTATACAGGCCAGGGTTGGAACATGAGTCTTTGGTTAAATTTAATTACGTGAATTTTTATTAACATTACTAACAAAGCATGTAAAAAACAGAGTGAAAAATTATACAGGCCAGGGTTGGAACATGAGTCTTTGGTTAAATTTAATTACGTGAATTTTTATTAACATTACTAACAAAGCATGTAAAAAACAGAGTGAAAAAGTATACAGGCCAGGGTTGGAACATGAGTCTTAGGTTAAATTTAATTACGTGAATTTTTATTAACATTACTAACAAAGCATGTAAAAAACAGAGTGAAAAAGTATACAGGCCAGGGTTGGAACATGAGTCTTTGGTTAAATTTAATTACGTGAATTTTAATTAACATTACTAACAGAGCATGTAAAACCAACAGAATGAAAAAGTATCCAGGAGAGGGTTCGAACATGAGTCTTTGGTTAAATTTAATTACGTGAATTTTTATTAACATTACTAACAGAGCATGTAAAAAACAGAGTGAAAAAGTATCCAGGCCAGGGCTCGAACATGAGTCTTTGGTTAAATTTAATAACGTGAATTTTTTATTAACATTACTAACAAAGCATGTAAAAAACAGAGTGAAAAAGTATCCAGGTCAGGGTTCGAACATGGACCTTTGGTTCAGCTCTCCAAAGCTCTGCCAACAAAGTTACCTGGACTACACACATAGACTTGTAAGCCTTCACTCTTATATTTCGGTAAGGCTGCAATCGCAGAGTAAGATGAAAGCACTTACCAACATACCGGTCACCCACAAGAAAAGTGACACATCTCGACAAAAGTAAATTTCACAGGAGAAGCAAAACGGATGTGTGTGTGGGGGGGGGGGGGGGGGCATTTCCATGATTTTACTGTAACATGAAATTATAGCACTTAGCTCTGCATGCAGGAATAAAAAGATGCATGAAAGCATATAACCCTCAGGAATGAAGACGTGGGATGAGGTTTGGAGGGTTGGGTAATTTTACCTCCCCGCACAATCCACCTCTCTTCTGTGGTCACAAATAGACACATAGCGTAATAAAGTGATTTTCCGTATAACTACACTTATGAAACTTTTTGTGTATCAAGACACCTATGACAGACCTATTTGTGGAATAAAACGCATAATGAATTTTTGCGAGATGTGTCACTTTTCTTGAGGGTGAGCGACATATGACTAAAGGGTACCTGGATAGGTGTGTCGACCAGGTGGCTTAGTTGGCAGAGCGTCGATGCGCTGAACCAAAGGCCCAGGTTCGAACCCTGGCTTGGATAGTTTTCATGTTGGTGTCACTTCTTGTTTGCATTGTGCATAAAAAATCACGTAATTAAATTCAGATTTACTATTTCTCGGGCGTATTTCATCGTTTCAATTATTATATATTTAAATATATCAAAGCTCGTTCAGTTGTTTTAAATTCAAATCAAATTCATGCATATAAATTTATCATGAAAATGTTGATTTAAATAAACTATAACGCGAACATTTGTTTGAGAAACAACCTGCAGGTTACAGTAATTAATGTTCGCGAGCAATTGATAATATTTCATCCAAATTTGATAACAGAGTGCAGTGCAATGTTACATTGCTATTACCTTTAGGAATTATAAACAGTCGTCCTGATATACCCTTAACGATGAACTAATTAGATAAGGCAATGCTTAGAATTTAGTACAGTCTGCTAGACATGATTTGAAGACAAATTTAATAGAATGCCGGATATTATATTGCATATAATTGATAGTGACATTCCATTTCGAAACCTCTTTAATTTACTAGCAAATTGTTTGGGTTCAAGAGATCTGATTCTAGAGTAAAACTAACAAGACTGTTAACGACATATGAATAATGAGCGCTGTAAAATTTAATTTTGAGATATTTATAACATTTTGTTTGATAATAAAACACTGCAAATTTCGCTCTTCGAATATAATAAAAGTTCAAATATTATTTTAAACGAAATGGATAAATTATATTTTGGAAATAAAAAATGGGTGCATATATGTATATATATATATACTTTTTTTAACATTTTACTGCTTTTATTTAATGTCTGTAAATTTTAACGCGTGTTTAATGTGCAATATAAAAACAATATGACATATATATAAAGTGTTTTAATTCTTAAACTGACTAAAGAATATTCTAAAATTTTTCCCTTTTATTTTCACAATTTCTCCTTTCAAATACCATTATTTTCCTTTATTTTTCAATATTGAGCCAGTAAAATCTTTTCCCTCTTCAATTTCCTTTCAAAAACATTCACTTTTAATTTTCATTTCGAATTTCTCTCTCTGGTTTGTTTTACATTGTACTTCAGGCCAAAAAGAAACCGTATCACAGCGATTTGTTCAGTCTGCTATTTCCGTGTTTATCATTGGTTATTAGCTTTGTCATAATGCAGGTATTTGTATTCATTCGCATTGACATAAAAAATTTGCTGCTCTAGCACAGAAGAACTTTTTTCAGTAAATTCGCATGCTAAAACGTAACTATGACATCGGAAGAAGAATGACGTTCGATTTAAGGAATTGCTAACATTACATCTTATAAAATCTTCCTGCAAAATGACTTGGGAGTGCTATTTTTTTAGTACGTTATGTAATAAACAAGTCTATCCGCAAATATGCGATATTTTTGTCTCGGGGAAACACCCGGATTTCACCTTTCTCGTATTATTTCATCCATTTGGCATATGGAGAGAAATAACTGTACTATTGCTATTTTATTGACCGATCTTTTATATGATGTTACGCTGCTGTTTTAAAATTTATACAATCAGCCTCTTCAATATCAGTAAATATCTGATCCGTATACCAGCATTAATTCAGTTTGTATGTCATTTGTCATGACTGCTGACCTGCGTAAAAACTTCGATAGTTAAACAGTAAATGAATAAAATGGAGACTCAACATGTACGTCTTTGATTGATCACTGCAATAATTTTTCATCTCTCTCTCTCTATATATATATATGCTTACAAAATTTTTAAAACCATGTTTAAGCCAAGATTTTTAAACCAAGATGTTCATGTACAAACATCGATGTGAGGTAGATGACAATATCGCGAACAATATTTACATAGGAACGATTGACCGGAACAAATAGGTAATGCTCTATGTCAGTGTAAATTATATGGAACGGCAGAATTGATTTATATAGATCCAATTTTGTTTCATTGATGCAAATTTAATAACATTCTTTTCGAAACGCTTGTTTCATCTCACAAGGACGACATCATGGCATGAACAATCACCCACTTCGCTAACATTGATGAAACTTGAGATATATATGAACATATGTCAGTATTCGTGTGATGTATGCTTCCAGTGCAATGAAAGACCGAATGTTTGAACACCTCTTTCTTTTACGATCTAATTGCTGACATTGATTTCAAATTTGCCATCGAAATTTAATACAAATTTACGTTGCTGGCTGTTGTGTTGGCGGTGTTGTTTATGACGACCGATTAGGAACAGGCCGCACAGGCCCTAGAGGAAAGATGCCCTACTTGGGGTTCTTTCTAATGGTACCCAACCCGTATTTACGCAAGGCTACCCAAGATTCGAAGAAAACCAAGGAAAACTCCGAAAGGTTAGGGCGACGGGCGCGGTTGGGTTCGAACCCAGAATCTCCCGTCTATCAGGTTTAAACCTCTTAGCCACTGGTGAGACTTATTAAAATGGCCTTTCAGTTAATATTTTGAAATCGTTGGCTGAAAATGCTTATAATAAATTCAAAATCTCTGAGGAAACTTATGGTCATACAAAGGTTTTGAAAAAACAAACTCGTTATTACTGCGCTTGTTTTGAATCACTCTACAATGTTGTAGGCACCTCAATATTTAAAAAAAACTTTTTATGGCAAAAAGGTTTTGGAAGATACCTTACCGTCAAAACTTGTACTTCTCTATTTCATTATCCTACACGATTTTGAATATACAGTGTACACAGTTCAGTCTTATTTATTGTATGTTATCCGAAAAATTCATCGTCGATGAAAATTAATAATCGAAAAATGTTAAACTAAATTTTTAAAAATTTTGAAAATGACAGTTGCAGTTTTGAAAGTGATCGCATGGAATCAGGTGGTACATTAGGAAAAATATTTAGAGTTTGTTTTATGAAATCAGCTGATGTACATATTCAGCTAAATGTATGTAATGTAAAAATTAATAAATATATATAAGTTTATAAAAAGTCAATTAAGTATTCAAATCATGGTTGCCTTACAATTTACCCTTTTGAAGAAATCCTATATCTTGCGTTAAGGTTAATATAAAACAGTCGAGAAAGCTTGAGCTACATTATTCACTTATAAGTTTTTTGCAAGTTATTTTTTACACGTTAGGTCTTTGTTCTTCATCACATACGCACATTAATGATTAATATAAAGGATTTTGTATATCAATCGCGTAATTGAAAAAGTCCTGCAGAAAGTGCGCTTTTTCAAAAATATTATTATTCTTACTGCTTAGATATAATTATTAAATGAAATTACTTAAAGAAACTTTACACACTATCACAATAGATTTGCATTTAAACCAAATGGTACTAGGTGGTATTTTATGAGGCTTCTTAGTTTTGTATGCTTTGAAGCCAGAAAACTAGCACAATTATTTTAGGTTCTTTTTACGACGTGTCTATTTATCCGACTGACGAGAAGGGTTATGTGTTTCACGGGTATCTGGGTATGTGGACTTTTTATACCCTCAAAACATCCCGACGGCGGCATGGATTTTAATGAATGAGGTCTCTGTCGATTCTTAACTGTCGGATGATTATAGGCTAGGTTTAGTTTTTATAAATTCAGAATGGCGGCAGAGACAAGAAATTTTTTATGCACCATATTGAGTGGCATATCATTGGATAGGTCTTTCAAAATGAAGACGATGTTTCATTGACAATTTTACAATCAGAAGCTCCGTTTAAATATTACACAACCTGGAAGTTGTGTAGGTAGGATTTCTAGCTTTACTGCAACTCTAATCTTCACAGAAATCTATAGCCCTCATCAAAACATTGTTTATAGATAAGAAATAACAATTAAACGCAACTTAAAAGTCATCAATACAAGTAAATAAAGAAAATAGGTAAGTAATATAAAAAATAGTCACATTGATGTGAAATAATTAATTAGATCGCTTTTCATGCAGTCGGGTATTTTGATTTTTTAAATTTAATTTTTACTTGTTTATTTTATTTGTCACGTTTAAAATATTATTGTTTCAGATTTAAAACATAAAAATAATTTTTAAAAAAGGAAGGCGCGACAAAAATGTAGGTCCCTAATGGTACTAGGAATGATTACACTAACTGAATAGTTTGCTTCATCTACAAATATGTATTTCATACGTCATGTGCTTTTTCAGATAATTTTTACAAAAGATTTCTAGCTTTGAAGGAAAACAACATTTTAAATATTTCAATCTTTAGGAACTTATTTCTTAGATTGAAGTAAAATTAAATTGCGAAGTTTTCCAAAAGAAAAGATTGAAAAAATCTGTGACTTAACATATCTTTTTTTTTTTTTTTTTTTTTTTTCTCAAATAACAATTTTCTAGAGATGATTGATGCTCTGTGTCATATAGGTAATTGAAACAACAAACTAAAACATGCCTACCATCAATTATATTTTGGAAAACGGAACTTTCATATCGGCATTTCTGAAAGAAAATAAAGACCGAAGCTTATGGAGCAACTAATATTTTAGTGTTTTATTTGCAAAAAGTTCCAAAAAAATTATCATAAAAGGCTGCGTTTCATTTAACACTTTCTATGTGAAATTAATAATTACGAAACTCTCTTTTCTAATAATTTGCTCCTTAACATCAGACAATATATCAGAAATATATATATATATATATAATAATATTATAAAATTTAAAAAAGAGATACTCACTTACGTAATCTATAATTATACTTAAAAAAAAATAAATAAAAAAAAAAAAAATAAACTACACATTTCCGAAAATACATAGATTGATGAAAAGGAAATATCGTATCTGAAATCTCTGAATTTTTATAAAGTAATAAAATAAATATTTTGTTGATAATTTTTAATAAATGCCATGATGTGTTTTGATTTGAAAATATCACTACACACCGTTCAAATATATAAAGGTTATATATATATATATATATATATATATATATATATATGTAAATTGCTCAGAAGATATCCATCTTTAAAATATTTAATTTTGTAAATTCTGTTGTGTTTCTTAAATATGATCAAGCAAAGTGTTTTTCATATGGGACAGAAATTCTGATTTTATTAATAGTCGTGTTAAATAAATTTTAATTTAAAATTTCCATTAACAAAATTTTAAAATGCTAAACGCAAAGAGTTCAACAAAACGTCTAAAATTGTTTTTTTCTATAGAAAAGGTAATATTTAAAATTTAAATCTAATATATTAAACGTAAACCGAATTTATATATTAATAAAATCATTTTTAATAAAAGACGCATTAAATAAATTTATTAAATATAAATTTATAATTTATAAAATATAAATTTTATTCCTTATAATACATTAGTAATCATAACGTGTTAAAGAAAATGTGAAACGTTGTTTCTTAATTCGCGATATAATGAAAGTTATGATGGACGTTTTTTTTTAATATATTTTTTTTTACTTAAATATAAATCTAATCTACCTACTGGCGAATCTTTTGTTACAATTATTAAATAAATTTTATATCAACTTTATCTAATATGTCTGGTCAGGGTGTGAAACAAGACGTCTAAAATTGTTTCTTTGAAAGTAGATGATGCATTAATTTCGCAAAGAATTAGATGAGTTTCTGTGATGCATTTCTTATATAAATATCCACAGCAATTCATATAACCTTTGGAAAGAAAAACATTTTCTGGTGGCATTTCCCTTTTCACTAAAAATCGAATCATAAAACGATAAGAATATAAAAGCAGAAATGCATTTATAAATGGAAGATGCACTTTCGCACTCGAACAGTATATGAGAAGAGGACTGTAAGGCAAAATACTAAAAGTATAAACCATTTCAGTATGGATATTCCAACTGTAACATTTTATTTATTTTTTTTTTGTATACAAATAACTCTTTATTTCTTCATATTATGTACATATATTTATTTATATTTCCAATTTCTAAATTCATTACTATTTATTTTACTTACGTATTTTTACATTAAAATACTTTTTTTCTGTTCCCGATCTCAAAACTCCATTATTCTACGCCTTGTTTTTTAGCTTTCTCATATTAAAATTATTCCATCTCGAATATTATTTTTCTTGTGTAAGCATAGATTTTTTTTTCTGGGACGTAATCTTAAATTTTTTCTTCTATTTTAGGTCTCGTTACACTATTTTGTTTCGTACGCTGCTAGTTAGCGCTTTTGGGTTATTCGATTGTCTAGTGATCGAGTTTAGTCTGGTTTTTGGAAGTTTCGCTAGGTATAAATGCGTGCAATTGCTTAAAACATTATGCAACCTCTGGGAGAAAAATAATTCCTTTTTTTTATGGAACCAAAATTTTTTAAAGACTACGAAGTTTATTTTTAAAAATAATTTCTCAAAACGCGTTGTTAAAACGCCTGTATGAGTATGAAAACCTGTATGAGGATATGACTATCATCGGACTGCGTATTAAATCAGAAACCTTGCTTGATAGCAGTGGCTTCTCAGTTCGTTTAAAAATAACATGAAAAAAATATATTAATGAAAAATAGGTGCTCTGTTAAAAGGATGCTTTTTCATTGGTGGAAACTTTATAATAAATTTGCTGAGAATTTTCTGCTGACTTTTTCTAATATACCTCAAAGTTATCACACGCAACACACTCATGCGCGATCACACATATACAAGCGCAACATATATATTAAATCTAGTTGAATATTTGGAAAGTTCAGAAATATATCGATGACATACAAGTATGAATATGGTCATTTTATGATAATTCCATTGAAAATTTCTGCTGAAAATACATTTTAACAGGTTTGTGCCAATGCTATGGAGTCACTCTGCAGATACGGATGATTTACTTAAAATGATTTCTTCGCAAAAAAAAAAAAAAAAAAAAAAAAAAAAAAAAAAAAAAAAATGTTCATATAATTTGAAGTTTCAAAAGTGATTTATATTGCATTCCGGCTAGCTCACAGTTCAATAGTTACAGATGTTTAAATCTAACTCCAGTTTTAACAATTAATGAAGTAGAAGAGGCTGTTTAAGCAAAACAAATTTAATTTGAGTGATTTTAACTTTGTGTTATAGCTGTGATAGCCATTTTTGTGAAATTTTACTTATTGTATCATTGGAGAGTGTAAAAAGTTATGCATAGAATTGAATGTTTGTTTATGCATATTGTCATATGTATGTTTTTTTTTTACTCTGAGGGTTGTAGGTCACACTTAAAAATGGGAATATTCCCCATGAATAACGCGCTGTGATAGACAATTTTTGTGCGGAATTCTCGATTTTTTTCAGTTTAAAGGAAGAATTTGTAAATATTTTTCGGCGAAATTTTATATTTATATGTAATTTAATAGGTCAAAGTATGTATTAAAGTTTGGAGAAAAGCAGTCAAAAGCGTCACTATGATAACAAATTTTGTTCAATTTTCTGACCGGCAGTAGTAGCTGTTCTAAAACAAATATACTGTATCACCAAATTGGCCAATCTAGGTTTAATTTGCATATTTGTGATATGGTTTTTAAAAGATTTATTGACAAAAAAAATTGAAATGCAATAAAACTAGATTTCTTTTTTTTTTTTCTTTTTTTTTTTTTTTTTTTTTTTTTTATGCAGAATAAAAAATATTGCGCTCTTTGAAGTATTAACATAATGAGATAAAAGAAAGTTTTGCGATTGGCAGATCCGTCTAGGTATATATTCAAATGACACAATGGAGTTGTGTTTTAGTTAAATATACAAAGAATTTCTTCATATTACATTTATTACATAATATTTTTTTATATAAAAATTAGCTTTGGTCTTATGTCTTAAAGACTTTCTTTATAAATTTTAAACGTTGAATGCGTAAAAACGAATTTACCCATACAAATGCTGTTTAAAAGAAACACATGTTAAAATTTTTGAAATTACATCGTTAAGGATAGTAAATTTATTATATAAAAAAAAAGTAAGAATACATTAAGAAAATTCTTTAAAAGGAAAAAAAATCCCTCATATTCTTCATCCATTTTTAAGATTAACTTGAACATTATGAAATTAAATTTTCAAACAATTTACATTTTCAAAAAACTACATCACGCAAAACTATTCTAAACTATATTACCTTTCAAAGAAATACAACTGATTAAATAAGTTCCTTAAAAGAAGAATCTAGAATGAACAATATTTTACAGCTGAGTTACTATTCTCATTTTACTTTACTTTATTCAATTACTGATGTAAAGAATGTTTAGTCGGAAGAAATAGTGAAGGACTTTCACTATTTTCTCCTGGGACTCATTTTATTAACAAATGGATATCTTTACGTTGATTGTTAAGTCTGCTTAGATACAGTAAAAAAGAAGAAAAAAAGCACTGAAGAATTAACTGCCTAGATACTGTACAAGATAAAATGCTTTAGCCAATGCTCCGTAAACCGTTTTTTAGCCAAGAAGGTAATCCTGAAACCTCGTAAATGGTTGTGGTTTTTCTTGCTATTTTCATTTAGTAAGAAAAAGAGATACTACTTTATTTATTTTTTTTTTTTTTTTGCTTTTATTTTACATAATCCAATAGAAAATTACCTGTCTCGATGAAAGAAGAGGCGGAATAGAGAAAATGTTTCGGAAGAGTTTGTATTAAGTGCCCTTTCTTTTCTTCCGATGATAAAGCGTGATCGATATAGAAAAACAATAACTATAGGGTTTATTGAAGTAAGCGAATTAAGTTTCTTATAAACTATCCCTAATGATATTTAGTTCGTCTAATTTTTTAAAGAAATATTCTCCGATGTAGTATATATATGAAGAAGGCGTTCTTTAAGGTTTGTTTAAAGTAACAATGAGACACTAGACAGACTTGAATACTTTTAATAACAATTAAATTAAAATATATACATAAAAAGATTTAAATTTAAAATAAAAATCTTACAAAGTTTACGTTTCGCTATGTCATTGCCTCAGCTTATGCCATAGCCCTTCTCAGTAACAACTTCTTCAACAACCACAACAACAAAACGTCGAACACACTGGATTCAGTTAAAGTTGAGGTTGTTCTTTCAAAAAAAAAAATAAAATAAAATAAAATAAAAATAAATATTCATTAGGAATTGAACGTGATTTGTTCAAGGTATATGGGTATAGCTTAGTGAACAATCTTCTCCCTGAAATGTCTGTAATGATAATCTCCGAGTTATTTTTCAAAATTCACGAATCTAAGAAATGTGAGTTGTGCTCCTTGTCAAAGGAATGTTGGACTAATCTGGAATTCAATTTGCCATTTTTAAAAGCGGCGATATGTTCCAGTAAATCGATTCTCCATAGATCTTAAACCCTTGCCTGTGACGTTCGAACTCAGTTCGGCCAACACAAATGCGCCAATTTTGGGATGCCCGACATGCATTCGGACAATAAAAAAAAATCGGTGTTTCAATTCAGTGAAGCCCGAACTCAGTTCGTCCAAAGTATAATATGCAATTTACCATTTTCACAGTAGATGACGTTACTTTTACGCGAAAAGTTTGGCAGTTTCGCGCCATTTGTCGGATTTTTGTAATTCTGCAGTTACAAACAAAATTAAAGAGAAAAACTAATTTCCATTTTTGGCACTTTTTTTCAAATATATTCCACAGGCAAGGCGTTAAAGTCTCACCTATATATACATACTTGCACACTGTTGTAACTTAATTCAGACGTTAAAATATACGTATATCTCAAGAATAAAGTTTTCGATTGTATAATATAAGCCCATCCTTTGCATGCAAAGAATAAAGAGCACAGAAACTCCATTTAGCTATTTGCTGTTTGGCAATATGGTATGAAATCTGGGTTTTGAATCTATAAAAGCACAATCTTCTTATTAATCTTATAGTATGTTGATTGTGTGGATATCTTTTTGATTTTATCCGCTTTTAAATATCTTACAATATATACAAAATATCTTACAATATATCTTATATATTTTATATATCAATGAATTACAATATATCTTAAATATCATACAAAAACGGGTCAAAAATTTATGGGGTTATAGAACGCAGCTACACGAGCAATTCTCGTCATGAATGTATGGTCGGAAAGGATTGAGTGAGATATTAAAAGATAGTTTTCTACTGCGCAGTTCCAGAATTAACATAAGTATGAGAGGAGATACTTCGGATTTTTTTTATTAACAGGAATGTAATTAACGTACATGCTCAGAGAAATTGCTCAAAAAATATTCTGTCAGCTGTAATGCATGCTTCACACCTGCGGGATAGGGAGTACCGCACATTGGCACCAGGCATTTCCCCAATATCGTCAGCAACAACGGCAATCCTGGCGACTAAATCCATATCTGTTTAAATGGGACGCTCATAGATTAGGCTTTTCGTATGTCCCCACAGGAAAAAGTCCAAATACGGGAGATCCGACGATCTTGGTGGCCAAGATATGGGACCACCTCGACCAATCCATAGACCTGGGATAGTGGAAAACTCCCACTTAACTTTTCAGCGTTTGCGTTCCGACCATACATTCTATGATTAAATTTGAAAATATAACTGCGTTTTATCACCACGTAAAGTTTTGCCAACTTTTTCAGATATATATATATATATATATATATATATATATATATATATATATATATATATATATATACACTGCGTAAGAAAAGTGGAGGGACACTATACATTCTTCTAAGAAAAGCACAACTAATTAAGTTAGCTCAAAATTCTTTATTTGCGTAACATTTTACAACTAAATGAATATAAAATCATAGTAATAAAAAATAAATTACGAAGAGAATTTGATTTTCATAAGATAGTTTCTGTTGCTTATATGAAATTCTGTAAAAAAAGTACAAGGGCACATAGGAATTTTATATGAAAATTAAAGTATTAGTAAGAAGTTTTCTTTCCATTTACCTTTATCACTTAAAATACTCTGTTTGGCATTGAATCATTGAGTGCTTATATTTCACTTTGGCGAAAATTCATCCAAACTTCGTTAAGCGTATTCCGAAGCTCGACAACACATCATACTCTTTTCTTTCATTGTATACGTGACGAACTAATGTCGCCTATACGTTTTCAAGTATGTTCAGGTCAGGGTGTTTAGATGCCCATTGCAAAACATGAACCTTATTTGTGTGGAAACAATTTCAACACTAATAGCTGTGTGAATCTCTGTTCCATCTTGTTGAAATATACATTCTCCTCCACCTAAATCTGTACCACAAGGAAGAAGTTTCCAACAATCAGATGTAATTTTTATGGTTCTGCCTATCAGTCAAAAAGACCAGACTAGTTCTTCCATAATATCCGACTGCTAGCCAGACCACCAAACCTCCCCTCTCATATGTCGAGTGGAATAAAATTCTTCCTCATTCTCGATACAAAGCCAACAGAACTGGTATCCATCAGGACCATATAAATTGAACTTTTTCTCATCTGAGTAAATGACAGAAGTCCATTCCGAGCTGCAAGATGCGTTAGCTGCATGCATTTTTGTCCCTTTCATGGTGTTGTCCCTTCTTAAAAATGAAGACTTTGGACATTTTTATATAGTTATACACAGTTTGACGTGACACATGTGTTTGACCTGCTTGTACTCGGATCTTTGAAATTGTAGAATTTTTCTTTTTCTACTCTCGGATAATGTCTCTTTCATCACGAGGAATCAGTGTTTTATGTCTTCGTGTTTTTAAATTTAGTACCGTGATCCTCTGGATTTTTAAGATAGTTTGATACTGCAGTTTTACTAACATTAAGCAATTTAGCAATCTCTCTGATACTTTTTTTCTAAATGAAGACTTTGGACATTTTTATATAGTTATACACAGTTTGACGTGACACATGTGTTTAACATGCTTGTACTCGGATCTTTGAAATTGTAGAATTTTTCTTTTTCTACTCTCGGATAATGTCTCTTTCATCACGAGGAATCAGTGTTTTAGGTCTTCGTGTTTTTAAATTTAGTACCGTGATCTTCTGGATTTTTAAGATAGTTTGATACTGCAGTTTTACTAACATTAAGCAATTTAGCAATCTCTCTGATACTTTTTACCTTTTTTTCTAAATGCTATCTTTTGGCCTTTTTGAAAATTATTTAAAGGTATTCTTTAGGCATTCAAAAAACAAAATAAATATAAAAATGAAGAAATATGTATTTTGTTTTCACAAAAACAATAAAATAGTAATGATTATTTACCTTATATATAGCAGAAGCGTCCAATAAACTGAATTTCGCAGAGCTGACCTTCTACTTTTTTTTACAGTACGATAGTTAACTATGTTCAATTTTCAATAAATTAATTGCTGTAGTAATCAATTTTTTTCGTCATAACAAAAGGATGTGTATAAAATGATACCCTTAAAAATGTCTGTAAATGTAAATCACAATTAAGTAAATTAGAAAAATCGAGTGTCCTTCTACTTTTTTTATGCAGTGTATTGATATTATAAATATATAATATATCTATATTTCAATACTACATATTATTTACAAGTCTCTATGTAACGTTGACACCATATTGACTGAGGCAATACCTTCCTATCAATTTCGCTTTCATTGCAATTTTTTTAACTGCTGACCATCGCAAAACTTCAAGTCGACTAGGAGAAAATTGTTCTTTTAAATGAAATTTGTTTAAAAAATTTACTGATCTTAAATGGATTTTAAAATATTTTTCAATCACGATTTTAAAAAAAAATCTATACCCATTGCGTGCAGCTCAATTACGAAAGATGAAACCGTTTGCACAATAAGAAATTTATATGTATTTTTTTTTTACATCTGGCTGTGTCAAAAATCATTATAACATTTCAAATATAATGTACTTCCAGTGTAATAACCTAGAATAAAACTATTATTTCACTCGTCGTGTCATGCGTTCATAGCTACTAACTTGTATGGATTTTTTCTACCACTAAAATTTAAAAGAAATTTCTGCCTTATTTAATTATCAAAATTCACGGCAATTCGGCGATTGAATAAGGCAAAATTTTCTATTAAATTTTAGTGGTAGCCAAAATCGGTACAATTTGGCAGCTATGTGCGTTTATCAAAGAGTGTAAATACATCCCTTTCAGTTTAAAATATTTTTTATTATTTATAATTTACTGTTATTTATATAAGAACTTAACTCGGATTATTCTCGCGTTTGTTTATAAATGAACACAATCAAAATATTAAAATTTGAAGTTCGTGTTAAAAATCCCTAATTGAAACACATGCAATGTCACTAAATAATATAACATCATAATATAGTAATAATTAAAAAAAAAAAAATAAATAAATAAATCAGAAAAACATTTTTTGTTTCAAACAGCTTTTTCTGGGCTTTTGAAAAATTGTGTTAAGATTTTCTTCCCGATCGAGGTTGGGGGAGGGGGGAAGGGGGAGGGATAGTTATGGCTGTATAGTATACCTCTCCAGTAATCACTAAAAAAAATCAACATGTGATGTGAGAGTATTTTCATTAGAGAATTCACACACAGAAAAAATAAATTTATATATATTTTTGTTCATTTATTTCCATATCTTTATAATTTCACTTTGAGTATTCGCTTATTCTTTTTTTAATCATCTGTCTTATTTTTAATTCATATCTTATATATATACAGGATTCATACAGCTCCTGGAATTTTTCAACCAGGAAATTCTTCGCCGCCAGTATTTTCTTATAGCGA
Organism: Maratus speciosus; assembly: GCA_963932465.1. Classification (NCBI taxonomy): domain Eukaryota; kingdom Metazoa; phylum Arthropoda; class Arachnida; order Araneae; family Salticidae; genus Maratus; species Maratus speciosus. The sequence goes on from OZ010792.1 coordinate 316,926,992, forward strand.
ATCTCTACTTAAAATAAAAAGAAATTTCGTGCGTTTAATCTAGATTTCTTTTTCTATACAAAATACTGGTAACTCTCCTCTGAAATTCCATGATACGTACGAATCTTATATATATACATATATTATAAATGTTGGCTCATTTTTAGATAATTAGTATGCTTCATATAACTATTGCAATTATGTTTGTTATATGCTTATCACATGCTCTGATAATTTTTAAATTGAAGCATTTTCACTGTGTATTTCTTCCAAGATTTCTACGTAGTTATTTGATACCTTCTTTTATAATCTAGAAAATCTCATCATCTTATTAATATTTTTCACATCATAATTTATTTTCTTTTTTTATTGATTATTTCAAACTATTACAACCATTTAAATTTTTGTAATTTCTTCTATTTTGGATATATTTTGGGATATTTTATGGATACTCTTCATTACAAGTCTGAGCTTAATTTCTTATTTTTATTAATTTCTATTTTTCACCATTTGCAAATGATAATTGAAGAAAATATTATAACAATTGTCTCATAACCAGAAAAACTAAAACAATTTTTGAATTAATTAATCTGCATTTAAGAAGAACACAGAGGAGCGAAATTACTTGTAGCAGTGTCAAGTTTCGATAAAAACAAATCCAATGTTAAAATTATTTTTTGACCATTGAAGAGATATTATTTTTTTAGAATGTTATGGATTTATCTTCGCAAAAAATAATAAAATTTATAAATGTAAACAGATTATGTAAACAAAATGACTCTGCGTTTTTAATAGAAAAGAATAAATTTTAAGTAAAAATATAATAAATATATAAAAAAAAAATGCAATTTAACAAATTACAACGACCATTTGGAAAATGATTTTTTCAAAGACTAAAATTTAAGACATAAAAAATCGCACGGAGTCGATCATACATTACGTACGCCATGGATTACATTTTTCGATACTGTAAATTTTTAAACTTCTACGGAACTGGTCATACAATACGTACGCCATGGATTAAACATTAATATTCCTGGACCAATTTTAAATGAAATTTCATTCTTAAACTTCAAAACATTCCACAATATTACTTTTACACCGTCGTATAGAGAAAAAAATGTACTTTTAAATGCAATTTGCTTGAAAGCTGTATCTCAAATTGTTTCTGAGTTATTAATTTTTTTTTTTTTTTTTTTTTTTTTGTAGTTTTCATTACTTTTTTGTCATAGTGGTAACAGAAGTATCCATCTCTGTTGAAAGTAAAGGGAAAATACAGGTTACTCTATAGACCAATCAGAAAATTAATAAAATGTGGGATTCAACTAATAAAACTCTTCAGATATATTTTTGATTTCCTACCCTGACCGAGGACAATAAACATTTTTTCAAATGGTTAAAAAAGACTAAGTACTTTTAGCAGATCCTATTTTTCAGATCTTTGCGGGAAGCAATTGCGGTAATCTCTATGCTTAATTTGATGATAGTTTTATGGAGGTAACTTTCTTTTATAAGGAAAGTTATTAAAGCACTAATAATGTTATACAGGGATTAGTACATTTAAGTATTTTATTTTTCATATGGTATACTCTATATTGGCAAAACTTTTTTTGAAAGAATGTTTTCTCCTTTTTGAGTGTTACTTAAAATGTTTCCATCCATTATCGACACAAGGAGTTCCAACTTGTGATCCCTCTGATTACAGAATACAGGTAAAAATGCATTTATATATTTTTTTTTTTTTTTACGTCATTTTACATAAAATAAAAGTGTGTGTTTTAAGTCTTAAAATGGAAATGTGTTTTGTACTATTTATGTATACATATATTTTTTTTTCATCGGGGCGACACTAAATTCTGAAAAAGCAGAACTACTGTTTGCTATTTTTTTTTCTAACACTAATAATTTTCTTACATTTAATATAAATTTGTCAGATTTTTCCCTAACAGCACCAATAATCATGTTTATGTGCCAGCAATTATGTATTCAAATAAAATTTTGAAATTTATTAAAAGCGATACTTTCGTATTGGATTTGTACCAGGAATTAACAGTCAGAGAAATCGCTAAAGATGGCAAGTATTTTTTATTCTCATAATTTCAATGCGTAATTTTAACCGTGCTTCGTTTACATGTCTTAAATTTGTGTTTTATTTATATATTTTTTTATTTATAAATTGATAAAGTTTAAATTTCCTTATGGAATGTTAGTCGGAAACAAATGCTGAACTATTTAATTTATCATAAGACGGAACGCAATATTTCACCTTGATTCAAACATATAATATGTAATATGAACTTTAAAAAGTTCTCTAGTGTTACTTAAAAGGCGAATAAAATAATAAAAGAGATCTTACAAGTTTAAAATATTCATTTTATTTAAAAACGTCTTAGTACTCCCGTGCTTTCCCATGCCCGTCATCAGAGAATATTATACAAATTAATTGCTGCTTATTTATACAAATACGTCACTTCGTAAAAAATAAATATTCCATAAAATGAATGTCCCTGCAGTTACTAATAATATATATTTTCTAATATTAAGTTCAATCCCAGAAACTACTACTTTCAACTCTAATAATTATAGGCTCTCTCATTTTCAAAACAAGGTGAGTATTTTGTATAAATAAACAGAAATTATTAATTTATATTAATTTAAGGGCAAACATATTTGTCTTTTGTAATTGTCTGTCTACAAGTGACAGAAACAGATTTAATAAAACCATGCTCGAAAATTATTTTTAAAACAATAAAAATTGAGTAAAATGCGATACAGTTTTCAAACAAATAGCGATTTAGTTTTAAATAAATTGCATTTGAAAGTACCATTTTTTTTCCTTTATTGGACAGTGTAAAAATTGCAAAAGTGCGATATTTAGAAATTTAAATCGCAATAAAAGTAAATAAAAGTGAAATTTGATAGTATGCTGTTGCCATTCGCAAATTGACGTCAGTGTTACGCACATATACTTTGTCCTTTATAATACAGATTCTAACGAAGTATAATTAAAAGTATTCCTATTTAAGAATAGATAGTGTTATAATTTTATAAATTAAGTTTTGATCAGTTCATTTGAATTGTGTGATTGCTGAAAGACCATATGCTTATTGTACGTTCTTTACATAAGTAAAAATAAAATTATGAAGAAGGTATATACTAAAGGTACATGCTGATATGAGGGTATACTTTTCTCAAAAAATTCAAAATCATAGTCCGTTTCTCGAATGCAAATATTTTAAATTCCGCAGTTTGCTATTTTTCTCTGTAGGTATACCTATTCCTCGGCGTAATACATTTGAAGCAGAATGCGTGTGGAATATATTAGCAAAAGTATGTGATTTGTGTGTCAATTCTAAAGGTCATTTTATATTCGTCAGTTATATATATATATATATTGGTATTCACTACCATTTTGATATAAAGTTTCACCAATTGAAGAATTTTATTCATTGAATATTAAATATATTTACACAGAACTTATTTTGCACGTAAAGAGCAAATAAGCGATATTTTGACAGTTTCGGTGATAAATAATATCTACCACGAATAAAAATTCACTTAGAAAGTCTACGCTTAGTACAAGAAAGTTTTCGGATGATAAATAATAGTCCTTCAGCACAATGACCGTCGCAGAACGGAAGTATAATCCATCAATATGCGCCATGCCCTACTGAAGTTTATTCTATTTTCTGTGGATCAACAAACTTTGCGCTTTTCCTTTTCAAAGAAATTCTGAGGTTGGAATTAACTTTCGACATTTTTAAGATTATCAGTGTCAGAATTTAAAAATACTACACATACTTGCATATTTTTAGAAAAGAAATTAAACTTTCGTTTCTTTTTTAAGATTTTTTTGGTAATTCTTTTTTTGGTAAAAATAAATAAACGTTTCTTGTTTCAAAATATTCATTATAAGGAAAGAAAGCGTGTACAAAAAAAGAAAAAAAAAATGAAAATTCAAATTTTTGGAACCAAACGTTTATAAAAGGAATGTATTATAATTAGAACAGCTCTACAATATAAATAAACACTTTTTTGTTACATATAAATGTATACAACTGTAGATATGTTTTCAGGTATGTTTTTTTCTATGTATTTATTTGATTTATCGTATTTGTTGAAGGTGTGCATTTAAATCTCCTACGATACATACCTGTTAACTGTCTTAAATAAATTGTTGCGTTTAGCTAAATCTGTGTGATAGCCTCCTATCAAATAAGCATCCGAGAGGAGATGTCACACACACATTCTACATCATATTTCCATTGAAGATTGTTTTCAGACTAGTCGAAAATGGCATACAAAAACTTTCTTCTGCCCCATCCATGTTAATATTTCAAAAATACTTCAATTTTCTTACTTCAATACTACACAGACTTTGATTTTCATATTAAATTCTTGCTTCATTTTATTAATCAGAGTAAATACACTGCAGTGTCGATCATATTTTAAAATAAAATGATTATTTTTCTTCATTCTGTTGTACATCAACTGCTTGCGAATCGACTGTTTAGCTAGATTGGGGGGGGGGGGGTCACAGGTCTTTGCACGAGCTGTTAATGTACAACAGAACTAAGAAAACACGTCTAGTTTTATTAAAATGCCGTCAATATGATAATTTTAATATATGTATACACTCTATTATAATACATTTGTATTTCATTAATGTGATTTATTTAATATCGTATTATAATGCAGTGTTTTTACAAAAAATATCGAGAAACTGGTGACAAAAATTGCTGTCATAGCGCATAGTCCGAATAAAAATCCCCATATTTACCTGTGATCTGCTGGCCATTGCCAAAAACATATATATGAAAGGTTTTTTTTAGTTATCTGCATAACTTCATACACTTTTCGATGATGGAATAATGAAAATGGCACAAAAATCGCTCTCATATATCCTCTTTCCGATGGAATATTTCCAAATTCAACTGGGACCTGCTGACCTTAGCTGAAAACATATACCTAAGAAATTTGCTTATATTCTATGCATACACATTTCGATGAAACAAAGAGAAAACACACACACATACGGAGAGGCAAGCACTTTGTAAAACGTGTTTTTACCAAATATCTAAACCCTAAAATTTGTAAGTCTGTCGAAAATCGGAAGTCGATAAAAATACTTTATTTTATTATAGATAGAATAAAGTAAAAGTCAAATGACTGCATCACACAAAGTACGCAAAAGAAATAGAAAATTCATTTATTTTTCTTAGTTTTGCCTGCTTTGTGTGATGCTTTCGTGGCGCGCGTCTGGGCTTCCTCAAATATCTAGGGGTCGTTGTGTAATGGCGGCATTCTGGGAAACTTTATTGGTATTCGAATATGAAGAATGTATGTTATTTCTTGGATATTAGCTATCCTCAGTTGATTTGTACAAATAATTATCAGGTGAATTTTCTTTTCTTTTATAATTTAAATTTTTTCATAATTTCAAACTCTACCGGTGACTATATTGCTAGTTGGTATTCTTCTCTGTTTATTACATATATCACCAAGGAAAAAAAAAAGAGTAGTGGGGAAAATCTTCTTGCTGGATGTTTGTTTATAGTACAGAAATAAAAAGGAAGATAGATTACTATGCCAAGCGATTCTCTCCCTCTTCCTTTGAAGATGGAAGAAAATAAGAAAATTTTGAGACCAATACTAATTCATTAGACTTTTTAGTTTCTTGTTAAATAATAGATACATCTCATTGCAAAGCAACTTCAGAGCATGTTTTCGAAGCTCGGTCGGTCAACAGCAACATAAGTACAAGAGAACAACAATGTTTTATGTTGAATTTATTTAAATTAATTTTATTAAATTTTATTAAAAGATTTATAAATATACACTGTAAAAAAACGAACTAAAAAACGTAGATTCTACTGACAATCGAGACGCCAGTGCTATTTCCGTATTTTAAGGGAAATTTCCCCCCATAAATTCCAGAAATCCGTATTTTTACGGACATTTTTCCCCATAAATTACAGAAAATTTTCGGTTTTTCTGCAATTTATGAGGGAAATTTTTCGTTAAAATACTAAAATAGTACAGGCGTCTCAATTGCCAGTAGAATCTCCGTTTTTTAGCCCTTTTTTTAAACAATATAATAACGATAAATTTCTGAATTGTATGTAGTACTTGTGTATCCCGGTTACAGTATAAGTTGAAAATAATTGTATGTATTTTAAATAAAATAAAGTAATTAAATCTCAGAGCATGAAAAAATGAGAAACAAGAAAAATCGAGAGTTGGGATTTGATTTTAAGAAGTTATAATTTTAAATTAAATTTCTTGAGGTAAAATGTTTTGTTGTTTGTAATTTATAAATCAATCTCCCTTAGGGTAACAAATTTATTTGCTAAAATAAGAAAAAGCGGTTACAAATAATGTATTGGGTTATAAATTAGTGTCTAAAATTTGCTCTAATTTTGCTTTCTCTGTTCACTTCATTTAAATATAAGAATAAAAACTATCAAATAATTGTAAAAAAATAAATTTCTTATGAATGAGATCATTTTTTATTTTAGAGTCATCAATGATGAGAGGAACAAAAGAATTTTTTTTTCAATTATTCTCTTTCACTAGCAATATTCTAATTTTCACATGAGCTCGTTACCATGTCTATTAAGCTTCAAAACGCAACTTCGTACTTTAACCTCTCTACAAAATAGAACGGCCAATTTGATAAAATATAGATCGTTCCATGCAATGACATTTATAATATCAGTGTTAGAAACTTTTTCTCTCGCACTAAATTAGTTGAGCCTGGTTTCAAAGTCAATCTAAAAGAAGAAAAAGTCAATTTGACTTTTCTTTTGTCAGATACTTTTGTTATTAACTTCCATTGTTGAAAGTTCCATTAGAGAAGATAATGTAACAAGGATATTTATATGAATGATATAGTCTATCAATCTCTGAAAATGAGAGAATATTTCGTGTTTACTACAAAGCATAATGAGGTAAATTTAAACAAAATAATTTTCTTGAAATAATTTATTTCAACTACAAAGGTTCATTTTTTATTTTTTAATAAGACTTTATGTGCCATAAATATGTATTTTTAATGAATAATTTAATAAAGTCTGTAATAAAATATAGTAATGGTTATGTGTTTGGAAGTAAAAGAGTATATTCTTTGTTGCAAGCAGTCTTCCAATGAAACGGTAAATTACATTTAATATAATTTTAATAATCCCTTTTAAAAAATAAACTTTTATTTAAAAAATATTAATAACAATAAATTACGCTAATCGTTATGAAAAGAGTTATTCGATTATGAATTATAATATAAAATTTGCCCTAAACTTTTTTCCTTTTTAGCTCATTTTAATATTACAAGAAGAACAATAAAGAAATTATATACATTTTTTTAATCAATGAAATCATTGTTTAAGTCAGATCAATCAAAAATGAAAACCATAATAGAAAGAAAAAATGGGGCTGCATTTTTTTCGATTTATTTCCCTTCACTAGCCATAGCCCAATTGTCACATGAGCATAATACCATTTCGGTTAATTTTCGTAACCGATCTCTGCAATTCTTCAGAACACTCGCTCGAAAATAGATCGATTAATTTAGTAAAATATTGATCGTTCTTTACAATGATGTAAAAGGTAGTAGTGTTAGCATTTTTTTTAAAATTCCAAGTAAGTTAGATGGGCTGTATTCATAGTTATTCTAAAGAATGACTTTTTTTTTAAAGAGATTATTATTTTTTTTTTACTGTTTAAAATTATTTTCAGTAAGATAATGTAAATAGCATATTTATATTAACTGTATAAGTCTGAAAACGAGTAAATATTTGACATTTCTTACAAAGCATCAAATTAAAAGTACATATTTCCTATTGAAAAATTTTCCATTAGCTATAAAGTTTCCGTTTGCAGAAGACTTCCTTTACGTTAGATATCAGTTTTGACGAATATTTGTTTTTATAAATTATCGCTAAAATATCATACCAGTCTTTGCACTTTGAAAAAAAGAAAAAAAAGACGCAGACGCATATTTTTATTTATATATACGTAATGCTATATATTTTTTTATCGGTATATTTTGCATCAGCTATAAAGTTTCTGCTTACAGGAGTTTATCTTTACTTTAGCTACGAGTTTCAGTGAATATTTGTTTTGAGGAAATCTGTATAAAATATCATATCAATCTTTACATTTTGAATAAAGACAAATACACATAATTTCAATTACATATATTACAAGTTTAAATCGGTTAACAGAGAAACATCAAATTGGGGTGCATCAGGTGTATTTTAAAATCTCCATTAATAGAAATAAATTATATTAAATAATTTAGTAATAAAACAATCATATTTTAATATAAAAGATTGACTTTCAGAGCTATAAATATTGAAACGGTAAAAGTAATGAAAATGTGTAATATAAAAAAAAATACACTGTTTTCAGTCATTCTCTTTTAGCAGTTGTCACATGATCCTATTATTAGCCCCAATAAGCTGCACAACTTGTCTTTATAATTCTTCACATCGTCCGCTATAGAAAATAGCATGGTTAATTAAAAATATATATTGATCATTATTTGCAATGATATATATGATAGAAGCTCTAGTAATTTTTTTCCTTCGCATTGAGTTAGCGGGCACTAGTTTCATAGTCAATCTATTAAAAAGTTGGATTCTTTCTTTCTTTTTCCTTTCTTTATTGTTTTGTTGTTATATTTTAATGGTGAAAGTTTCATTGCAGAAGATAATGTAGCAAGGATATTTATTTTAAGGGAAGTCTGTGTGAAGAGATGACTATTTCACTAAGATTACAAAACATTAGGAATACAATTGGATTTAAAAAAAAATTAAATACTGAAAAAGAGTGACAAAAAGAATGACTGAAGTTTGAGGAAATGAATGACAAAAAGATTGGCAAGAAATATTTTAATGAAAAATATTGACTTTTAGATCTATTAATAATGATAACAGTGAAAGTAAAGAAAAACGGCGATGCTTTAAAAACACCTTTTTTAATTTATTCTCCTTCAGTAGCAATAGCTCAGTTGTCCTTTGATCTCATTGCCTTTCCTATTAAACATCACAACTGGTGGTTACATTTTGATGAATCGCACGAACTACAAAGTAATACTGTTAATTTAGTAAGATATTGATAGTTCTTCGCAACGACGTATATGATAACAGATCTAGTATTTTTTCCCTCCTATCAGTGAGTTAGAGTTACTAGGTTCATAGTCAATCTGAAAAAAGGAAGAAGTATAACAATTTATTTTTCTTCTTTTCATTCTGTTGTTTATAATAGTTCACTACTGGAAGTTTCATTACAGAAGATAATGCAACGAGGATTTTTATTTTAAAGAAAGTCTGGGAGAATGAACGGAATGGAAGAAATGGAACGAATAATTAATTGTTATTACAAAGCACGGATATTAAAATTGGATTTAAATATTTTTTCTCGAAATAATATGCATCAAATATAAAAATTATGCTTACGAAATAAATCGTGTGTATTAGATTTTTATAATAAATGTTAAATGAATGCTTTTTTACATAAACAGTGTAAAATATCATAGATGTTTTGCGTTTTTAAAAATTATTTTTAATCACATATATTATCGAGTTTTAAGCGGTTATCGATTGGAGTATTAGATTAACTTACATTTGTTTCAATACTTAAATTTTAATGTTAAAATTAATCCTCTTATTTTTAACATAAGATGAGAAAAAAAATCTCGATTAAAATAATTTTGGTGATGGAAGAAGATGTTTTCACCTTTTTATCTTAATATAAAAAGAAAGAAATATCAAGTAATTATCTTGAAAAGTTGATTTTTTTTATAACGGAAATTAAATTTTATGTCACAGCCATCAATAATAAAAACCATAAAAGAAATGAAAATTACTTTTTTAATTTACTCTCTTTCACTAACTGTAGGCCACTTGTCACATGAGTTCATTATTATTTCTATTAAGTTAGACATTTTTTCTTTACTCTTCATCACTTTACCCGCCATACAATGTAAAACAGTTAATTCCGTAAAATATTGATCGTTATCCGCAATTACATTCATTATAGCAGCGCCAGTAACATCTTTTCATTCGCAGTGAATTAGGTGCGCTTGTTTCACAGTCTATGTAGAAAAAGAAAATGGAAGAAAAAAGATAATTTTTATCTATGTTTATTTATTAGCTTCTTTTGTATATACCCTGTTGACACTTCAACTAAAATGAAATAGTTCCGCGAGGATGTTAAAGATATTGTATACAAGTATGTAAAAAAAAATGAAAATTTCAAATTTAATACAAATCATACGGATTAAAGTTAGAGTCAAAGTTTTCTCCGAAGTATTTTACATAAGTTATAATGATAATAATTATGATTAAGGGATGTATAACATATTAAGCGATGTAATAATTACAATGATATAATATCTTTACAGAACAATTTCTATACATTAATTATGTATTTTAAGTTAATATCTTTTCACAAATGCAGCGTAAAAAAGCGCATCTGTTAAGGATTAAAAATCGGATTTTTAACCGCACAAAGACACTTATGCGTGATGTTGAAAATAATATATCATCACATATCATTATTTATCGCCTTTGTAAAATTAAATTCCCCATTTTAAACTGAATCAAAACTTCCTTTCCTTTCTAAAAAGAATATATCTATTTCTTCTTCTCTTGCACTTTATTTTTCAGTTACTTAACTTTCCCAAGTTCAGCCAAAGCCGTTAATAAAATAAATCAAAAACAAATCTTTTTCTCATCCTAAAATCCTTAACTGTTCGAGCATATTTTCTTTCGGTTAACAAATATATAAAAAAAGATATTCTTTGACCATATGCTCCAGTTGTAGCAGTTATTTATACACTCTGTGTTAATTTTCAGTTTGATAGTCAATACAAATGCCTTTTCGGCCTCAAATATATACTCTGTTTAAATTAAAATTGGCGCCCAGCATCTGGATTGTGGATTCTAAATGCATATTTCCCATCATCTAGCTTTGGCATTCGTATTTGTACGTTGAAATGTTAAAACGCCAATCAACTTTCCATTTGGCTGCTTTTTAATTCAAAAGTTCCATTAAGTGATATATCTTTAGGGTTATAATGGTCCAGGGTACCAAGGTTTTGGTTCGACACATGGGCAACAATATTTGTCAAATTATTCATTCCTCCTCTGTACATCGTACTGTTTACAGCTAACTAAAAGGGTCCCTCTCTGGCATTTGCATATTTCATGTCGATATCCAATAAAGCCATCCTTTCTTCAAATTTGCAGAGTTCTTATTTTGTGCCTGTCTTTAATTATTCAAGGATCTGCAAACCTGGATTTCCAGAAAAATGATTATCTTAAAAATGCAATAATTTTATAAACGTTTTCGCTACAGATCATGGTACACGTATGTATATGATATATGACGATATGTATTATATCGATTGTGACGATATGTATTATGACGATATGTATTATGACGATATGTATTATATCGATATATTATAATTGCTATGTGTTTTAATTTTTTATTATAAATATAATATTCTTCAGTTTTACATACTAAAAAAAAACGATAACTATGTAGAACAAAAACTACCCGGTTACAAATGATGATATAAAACTCCCTCTAACCGTTTTTCTGTTTACTCCAAATTAAGGGGGCACAGCACCTTTAAATTTTCTAAAAAATCAGTTTTCGGATTTTTTTTATTATGAATTTTTTAAAATTTCTTAACAATGTGCAAAAAAACCCAACTCAAAAACCTGTATTATTTCTGAGTTATAATCATTTATTGTCGGAGAATACAATTAAAAATCCTTTGATATTGAAACTTTAAAACACGTTTTCTCATATTAGTAAATATGGAATTTGCGCGCATTGATACTTTTAAACTATATAAGCTGTATCTTTAAAAAATTAAAATCAAATATACGTTTCTTTATAGTCTTCATTTAAAAAAAAAAAAAAAAAAAAAAAAAAAAAAAAATCACATATTTTGATTATTTATTTTTTTGCTCTTTGAAAACTTGAAAAAAATTGTACTTTTTTATATTTCTTGCTAAAAGTTAATTTAAACGAAATTTTTCGTATATATTTTGATTTTAATTTAGAATTGGGTATGTTATGATTCTATTTTGTTCAAAAATTGTTTTCTACACGCATAATTTAGAGTTTTATCATCCGCACAGCACTTAATACTTTCACTTCAAGCGTTGGTGAGATGAATATTTAAATTTTAAATTTAGATAATTATTCTGTATATACAACATTTATTTTTCTGGATAATATAGCTAAAAATCTATACTTTAGGCAGAAGAAGAATAAGAAAGATCTTAATCACATATTATTTGAGTTTTGGTACTTTGAAAAAGCCGACGTTTTTTATCATTTCGACAAACTAAAAGGTCCCGTACCCGTTTATTACAACAACAACAAAAAGGTTATCTTAAAAAAAAAAAAAAAGATTCTTTTGGATGATATTAATTTTGACGTGGGATCCTACAATAATGAAAACGATAAAATAAATGTAAAACAGTAATGAGATATCATTTTCATTTTCCCCCTTCACTAGCAGTACCTTAATCGTAACATGAAGTCATTATCATTTCTATTAACCTTCAAAACTGGTCTTTACACTTCATCACATCGTCCACCATATGAAATAGTTCGAATAATTTAGAAAATATTGATCGTTCTTCTCAATGACGTATGATAATAGCGTAGAAATTTTTTTCACTGGCAGTGAATTGGGTGTTCAAGTTTCATACTTAATCTAAAAGAAGGGAAAGTAAAATTGTCTTTCTCAACTGGAACTAGATACTTTTGTCAGAATCTTTCATTGTTCAAAGTTCCATTACAGATAATAATGTAGCAAGCATTTTTATATTAAAAATATAATCTTGCAGTCGCTGAAAATGTATGAATATTTCATGTTTAATTTAAAGCATGGAGATTAAAGTTAAAGTAGATATTTTTTCTTTAAATAATTTACATCAGTTATGAAGTTTTAAGTATTCTCTATACATTAGATATGGAATTCAATTTAAAAAAAATAAAAGTTGCATAAAATATTACGTAAGTGTTGTGTATATATATATATATATATATATACATATACATATATACCGAACTGTTCGGTTTAAGAACAGATCGGTTAACGAACATTTTCGCGAGAGCTTTTTATATTCGGATGACGAACACCTCACAAAACAATGGGGTTAGAGGAGGACGCATATAGTGTATTGTCTAGTAGTTCCAAATGAAGTAACTGAGGAGGTTGTCACAAGATAGTTGCTGTTTTTTTTTAATCGGATCCACAGTTTCTGATTACTGCAAGTGAAAACTTTCAACAGTAAACATAAATAGAAAATTTAGTCTTATTTAAGCGCCTTATTGATGGGACATTTCTCTCACAAATATGGTAAAAAAAAATTATTTGTATTTACTGGTGTCAGTTTGCCCAAATATTACAATATTTTCCGTGAAACAGACAATAGGTTGTCTTGGTTTTCACAATGTGACGGAACTACTATCTCCAAAGTACATTCCCACCAGTAAAAATGTATATCAGTTTCTGACATTAGTTTTGATTGAAACTTTACAATAATGAGGCGTTTAAATAAAGAGAAATTTCCTACTTAAATTTACAGATGGAAGTTTTCCGAGGTGGTAATGAACCCCGGCGAAAGCGGTTACAGTTGAAGCTTCATTATTTTGAGGCTATGTCAGTTCTTCTTTCTTAATAGTTCCATGCACAAAACAAAGCCTTGAAGAAACAATGCTGTGTTTCAGATTTGCCGAGATGTATTTAATAGCATCCATTGTCGACTTAGACATTTTAACAGTTGTACACGTATGGCTTAATTAATTCATCGGTAACCGGGGGTTCGGACCCTACATTTTAAGACCTCCCAAAATAGAATGAACAGATTATAAACATTATTTTTTATAGCTTCTGTCCCTTTTTAATGAAATACTTGTAATTGAAGATCAATTATTTTAGTAAAAATTTACTTCACAAATTATTAACAGGCTCTTGGCTCCACTTGAGATTTATCGGTCCCTGCAGTAAAAAGAATATTTTAGAGAACTGGAGAATTTTTGAAATGTCAAAGAGACAAATTGATATGGTTTAATGCTGTAGTCTATGACTGTAACCCTAAAAGGTTTTACTAAGGGCTTGTAATGTTTTTTAATACACCATGACACGGACAAAGCCATCAAAATACAATCTGTCCATATTAAATAAGGATGTATATTAACACTATTATAATATAAGTTTTATATTAATTTTTATGCATTAGTTCGGCTTTAAGAACAAATTAATTGTATTCCCATACAGATCAATACAAAATCTGTGATCGGTTAATGAACAATTCGGTTAGCGAACACCGTTTTGGAACGAATGAAGTTCATTAACCGATCACACACTGTATATTCAATCACGTACGTTTTTTTTTTTTTTTTTTTTTTTTTTTTTTTTTTTTCTAGCAATAGTTTGACTTAACATTAAATGAAATTACAATTAGTATGAAATTTAAACTTTAATTATTAACAAAATAGTCCTCTTTCTTTTGCCATACTGAGAAAAGAAAAAAAATCCCTATAAATAGAGCTCTGATAAGGACAATTAGCTATAAACTTTCTTTCTGTTCACAGTATCTTAGTATAACAAGAACAATAAAAATAACATTTTTTATGAATGATTAACTTTAACATTAGATCCATTATAATGAAAACTATAAAAGCAATTAGAAAAAAAAAATGGTGAAAAACTTTTTTTTTTCATTTGTTCGCAATCAATAGCAACACCCGACTGTCACATGAGATCATTAGTATTTTCATTAAGATTCTCAACTGATATTTAAGCTTGACACCGATTACTGACTTACTTGTCAGTGTCTGGTCACGCTTGTTTCATGCGATTTTCGTAATTCATGCTCACTTGACAATGAGAAAAGGAGAGTCTCTCCCTATCGCATCTGCTTAATTCCACTTTTCTTTTGTTAATTCCTTCCGAACTTCCCGAAAGAATAATAAAATGTCTTTGGAATTTTTCGAACAATGGCTCGTTTATATGCCAGGCACAGTTAAGCAGTAGAACTCGAACTTTGAACTTTGTCTTATGGCATACCCTTCAAACTAATACGGTTAATTTAGTAAAATATTGATCATTCTTCAGAATGGCGTATATGACAGCAGTGGTAGAAAATGTTTTTCACTCTCAATAAATTACGTGTGCTATATTCATAGTCGATCTATAAGATGAAAAGAGGGCGAGACGTTATTTTTTGTATATTAAATTTAATAAAAATTTATAGTAATCTTTAACTGTTGCAGTTTGATTGCAAGAGCTAATGTAAAGGGGATAAATTGATGTAATCATATATTTTTGCATGACATTTATTACATTAAATTGATTAAATTAATGGTGTTTCCTTTTAATGTTAATGCTTTCAGGTTGTTCTTTTTAATGAAAATTCTTTTCTTTTTGTTGTTAAAATTTAATAACTTTTAAATTATTATATCCCAGATAAAAACTGTATTCAGTTGTAGATGCAATTTGACTTCTTTCTTTTAAATTTATTTCATGTGTCTGCGATTTCTAATGCTCAAGGAAAATCACTTTCAATTGTGCCTACGCGCTAAACATTTCTTTTCCTTCGCTATGCACTGCTTTTATCATAAGAAAGGGATAATCCCGTGCTTTCCGATTTATAGAATATAGGTGAAAACTATTTTTTAAAATTTAAAACTCTAATAGACTTTTTACATTTAATATATTTTTTAGAATGCTCACTAACAATACAAAAAAAATATATATAATGGCAAATATGCATTGAAATAAAGATTTTATATTTATTAAAGACGATACTTTCGTATTGTTCTCGTGTCAGGAGTTTAACCAATTAACGAAGAATTTGTCAAAGATATCAGACTTTGCACAGTTGTATTTATTCTGGTAATTTCAGTGGTTTAAGTGCTTAGTTCGATTGCATGTCCTAAATTTGTGTTTTACTTATAATTCATATACTGATTGATGAAGTTTTCTTTCTATATGGTACATAAGCTGAAAACGAATACTGAACTGCTTACATTAATTTATGTACAAACGGATTTGTCTTTCTTAATTGTCTTCCCGCGATATAGATCGATTAAAAAATCACGCTTAGAAATTATTTTAAAAAACATAAAAAACGAGTAAATTGCGATACATTTTTCAAACAAATTGTGATACATTTTTCAAGCAAATCGCAAGTGCAAAAAATACAAAAAATACAATTTGAAAGTACAATTTGTACTATTCAACGATGTAACAATTGAAAATGTGCGATATTTAGAAGCTTAAAAAACTTCAATAAAAGGTAAATTTAATTGTCTGCTGTTGCCACCATTCAAATAACGTCAGCCTTAAGCACAGACATGTTTGTTCTTTATAATATAGATAGATAACAAACTTCGCTTCTGGGGCCATCTGTCCGCATAAAATACACCTGCCTAATTTATGGGTAGGCAGTTGCATAGTGAGAAATTAAACTGCCAATTCTAGGAGACACGTGGCATGTTTAGGTTTTAAAATTTAATATCCATTTCTTTCTAACGTTATCCCTTGGCGCCAGGACTAGAGCTAGATAAATATCGAAGGCATTGTCAAACGATCACTTCTTTCTGAATTTTCATGATACAAACATGTCATTCGCAACTGGGGGGAGGGGGGGAGTTCACCTCAACTTATTCATTTTGCTTTACACTGAAATAAAAATCATTTCCATGGTACTCTATGTGTATTCAGTGCTATAACTTTTGTCCTGCATTTCTTCGAGACGATAACCTGGTTGCGGAATCTAAAGACGTAGTACCTATATAATAGTATCAACTAAATACTTTCTTAACATTTATCCAGAACTCTGTGCTAAAATTTTCCTCCTTACGAAGAATTCACTCAACAGATATTTATTTTAAAGATACCATGGGTACATTTAATATAAAGTTTTAGACTGAAAGCTAATACTAAAAAGCATTTTTATATGAAAAATAGGAACTATGTGTTCAAATGAACTTTTGTAATTTATTAAAAGCGATGCTTTATGCTGATTACAAATGATTAAAAATTCCTGAAAGTATGCTTTTTGTCAGCAACTTATTAAAACCTTATATATATAACCTTGGTCAAAGTTTATTTATTTCACTTAGAAAGAAATCGGACTGTTTCCAGCTATATTTAAAATCTACATATTTTATTGAGTATGTTTTAACCACATCTAGATAAACTATTGCATCCAAAATTTAAAAAAAAATGTATTTTCAATCAGATGCAATCATGTATTTTATACTGTAATATAATAGAAAGTTATTTTGAAAACAGCTATCTGACTATAAATGATAATGTAAAACTTTCTCTAACAATTTTCCTGTTCGTCTCATTTTAATAAAAGAAGAACAGTTAAATAATCAGTAAAAAATATTTATTTAATGAACAATATTAGTTTTATGTTATAGCCATCAATAATGAAAACGATAAAAGAGATTAAAAAAAGAATAAAATCTGATGAAAAATCTTTTTTATTAATTCTCCTTCAGAAGCAATCGCCTACTTGTCACATGAGCTTATTAACATATCAATTAAACTTCACAGCTAGTCATTGCACTTCGTCACATCGCTCACGAAGAAAATGGTATGGTTAATTTCGCAAAATATTGATTGTCCTTTGCAATGACATATATGATAGCATCATTTTTTTCACTGGCAAAGAATTAAGTGCGCTAGATTCATACTTAATCTAAAAAAAGTTATTTTCCTTTTCTTTTTAACTATATTCATTTATTATTATCTTTCACTGTTAAAAGTTTCATTATATAAGACTCTTTGAGGATATTTATGTGAAAAATGTATTCTATTTTATTCTGAAAAAGGGGATTGAAAATGTGTTGTTTATTACAAAGCATCACTATTAAAGTGGAAATAAAAACTTCCTTTCTAGCGAAATATTTTACACTACAGGAATAAAAAATATATACATTATTGAATGAATGATACACTGTAAGAAAAAAAAAAAAAAAAAAAAAAATCAGAACCGTTACAGTCCATAGCGGAAACGTTCCAAAAATATAGTGTAAACTATTAATTCTTTTGAGTTACTGAATAAATCGGAATCGTTAAGCTCATTTCTGTGTAAAGTATTTGAAGCAAATATATTAAAAAAAAAAAAAAAAAAAAAAAAAAAAAAAAAAAAAAAAAAAATCAGAAACGTTACAGTGCATAGCGGAAATGTAGTGTAAACTATGAATTCTCTTCATTAAGTTATTAAATCGGAAATATTACTCTCATTATCGTATAAAGTATTTGACAGGAATATTCGGATTTTTTGCACGCACTCAATATGCCCTACAAACGCCATGATCACAGGACTTTTATTGTTCCAGGGTTGAAAGTAAAGAAGAGACAACGGATATTTTGAAGAAAGTAAGCATTTATGTTATATATTTTTTAATTTAAGAAAGTAATACGCTTTTTTAAAAGAATTAATATTACTCGATTGGATTTTATTGAATAATAATATTACAGTTACTGTTTATAGTTTGTTGCTGATACGAAATTAAATATTATTTTCTTTTAAAAAATCGTATTACTTTCTTAAATAAAAATAAATATGACATATTCAGGAAGGCTTCCTAAATGCACAGAACCATTTACGAAATATACACAATCATATCCGAAATATACACAATCATATCCGAAATATACACAATCATATCCGAAATATACTCTAACATTTCCGAAATATCCAGAAACATCCGAATATTCTACCGAAATACGCGAAAACGTTTTCGAATATCTGACCGAAATATGCGAAAACGTTACAAAAATCTGACCGAAATATACGGAAACATAACAGAACCGTTGAACCACATTTCTGCCCCACCAAGTAGAGTAACGTTTCCGAGTTTTTTTTTTTTTTTTTTTTTTTTTTTTTTTTTTTTTTTTTTTTAGTGTGATATATGTCGTAGACTAATTGCGAAATCCGGTTCTTTGCAATGTGTGTGTGTGTATAAATCATCAATATCCAGGGTTGTAACGTCCAGGGTGGTTGAGGGGATTTATGCTGTTTAAATTCACAAGTTTCATAAAGTATGGAATGGAACCTTAAATTAAATTACATTAGGTAGAGGCAGCGGCATTGCATACACAGAATCAAGATAACACTATTTTAAAGAACTATTATTTCCCTTATAAAATTGGAAAATGTTCTTCGATTAAACAAAACGAAAAAAACTTTAAAAGAAAGGTTATTTGCCATTGATTTTTTTTTTTTTTACTGTTACAAAGAAAAGAGATGCCACATTCGTACTTTTTCATTTCATATTTGTTTATATTTCGCATACATAATTAAATTTTTGTGTAAAAATAAATGAATGCTACCCCTCGGGCGTCGGGAATTACCTGTAGGTGCGCTAACTGAGAAAATATTTGTTTATAAATGAAGTTCTAATTAATTGAACGAAAAATAAATCATAGGTCTCTTATAGATTTCTTAAAATATCATGTCAGCAAGCGTCATGTTTATCTTTTTAAAAATGAATCTGAAAATTGTCAGAAAATTTCGAGTTGTTGAGCATGGAAAAGTATTCTTTTTTAATACCGCCTTAACACGATTCAGATAAAACCAGCTCTTATATAAAAATGAAATAAAAACTCGTCAAAAGCGTCCAGATAAAATTGTTAAACTGGTTTTATCTCTAATCATGATTTAGTTATTGTTCCTGAAATTAGTATACTTAACTTCGAAATCTACCTCCGCCTGTAGGCCGGACCGGCAGGGATTTTTTTTTTTTTTTTTTTTTTTTTTAAGCAAGCGTGTCACATTTAGGTTATGAGGGATTCGATAAAAGGGGTCGGAATTCAGTGCAGATTAACTTTTATCTTCAAAACAAAAGAATCCATCATTTTGTCACATTGTATATTACATAAAAAAATACTCTTTTTATCTGTTTCAAGCGACTTAAGTTTTGGCTATAAATCATTGTTACAAAGCCATAAGCATGGTGCTAAATATTATTAAAATATCTTTCGTTATATCTTATAAATTAGAAGAAAATGATATTTAAGATATGTTAAATAAATATCTTCTCAAATAATGCATTAAAGTATACCATTACATTAACCCTTCATCTACTGACGGTACTACTGAGTACCACTCACTTTAAACTTTCATCCCATAGTGAATATTACCAATATTCTAATGGTACTTTGCAAAAACACTCTATTAACTCCACTTTATTCGGATACATGGCAGCAGTAGATCTAGGTTTGTTATTTTAGCGAAAACTCGTCAAAAGCGGCCAGATAAAATTGTTAAAGTAGGTTCATCTCTAATCATGATTTATTTTTTATTGGGGAAATTAGTACTTAACTTCGAAATCTACCTGCGTCTATAGGCCGAACAGGCAGGGATTCTTTTTATTTTTACATTTTCAGAATTCCAAAACACAAATAATCAATGAAAAATATACTTTTATGGACATCAGATACAGCAAAAACAATTACTTTATATTTAAATAAAAAATGAAGAAAACCGGAGAAATGTTAGTCGAGAAAAATGGTGGTCTCCAAGTTTGAAAATCATGGTTTAAAGAAGAAAAAAAATTGAAAATTTTACATTAGAGTTACGTTCAACGTGCGGCGTTACATTGAATGAGCAACAAACATTATAAGGAATTGCAAAATTGCGAAAAAGCTTTAGAGTACAAATCTACGTATTTGACGAATGGTAAATAGGAAAAAAAAGATTTGAACTTCGCCTTAAGAAATTAGTCGTATGCCGAGCATCTGAACACCAGCCTAGCTACGTCACTACACTGTAAAAAAACTGTCAAATTGACATGAAAAAACTGTTAATTTTGGCCTCCCGTTTAATTTACAGAAAAAAAAGCTGTAGTTTTACATTATAACAGTTTTTTTCTATAAAAAATACAGATTTTTTCTGCAAAAATTACGAAATTCAGTTTCTTTGACAGAGCAAAACTGTTGTTCTTCAAAACAGTTTTTCTCATTAAAAATACAGTTTTTTTCTGTAAAAATTACAGATTTTTATTACAGTGTAGTAATTTTGCATTGTGTTATACGTTTTCTAAATGAACTCAATTTTACCATGCTAAGTAGTATATACAGGATGATTCAGAAAAATGTTTTAAAAATGACAGAGTAAATCAGGCCTACAACAAGAATGAAAAATCACATAGGAACACAGGGTAGCAAACCCTATTTAGTCACAAGTACAGGCTCCTAATACCTAACTCAATTCTGGTTGAAGGTAATAACTTTCAGAAAACTGAAGTATATTAAAATAAAACATTTAACAGACATTCTCATCATTGTAGTAAATGTGATAACACCATACACAAGTTGTAGAAGTTTGCATTATATGCGACAGCAGTATGCATTTGATGACCCACATTTTGGACTGTGATTATCAATCCATACACTATCAACGATTGCTCTAGCAACATATTCTTACAAACCTTTTCGTGATGTTATTACATTTTACACTAAACAATGTACATATCGTTGCATTTTCATTACAATGTTTTTATTTTTCTCGAAATTATTACCATCAAAGCGTGTTCAGTTAGGATGAAACACACCGTGCTTGCGACTAAATAAGTGGTTTTCGACATTATGTTCTTGTGTGATTTTTTATCCTTGCTTCATGACTGATTTGCCATGTCATTTTGTAAACGCTTTTTCAATCACCCTGTATACAAATCTATAGATCAGATACGGAGCTGCACAAAACATTTGTAGTACCTTTCCGGCAATATGCAGTAAATGTTGAAATCTCTTTTTCAATTGTGTTATGCGTTTTCTAAAATATTTTTTAGGTACCTTCTTTACATTATTAAATGACGAAATTTTTTAAAAGTATCCTGGAAATGTTGTAAAGTGTATCAAAATCTATGCTTGACGTATGATTTTGCTTCCTTGTTTTTAGATTTTGCAGCCTTGAAAGATAAATAATCAGTGAAAGTTATACATTTCGGTGGTTAAGATCCGCCAAAAATAATTACCTTTCTTTTAAATAAAAATTGACAAGAATCGGTCGGAAAAAATATCTCCCAGTTTGAAAACCTTGGTTTCAAAATGAACAAGTTTAAGCCTTTATGTACTGAATTATGAATACATGAAAATTTATCTTCTAAAGCATTTTTCATGACTTTTTTAAGCTACATTAGAAGATTTACATTATCATTTAATAAATTTTAGAAGGATTTTACAAGGATTACTTAAATTTGAATTTGTAGGGATTTTGGGCAATATTTTCACCTCACTCAAATCATTTATTTTAAATATTTTTCTTAGTATTTTGTAGATTTAGGAAAGTTCGATTAGTTCGTAAATAGAATTATAGAAATATTTCCGAATTGACCCCCCCCCCCTCCCCACCCCAATGCCAAGAAAGCTGAAAAGATGCAAATGCAAAAGAAATCATCCTTTTGAAAATATTTTTCCTAGCGTTACGTTCAATGAGTGACGTTACATTCAATGAGCAATAAATAATATAAGGAATTGTAAAATCGCGAAACCGCTTAACAGCAAATGTCTACATATTTAATTCTCATTATTTTAAAATATTAATATAAGAAACAACAGTCATTATAAAAATGATTATTCGGTTTAAAAAAAATAATGTAAAACTCATTTGAATCGTTTTCCTACGCAGCTCATCTATATAACAAGATGAATAAGCAAACAATCTTTTAAAAAATCATTTTTTTTTATTAATGAGATTAATTTTTGCATCGGATCCATCAATAATGAAAACGATAAAGGGAATGAAAAAAGGTGATGAAAAAACTTTTTTTCTTTTTTTCTCCTTCACTAGCAATAGCCCAATTGTCACATGAGCTCATTATCATTTCTATTAAACTTCACAACTGATCTTTACACTTCGTCACATCGCCCGCCCTAGAAAGTAATACGGTTAATTTAGTAAAATATTGATCGTTCATAGCAATGACATATATGATAGCAACTCTAGTAACAAGTTTTTTTATTCTCAGTGAATTAAGTGCGCTGATTTCATACTCAATCTAAAAGGAAGAAAAAGTTGCTTTTTCTTTTTAACTGGGTCCTTTTGTCATTATCTTTAACACTTGAAGGTTTCATTACTAAAGATAATGTATCGAGATTATTTATATGAAAGATGCTGCCTTTTAGATTCTCGAAAAATGAAATGAAGATTTCGTGTTTATTAAAAACTATGATTGATTAAGGTTAAAGCATATTATTTTTCAGCACAATATTTTTCTCGGTGTCATTTACGTCAAGCTTTAACTTTTTTTTTTAAGAACCAAATTTTTAATGATATTCTAATTCGATTGGAAAATCATATAAATGATCTTATTACATAATAAGTTTTCATGAGAAAAAAAATCGGCGTATGGTATATATCAAATTAAAAAGAAATAAAATATTTTTCTATGATATACATTTAAAACTATCATCTAAACATGCCGTATTAAACGAAATGTTACCATTACAGGACTATACCGATTTTTAAAGTGTCTTTATTATTAAACTCGTAGGTAGTAACAACTATACATATAAGTACAAAAAAAATCCATATTCTTGTAATCGACCAACAGATATATTACTATTATTTACTTGTTTTGTTTCGATTTCGTTCCGTGACTTGTTTCGTTTTGTATTAAAGTATGTGCCAACCTTCGGGGCACTTTTTCTTGTTAAATATGAAATTTTTATAAAACACATGTGTTTCAGTTTAAACAGGGAATAAAACTATGAATTGAAATAAATTTTTAATGGAATTTAATTAACTTTTCACATTTAAGAAATATTTAAGTCAAATTTTAGCAAAGAATTGCGCTTATGCCAAACCTTCTATAACAAAATCTATTCAATATACGTATTTAACTTATTTTTCAGCAATGTATTAGCAAATTACTTACCTGTGATATGAAGCAAAAGACTTGCAATACCTCCTAAATTTACTAACATATACCAAATTTTGTATACAAAATATGAATTTTCTAAATGTGTATTTCTCAATAAAAACAGCTCTTAAATTTATATATGTATATTTAAAAGCTGTAATTTACTTCATAATATACCAATAGATGAGAAGAACCTTGAGACCAAATTTTATTTAAATATCTTAAAAACTTTTTTAAGAAATGAGTTTTCATGTAAACGTAAACAATGAAAAACACAGTTTTCTAGAAAACGCAAGGTAAGATTTTAGTATAGCACAAAAACTTATGTATATAGGTTTATATTTTGGGCTATAACTTTGCTTTTAATTATCGCTGAAGTATGGCATCTTTGGAATCCTAAATGTTTGAACTTTAATTTAAAATAATAAAAGCAAAAACGAGGTTTTTGGCAAAGACATTAAATTTCTGTAATACTGAATAATAATTATAGTTTTTAATGGATGTCAGAGTGTATATTATTTGAATTAAAAAATTAGAAATAAACGTAACTCATTTTTTGCAGTACTTTATAGATCACTGAAAGAATAGCTACAGTATGGGTTTTAAAATCGGACGATATCAAATTTAAGAAAGCCACGACAAAGTTTAAAAAAAAACTTTATAAGACTTAATAAGTTTAAATCTTTACTGCATGGCGCATCAAATACGGAAGAAATGGTACGTAATTTAAAAGTTTTTTCAAGAGAATTTGTTTCGTTTTGAATGAAAGCTCTATAACATTGAAAAATATTTGACTATTTCAAATCGAAGCCATAATGTACAGGGATATTCTAAATAGTGTACGGTATTTTAACATAGTAGAATAAAGTCAGGTATAAACAAACACTTACCAGAACAAATTTAAAGGAAAGAACAACTCAAATATTTTCCTTTCCCCGATGCCTGAGTTTAATTCGAAAGACGTGGTTATTCTGTGATCGCTATAACTAAAAATGGCGTCTCAGGATGAAAAAGTGACAAAGTGACGTTTTCTTACCCGCCCCCCCCCCCCCCTCAACCAGATCTTCGGACATTACTCCATGTGACTTTCTCTTGTGCGGAGGCATTATTTAGAAAAACCTTGTATATTATGTTAATTAAGAAATCTGAAACAAATGTAACAAAATTTCCCTCTATTTTATACTTAAATTAATCCTTTATGTACTGAATTATAAATTCATGAAAATTTTATCTACTAAAGCATTTTTCGTGAATTTTTGTAACTACATTAGAAGATTTACAAAATCATTTCATAAATTTTAGAATGATTGAAGAATATAGAATGATTCATTAAATTAGAATTTATAGAGGTTTTGTGACATTTATAGCGGCATTAAAAATCTTAGGAACTAAATGATTTTCGAGATTTAAAGAAGGATTTAAAAAATTGTCCTTTCTTTTGCTGCCACTGATTTTCGGAAAGTCTCAGAGTAGCTTTTATAGTGTATTAATCAGTTTTCTCAAAACAAAATATTGGTTTTTAAGATGCTACTAATTCTAAATTAAACATTTTCAGATGCGTAATTCAATTTATACATGGAAAAATAGAAATGATAATAATAATTTCTTTCATTTTAGTTTATAATGTTACAATATCACATTTGTTTGTAAAACATATTTGCCGAAAATTAAAATATTTACTTCAGATGGTATCCAAAAAAACTATATTTCCTGTTGGGAAAACTGATAATTATGCTATAAAAATCATTCGGAAACGTTTCTAAAAGTAAGTGGCTGTAAAAAAAAAAAAAAAAAAAAAAAATGTTTTTATAAATGTTTCTATAAATATCGAAAATATATTGGTTTCTGACGTTTATAAAACTTTCGAATTCATGGATATCATAGATTAGGTCATTGTATATTTTAGCTCATGGTTGTACTACGTTTTCCTTGATTAGAAACAGTTGTCTTTCCGTTACCAGCAACCAATGCTTGTTCCATGCCGGAAAAACTTAAACACACTTTATGAAACTAGTTATTTCTAGATGTAGACACTGTAATGCAAATTATTTTGTTAGACAAATATTAATTTGTGCTAACAACGTGTTAGAGTCAATATTTTTTCTACACTTTTTTTTAATAAAGAACTTACCCCAAATAAAATTATACGTATTTCGTTAATATATGATCCTTATTCAGCGTAGGACGATTTTTTGTCCGCCTTTGAATAGATAAGCTGTATTCTCTGTCACTTATGTCATTAACATAGAGTAGGAAATTTTAGAAAATATCCGATTTAGACCTAAGAATAAAGTAGTTTTTTCGGCATAAACTAGTTTTTTTTTTTTTTTTTTTTAGAATAAACCAGGTCTGTCAGGAATAAACGGGGTCCATAGGAAATAAATTCGGGAATAAATCGGTTTTTCGAAACTCTACACCAGTGATTCCCAGCGTGGGGAGTACGCCCCACTGGGGAGCAGTTTGACATTTTAGGGGGACAATTTCAAAATTTGTTATTTACCTATTCGCTGTCACTTTTTTTTATTTTAAGTAATTTTGTAGACTAAAATAAAAGTAATTATAAATTTAATTAAAAGTAAAATTAAAAAATAAAAATAATAAAGAAGTTTTAAAAAGTTCCTAATGAAAGTTTTAAACAAAATGAAACTAGAATATTTATATAAATTACTTTTAAACGTATAACAATTTCTATTTTCTGTGATGCTTTCGTTCCTTTTTATTATAATTAAGTAATTCTATAATATTTCTGATGTGAATATATTTTTCTATTAGCAACTGTTTCAATTTCGTTAGATGAGTCGCCTTGTATTACAATTGGCTCTACTATATGTCACATGACGAATCTTTTACAGACGAAACAACTTAAACTAAATTTGAATATCTTGTACATATTTGTCGTAAAATATATTTGAAATATTTAAACGAGGTACTGCCAACTTTATAAAATTTGTAAATGTTAAATATCATTAGAAAAGGAGAAGGGTAAATAGTAAATGTCTATGGCTCTGATATAGACCTCCTACACAATAAGTAAATTTATGACATTAAATTTAAAAATAAGACAATAAATATGGGTCAGTTAATGACAAAAGAAAATTGAAAACAGAGAAGTGTGTTCTGATGAGGAATAATGTCTACTGAAAATTGATAAAGATGACAATATTGAAATGCTTCTTATGTATTACGTTACTCATATGAAGAAAATTTAGTGTGCAAATATTTTTTTACCAATTTTTGATAAGCCATATAAGGTTTGTCAAAATTATTAATTTAAATGCTAAATGTGTGAGACTCTAAGAATTTTGTAAATATAAAGTACAATTTATATAACATTTTTGTGTAATTGGAAATGAAGAACAAATCTCTTTTTGGCATAAAGCGGAGATGGATAGCTTTCTTGCATATACAGAATTTGTTAAAAACATGAGAGAAAAGTCACCTCATTGATATGCTCAAAAATATTAAATGAATAGTTATTATGAAGGCTTTGTTCGTCTTCTTCAATGTAAAAAGACCTTTTTTTAAATAATAAGATACATACATTGCAGAGTGGGTGGTGTGTGGGGGGGGAGCATCGTGATTTTATAGATACTTCGGTGGGGCGTGGGGAATAAAAGCTTGGGAACCACTGCTCTACATGAATCATGGCATGGGGAATTTCAAATTGAAAATATTAGTCAAATTGAAGAAAATATATATTTCCATTTTATGGCACCACTCAAACTACAGTAAAACCTCGATGATCCGAAGTAATTGGGACAGACAATCTTTCGGAAAATCTAATTTTTCGGATAATCGAGAATTCTTCAATTTTAATATTAATGAGAAATATATGCGCTATTTCTTATTATATTGGAAAGTGCTTTAAAAAAGTAAAGCAATAGCGAAATAGAAATAAGAATAAATTACCAGAATTTCATTATGAAAGTAAGTTCCTTTTACTTATTTCACAAGGGTTTGAAAGAATGTTTTGTTTGTCGCAGTTTCGATTGTCTTTGCTTTGAAGCTCTAGCACGAAGCTTTTAAATATTATTAGTTCACCAGTATCACTGCCTTTCTGCTGCTCCAGCCAATGCAAACCTTTTGCAAAACATTCAAAAGCTTCAGAATTGCTAATTTGTTCGTTTTCATCGTTCATTTTGTTCGTTCCACCCCGCAGCTTACGGGATCTCAAGTTGAATTCAAAGGAATTGTAAGAAAGGAGATCGTAAATATATATATGTACTCGCGTTTCGGAAAGGACCGTTTGCACACAAGGAATATGACAGTTAGGGGAAAAAAACTTTCAAAATGGATTTTGCACACAAAGAATATAATAGTAAAAAAAAAAAAAAAAAAAAAAAAAAAAACCTTAAAAAATTGATTTCGGTTAACAGAGAGTTCCTGTTAAAAGAATTTCGGATAAAAGAGGTTATACTGTATCAACTAATTTTTTGTAAGAAACAACAGCATCGTGCATTTTTGCTAGTAATGAAGAAATGCTATTTACAAAGCTGTAAAATGAATATATTTTGTGTATGTGTGTTACGAACATTTCCTGAAATCTGTATACGCGTATTGTTAACTTGTATTTGTGTTTCGATTTGCTTGAAAAAACAAACTATATTAACAAAACTATATGCATCGAAAAAAAATTATACATAGATTCTTTATTTATATGTATAAGAAAAAAACCAAAGTATAATAAAATACGTGTTTTCTTCTATTGTAAATCTAAAGCTATTGCACACTTTTGCGCATTCCCATAATTTTTCTGTCACATGTTCAAAGCGATCAAACTTTGATGTCCTGTTAAAGAAAATTATTCTTAAATTTCTATCCAATTGGAAATTAGAGCTTTTACTTATTTGAGACTCTGAAGCGTGCAACATTGAAGGTCTTGAACGTTAGCAATATTTAGGAATATAAGATGTTCAAATTTGCTGGGAAATTCACAAGTGCTTACCTCTAACTTATTGTTCATTCAGTAGTTAACATCTGATATTCGTTCATCTGTAACTCAGTAAATTACATGCCGCTTTTGTGAGAGGGTGCATTCAATTTAGAGAGCGTGTATACAAAGAGAACATGTGGATGTAGCTTTGAGAAGTCGAATATTAGAAGAGCATGGATGTGTATAATGAATTGTAATGCATGATGAATGCATGATCAATACACGAAGAACTCGGGGAATCATTATTTTCATACCGGATACATGAGAAATATGGAATGCTTTAATATATTGTTGTTATATTGATGTTAATGAATCCTTGAAACAAGTTTTATGATGTAATTATAATGGATTTAATTATAATGTAATTATAATGAAAATGTAATCTGCCAATTAACGTTCGAAGATAAGTAAATATACAATAAAGCCAAAATTGTTGGCACTTTCAGGTAGCTTTCATTACAATAAGTAAAAAAGCTACCTATTGCAGACATCCGAAGGAAAACACTTCGGTGAAATTTTGCTATATTTTCGAAGATCATGACCTCCAGATACCAAAACCACCGTCCGTTGAAAAGTTGACTGATGTATAAATACTATATATATATATATATATATATATATATATATATATATATATATATATATATATATATATATATGTATGTATGCATATATAAATATATCCATATATATAGGGGAGACTAGGGAGGGTTGACCATACGGGAGGCTTAACCTACTCATCAGTTTTCAAATTAAAAAGAATTTTAGAGTTTTATCAATACGTGTCAACCAAAGCTATCGAAATGTTCAAATAACAGCCTGTGTTTCATACAGATAATCGAAATAGGTGTGGGGAAAATCAATTGTGAGGCGTTTTCAACAAATATTTTTAAATTGTTTTCCGATAAAATATATCATAGAAATTTAAATTAGTATGTTTAAGTAATGGAGAAATATCGAGCTTCCATACAAGGTATAAAGATTATACGGTAAGTTAGGCTTAACATAACAATGTGCTAATCTTTAGAAAAAAGGCTGTGTTGGAGGCTTAAACCAGTCAATGTGAGGGAGGGTTGACCAGATGTTCAAGGCTCCCTTTACACATTCACGATGGGAAAAGAAAATTCTCGTTTTCATTCAAAAAACATCATTGACTAAGGGCGTGGCTTCTACCTTACAGAAAATGCATTTATATCATGTTGTCCATATTTTTTTTTAGATTGTAAGACATTTTAATTAAATTCGTTCATTGAAATATATTTATGGATTCTTAAACTTGGGAAACCTATCTAGAACACCAATTTACAAAAGACTTTCAGAACAGGGGGGAGCTTCTACTGTTTTAAAATTCAGATAATTTAGAATTGATTTGTGCATAATGAAAGATTAATGGTTATATATAAAAATGAATATAAATTTATTCTGCAAAGGTACAGTAAAATGCGTTGATGGAAAAGAAAACGTTTAAAACTGATTAAAGAAAGATGTAAAAAATTGCTCTGCACGAAAAAAAAATTAATGAAATATAAAAGAGAAAGTTGATGGAACTTTTTCCCATTTAAATATTACTTGCAATAGGTAAATAGAAACAGTGGAAAAGACTAGAAAGTAGGAAAGCAGCAGTCTTAACCGTTTCAGAGGCAGTGGTATGTTTATGAAACCACTTTATTTTAATTCCCAAACGGCACAATGGCACCGGAATTTTGCTAAAATCTTTTCAATTTAATATGTGTGTGAAATATAGCATTTTTTCATATTTGCAAATACATTTGTTCGTATATTCCGGTGCCAGTCATTTATTTCAACATTTTAGTACTGAAAGTACTTTGTCCGTGAGAGGTTTAAAAGATTTTAATAAGTTAGTACTCATGCGGCTGCAAAAGAACATAGCATATAGAAAAACTTTACGAAGGTATGTAGACACATTTCAACATATAATGAATAAAGTGAGATGAAGTCAAACTATGTGGCAACTAGAGTTGATAGTAGACAAAAGTAGACAAAAGTTAGTAGACAAAAGAAAAGCGGGACAGTGGCTACTAAATCCGGACATTATAATGCTTGAAACCCTGTGCAAACGGAACTTGTCTCTAGCAGAATACTGTCTTAAATGTTAGAATTTGATTTTCCCTGTTGTACAATTATAGCTGCTCAGACAAAATCCTGAATAAAACAAAATGTTTCTCCTCTGACATGCGATTGCGCATAAACAGGTTTATTTAAGCATCATATTTTCAAAAATATTTTTTATAATATTCAAAGCATGTATCATAAAGTCATTTTGCATTTTTTGGTACTTTTCGGTTAGCCGGGCGCCAGTGTTATATATACGTATTTATATACATATATATATGTATATATACATATATATTTACATATATATATATATATGTGTATATATACAATATGTGCATATGTAAATATATATGTATATATACATATATGTATGTATATAAATATGTATATATAACACTGGCGCCCGGCTAACCGCAAAGTACCCATTTTTTAACTGATTTTATTTCTCTTAACAAATATTTCAATATAAAACAAAGTGGGTCAAGCCTCCCATACAGTGGGTCAACCATCTCATATTTGGAGAGCCTTGACCTATTATATTCCCTAATCAATCATTTTTCAAATTTCTTATATATTACACTTATGTAGCAATTTTATTTTGATAACAGATTATATAACGAATAAAATGATGTAAAAACTTTATTCTACGTTCAATATTTAAAAAATAAAAAATCATTAAAAAGTGGGTCAACCTTCCCTAGTCTCCACTATAATATATATTTATATCTCAATTTTGTCATGCTGTAACTGTCGAATTTTTGAACCGATATGGATGAAATTTTTCATATGCATAGTACATACTAATGTCTCGACCGAGATTGCTGGTCAGACTCATCCGCCATCTTGTTTCAAAATGGCGGTCATTTGAATTTTGTGGGCACTTTTGGAAATTTTTAGGTTTCCTAGCTTTCTCTTTAAAATGACGTATGTTGTTAACTTACACTGTGTGACTCTTTAAAATATATTTTAATGTTTCTAGCATTCTGTTTAAAATTATAGATAAGCGTTTGCATTTTGTGAAACGTAACATTTTCTATAAGTATACAATGTTAGAAAACATACAAAAATTTCAGAAATTCAAATGGCCGCCATTTTGAAACAAAATAGCGGATGAAGCTGGCC
Source organism: Maratus speciosus (assembly GCA_963932465.1). NCBI lineage: Eukaryota > Metazoa > Arthropoda > Arachnida > Araneae > Salticidae > Maratus > Maratus speciosus. The sequence continues at coordinate 316,959,024 of OZ010792.1, forward strand.
TACGAACTCGGTTGATACATTAGTATGTACTACTCACATGAAAAATTTCATCCAAATTGGTTCAAAAATTAGAGAGTTACAGCATGACAAAATTCAGATATAAATATATATACTATATATATGGATATATAGTATATATATATATATATATATACTTTCTTTTTCAGCATTTCAACGGAGGGTGGTTTCGGTATCGGGGGGTCATGATCGGCGAAAATATAACAAAATAGCTAGCTTTATACTTTTTGTAATGAAAGCTACCTAAAAGTGTCCACAATTTTGGCCACCACTTTATATGTATGTATAACGTGTATATTTGAATGCGTGTATGCAGGCTTCTTGTATATATATATATATATATATATATATATGATGCAATGAAGACGTTTTGAGTTGGTTGTATTTATGTCGGCCAATTATCTGCACGTGGGATATAGGCCCTAAGGGGGGGGGGAGTGCCTTCCGTGGAGGTCTTTCTAAGGGAACCTAACCCGTATTGACGCTTGGAGAACCAAGGTTCGAAGAAAACCACGAAAACTCCGAACGATTAGGCCGACGGGCGCGATTGGGATCGAACCCAGCACCTCCCGTCTACCAGCTTCGAGAGCAGAACCTCTCGGCCACTGGTGGGGCCAAGAAGACGTTTTGAGAAAAGGTTAATAGAATTATGTGGTGGTAAATGTTGGAAATGTAAAATATGTCATTCACCAATGTTGAAGCACTGCTTGCCGCCTTAGAAAGTTTGGGACTTTGGGTTAGCATTATCTGGACAGGAAGTGTTGCCAATTATAAAAGTTCTTATATCACCATTTTTATTGTAAGTTCAGACATACACATAGCATTCATATTTTCTGCAGTAAGTTATTCAACTTCACTATTTTCACCATCGGGAATATTGCAATAAGGGGGACGGTGATTCACATTTGGGAAACAAAAAATATTTTAAAATACGCATATTTTCTGCTCGCGTCTAAATTACAAAATTTATAGCACAAAGACCTTCAAAATAACTACCAGAAAAATTAATTGGAATATTCTTAAATTTAATACAAATTTTGGACAAGCGCTGGGTACAGTGATGTAACTGTGATACTGTAATCGATCAAGTACATGCTTGTCCTAAGTGGGAAGCATTGTTTTCTAAACTGTAGTTGAGACTAAGGTATGAGCCGTATATTTCCAGCAAGATTGACTTCATAAATTTTACGCGAAAAAGTGATACGATTAATACAGTGGTCGTGGCCGGTGTTTTGGTCGATTGCGGAACAATCGAAGTTTCTGACAAAATTATAATTTTTATTTCATTTATTTAAAAAATATAACAATTTCAACTTCAAATAATATTTCAAGGGAAAATTCTTTCCTTCAGGATGAATATGCATGCAGAGTATCCAGAGATATTTAAATCAGCGTTGAATTCCTTGATGGCGTTCAACACGGGATACGTGTATGAACATGCTTTTTATTCTGTGCTGTTTTTGAAAAACAAGTACAGAGAAAAATGCGTGTAGAATGTAGCTTAAGGTTAAAATTAAGCAGTTTTAACATTGATATAAGCGGCCTCATCGGTAAACACTAGTGCAAGAAATCTCACTGATTATAAAGTTATGTTTTGTTTAAACCATTAAACGTATTTTTAATTATCTTTTTCGTCTGTGTGTAGTTTTATTTATAATTCCACTTATACATATTAGTAATACCAATTCTGTTTTTGTTCATAGTATATCCTTCGTACGAAATTTTGTCCTTTTTCGCAGAAAAAGATATCTGATAGTTTATAGAGGTCATTACAACAATTTCTGTACTAATAAACACTCGTATATTAAGAGTGGCGCGAAAATTGTCTTTTACGTAAAGGTGGGTCGCGTATCAATACAGTTTGGGAACCGCTGGTCTAACACATTGCTTACACATATTTATTCGAAATTTAAATTAATGTTTTATAACTTATAACAATTATTACAACTATGTAAAACTGTTTTTCTAACTTGCCTTTTATTACTATTATGAAATAGCTTGCATTTATTATAGTGTAATCGCTGTATCATAAAAAAAAATAGGACTCTACTTGTATGGTTCAAGAATATTTCGCTGGTTATTTGTATCTTCTGTCTTTAATAGGTTATTGTATCAAAATTAGGTTGTTTTTCATATGTTTTATATGGATAAAATCGTCCGCAATGTGCTAGTGAATTAGTGGTATTGTGCTTGATTTTGTATTACAAGTTAAAGGTTCCAACTTTATTTTGTATAATGTCAGTGTTATGTATTGAAGATAAATTTATTAACCTAATTTTAGTAATTGGAAATACTAGATGATGAATTGTAATTATATAATGGTTATATATATATATATATATATATATATATATATTAGTTTATAACAGACTTTCAACAAAGGAGGTAATACTTGTACATTTTTTTTATTTTCGAACGCATAATGTAACAAATGTATCATAATCATAATTTGTGTGTGTGTACATGATAGCTCCCAAAAAGACCTTCAAATTGAGTTGCCTTTTGACGAATATTTTATAAACCACTATCATTGAATTGTATAGACTTTCCTAAAAACCGGTCCATGATTTACGTATTAAAACCCATTTTAAAACGGATTTAAAACTCTTTTGCTACCAATTTTATGGGGAAAACAACCAGAATATAAGTGTTCAATATTGCGATTATGTAATCAAGTGTGAATGGCCGACAGCCAATGTCTCCTGTAGCAAAACGACAGGTCCAGCGGTCGAATCCAACCGATTCCATTGTGATATAAATTTCAAAAAATATTTTTCCCCCTGCTAGATACGTGGACCACTGTTGGGAAAGGCAAGTGGAACTATTAATTTAACGCAATCAAACTGATTGGTAAATTATCATACGAACTAAATATTTCCAACCGAGCGAAAAAATGCCCAGGCTGGGAATCGAACCCAGATAACCTCTGAGCGAAATATGCTGGCTGGTTGTCGGCCCAGTTAGCTTAAACGGAAAAGCATTGGCCTTGTAAGCCAAGGATCCGGGTGTGATTCAAAGCCTGGGCATTTTTTCGCTCGGTTGGAAGTATTTAGTTCGTAAGGAAAAAGACAAGTGGATTCATTTCGGATTTTTTTCCGGTATGACCATGAATCACCTTTGAACGAATACTCCGATTTTTATAATTATCCTTTTCTTAAAAGGGCGAATTCTGGCGATGCTGGACCATCACATTCAATAGTATTCAGAAATGGTATGTTTGTTTTTCTCAAATTTCTTGTCTTTATTTGTTTACTTTATAGGTTACGACTTTCGTAAAGCGGTCAATCGTCACTAAATTTAATGTAAAGAGCTGTGTACTATTTTGCGTTTTTTGAATTCATCATCACACTGATTTCTTACAGAGACATGTCAAATTTACTCACTGCCTAAAAATCACTGCGCATTAAAATTACCAATATTTCGAATAATGAAGTTAAAAATGAAAATATTCATTAAAATACGGTTTTCCAGCAAAGGAATCTGTTTTCCTAAACCAATCTTACTAAAATACGCCTACTGTCATTCTTTGATTAAATATTTGTGTAATAATGTAAAAAACAATCTTTTGAGATCGTTTTTAAGTTTTCTTAAATATTGCTTTTTTTCTTTCTAAATTAAAAGCTAAACATAATTCCTCAAAACAGCATATCGAAAGAAGACAAATTTCTGGAAAACATGAATTCTACTTTTTCAGAATTGAATATATATGTATATGTATGTATATAATATATATGTATGTATAGAAATATGTATGTATATAAATATAGATAGCACAAATTATGTTTCAGTTTTAAGACTTAAAATAGACGTTTTTATTTTATATACAATGCCATCATTCGCATCCGCTGAATAATTCCTCATTTACGATCCAGTCTTAAACAACATCTACATTTAAAGTATGCATATGACGTCACTATCTCTGAATAATATACACATATAAAAAAAAGAATTCGTCATTCAATAAACTCGACAAAATAAATAAATAAATAAATAAAAATCAGTTTTTTAATGTTTCACATGCCTATATTTGTTTGTAATATTAATAAGATGCTTAAAATAAATATAGTTTATAATAAGTCGATGTTTTACCAGAAATCATTCATTTGTAGTTTTTTTTCAAAACAGCACGTATTAAAAAAGAAAATCAGTTGTTATGGGGAAATGGCAACAAAAAGATGTAACTACTATTTTCCAACTATTTTCCCTTTACTTTCTACAGAAATAGAGTATTTGAGTTGCCAACATTAAACTGCGCTAAAAACTACAAAAAATTAATATCTCAAAAATAAACTGTGATGCAGTTTTCGAACAAGTTGCATTTAAAAGTACTTTTTTTTCAAATACGACGGTAGAAAAATTGAAAATGTGCTATGCTTAGAAATTAAAAAAAAATTGCAGTAGTGTATTTAACCGTACAATGATACATTTGCTTTGTTTTACGGCTGGCTTATACAACGGAACGTTATTTTTTAGAGATGACACTTTAACCCTCTCGCTGTTTAATGTTTTTATCAAAATAGCTTCAAAAATTGCGTACTTAATTCCTTCGCGACGAGCGTCTTTTAAGAATTTTTATTCTTTTGCCACCGGTTTTTCAAGACAAAAATTTTCGTCTGATTTAATCGGGAAAAGGCTCCGATTAGATAAGGTAAAATTTACAATAAAAAGTAACTGGTGGGAATGATCAAGGCGGGTTAATTAGACGGAGAAAATGCATCCCCGATGAAATCTCGGGTTGCGCAAATTTTGCTACTTTGTTGCCCGAGAAATTCTCGGTTTGCGCAGCGAGAGGGTTAATTGCTGGCCGAAAGGAATAGCATATCGGGTGCTAAAAAGCAAAAATTGTTATTTATTAAATAAAATGGTTTTTTTTTTTTTTTTTTTTTTTTTAAATAAATGGAAGGCTGATGATAATAGTAATGACAAAAATTACTTCAGATTTCTTTCTCATTCTGTAAAAAAAAGGAGGAAAGTATAACGTAATCACAAACGAAAATATACATTAACTTCTTCAGAGTTTTCGACTATTTCGAAAAACGCTCTTTATGTATAGAAACACCAGAAATTTTATATTTTCAAGATTTAAAAAATAATTTATAAAAACATATATCTTTTCAGCCTCTGACTTTCAAAAGCGTGTTCGAGTAGTTTTTATAGTGCATTACTCAGTTTTCCCAATCTGGAATATAAGATTTTTCGATGCTATCAATTCTCAAGTAAAAAGTTTCGTGATCAAAAAATAATTTTTTTCAGACAAAGATGATAAATTAATAGCATGATCCTTAACATTAAAAAAAAAAATTATGCTGGTATGTACAAATTCAGTAAACGCTTTAAGCCCTGACATATACTAAATTAAAGTGAAACTAAAGTAAAAGAGGATGACTAGTTCCTGTTTTTGTGAGATTTAAAACCAAATATGCACATTTATATGAGTTAATTGGCTTCATATGTTTTGATAAGACATAACGAGGGGGTACCAACTACAATACAGGGTTAGATTTTCTGCTTTTAAAAAGAATATATCATCTGACAGCAATATACAAAAAGTATGTTTTGTTGTAATTTCTCTTAAATATAATTTTTAGTGTTTGCTTAGATTTAATTTTTCTTTTCACATACTTTATTCATGATTTTAATTGATTTTGTCTTTGATAAATTTAATTAAGCTATACAAATGTTGAAAAACAAATGACCCCCACAATTGTGCGGGTCCGGGCTTTACCACTTCCAAAATGAGTACAATTCCTAATATATAAAATTTTTATTTGTAAGTGATTTTTTTAAACTTATGTTTTTATCAATTTATTTTTTATTAATTAAATTTTTAAGTCGAATTAATTTTAATTAATTGGTTTGTACTATTCATGATTTCTATTTAAAATTGATAGTATTAGATATATAATATGCACATGTAACGAACTATATGTTTCTGCTCTGAGTTATAGATGTCATATATGATTTATAAGTTTTATATGCCTATCACGAGATAGATTTTTAAGTTTGATAAATTCATTCCATTTTGTCGACACAGCAAGTAAACCACCAGGAATAAATAATAAATTATGGAAAGTTCAGCAAAAGCTCGACATATTCCGTAGTGTCTGCTTGAATTTACAAGGAGATCAGGGAAATTTTTCCATAGATGAACAGACGATTCCCTTTTTTAGGACGTGCTTCAGTAAAGCATTATATAAAAAACAAACCACACTCTGTTGTAACAGTATAACCAGGGATAGTTTTAAATTTTGTAGTATACCAGAGGGAAAGTACAGATCTGGTCCACAAGGATCTGGGCTTACGACCAGCTGTAGTCCTTACTCTGGTGCAGACCTAGGTTTATGTACTTCGACCGGTATTTCAACAAAATACCGCTGCTGGAAAAACTAAAAAAAAAAAAAAAAAGAAAAGAAAAGAAAAAAAAGAAATATGAAACATCAGGCACAATCCAAACGGAGTGAAGGGCATATCATTTGTCAACGGCTCTTAAGAGGGATGGGAGCATTGATCACGTCTCAGAAAATGAAATTGTAGTGGTCTGTCCAAAAACAAAAATTGTTCCAAACATTTTCATTGTGGATGATGAAAATTATCTCAATAAATAAAAACTTTTTTTTTTTCCTTAAACTTTTATCTTTTGATATTTGCACACATAATCCCAAACTACACAATTGTGTAGATTTAGTCCAAAAACGGCTGCATTAAGAGTCGAACCTGCACAATTGTGCGGGTCCTCCCTTGGCATAACCTGACATCGGGTATTTTTTAAAATATTTTTCTTCAATCAAATATATCTATCGATAAGGGGAAACCATCCAAACGTTCAATTTCTACCAAAACAATTCCCGGTCTTAAAGGGATATGCAGCTGAAAATGCTTCATTTGGAACTGATAGATTCCTACAAAGTGAATTTCCGTTTTTAGAAATCTGATTTATCTAGAGAAATCTTTTATGTTAGAAATCTGTTCTTTTCTTATTTAAAACTATTTTATATTTATTTGATTTATAATTCGGATTTAAATCTTAAAGAATGTCCCCCGCAGCTATTTATTTTACGCGTACGCATGAGTAGCATCTTCTAATTTATTTAGGGGAAATAAACATATTTTTAAACGAATATTTTATGTATTAATAAATTAAGTACTATGTATACACAAAATAGATTTTATTAAAAACATTTTCTGAATTAAAACATTTTTATTTTGTTTTTAAAAATGGGATAATGAAAGCTATGCATACGAAAGGAAGATTAAGTCACTCATTATGTAAATGATAAGATATACCAGTGTTGCCAGATTGGGGTCTTTTTTAATTCAGGTTATTTATGACTGACACCATTTTTTTTAAATTGTATAATTCGAGTTATTTTTCAGAAATTTTAATCTATTTTTACCTAGTCCAAATATTGCTATTTCAAAAAAGCTGTGACAATCCGCAATCCGGGGACAAAAAAGTCCCCAATCTGACAACACTGAGATATACTTTATTTGTTTGTCAAAGATTTAGTGTCAAGGAGTTCAGATATTGAAGAATATTTGTTAAATATATCTTTTTTTTAATTTGGGAACTTTTTTTTCTAAAATACAACTATTCTTTACTAAACTAAACTCACTATTCCATTTAAGCTTAAAATGGAAGAGTAAATTATTTATTTTTTACAATAAATGAACCAGGGAACAGTGAAAGCAGAAAAGGCGTATATGAAATGTACACAATCTGACTGATATGCGTAAATTTAAATAATTGAGGTTTTTATTAATTTTAAACCAATTTTATATTTTAAGGAAATGAATTTAAAAACATAGAAAAATCTGTTATTTTACTAACGCTGAAACGAAAAAAAACAAAACAAAACAAAAAAAAAACTGCTGAGCTTATTTTTTTACATTAAATAAGCAGGAAAAGCAAAATATTGAAAAGCTTATGATAAAAATTCAATGGCTGACAGAATCGGAATGAAAATGCAAAATAATATATTTCAGAACATTTATTAAATTTAAATACTTTTTTTTTAATTGTGCAGAACATTTTTTAAACAAAATATTATGTTTGAACTAAACTTAACCACATTTCCATTACTATATTTGCCATATTTGCATGTTAAATACTATAAAATTAACTTCTTTATCCCCTTGGGGACGAGCGACAGGTACACGTGCCAGTTAAGATTCTCAGAATCCTTCATTATTCCTACCAGTTATATTTTATTGTGAAGTTTACATTATTTAATCGGAGCATTTACGCGATTAAACTGTAGAAAATTTTTTATTTTGAAAAACCAGTGGTCAAAGATAAAAAATTAAGCAAAGTGCTCTCGTCGCGAAGGGTTAAATTAAATAATGAACGGAAAAACAGGACAAATTGTCTTTTTAAATGTAATCTTAACTACTTTCTGATAAACTTATAACTACTGAATTGAGAAATTTTATTTAATTGAGTAATTTGAAAACCTTTTTTAATTATAAAAAATTTTGTTTTTGCTGAACTATTTTTATAAAACTAAACTCGCTGATTTATTTAAGCTACAAAGAAAACATTGCAAAAATTAATCCTTCACATTAACACTCTCGCTACATAAGCAATTCTTCACGATGAGTGTCTTTTACAGAATTTTTAATCGTTTATCACCGGTTCTTTAAAGTAGAAGTTTTGAATATCATAATCGGGGAAAATGTCCTGATTAAATCAGTTATCGCTAAAAAGTAACTAGTGGGAATAACCAAATAGTATTAATTTGATCAAAAAATGCATGTCCGAGCATATCTCGGGTTGCACAGCGAGAGGGTTAAACAGAGAGGATAAAAATCTCTATTGAAATTTAATCCTAAAGTGTGTCTATGTAATTCGTTGGACATATCTTTAATATCATAAAGTTCAGATTTTTATGTATGTTTATTATTAATTTAAAAAAATTCTGTTTAACTATGAAATGTATTGAAATATAACTTTTGTTTGCTTCAAAATATAATAATTTATAAAGTTGAATTTTTCACGTATGTTTATTAATAACAAAATATTCTGTTTAAATATAAATTTATCTAAATACAACATTTTTTTTTTTTTTTTGGTGCTTATAGAACGCTGCAAAATTTTATTCATTCCATTAATAACACAGGAAACTACGTAAAAAAGGTAAAACCAGTCAATTCAAATACAACCTTAAAATGTGTATATTTGATCTGTCTGACAGGGCATTAGTATTATCATGATGTTCAGATATTTTAAAATTTTTGTTAACATTAATTTTTCAAATTATAAAGGAATATATTTAAATAGAACTTTTTTTCTAACTAAACTAAAATCGCTATTTAATTTAAGCTGCAATGACACAAAACTACGAAATTTAATTCTTTACATTTAATAAAGCATGAAACAGAAAAGAACAAAAAATATTTCTTCATTAATTCTGTCCATGTATAATTTGTTTGACATATACTTAATATCATAAAGTTGATATTTTTATGTATGTTTATTAATAATGAAATATTTTGTTTAACTATGAATTTATTTAAGTACAACATCTTGTTTGTTTGTTGCTGGTTAGAGAATTTTACAGATTTTATTCACACTAAAACAGAAATTTAGTAAAAATAAAAAAATAAAAAAAAGGAAAAACGGCCGATTCAAATACAACTTTAAAATATGTATATTTGATCTGTATAAAGGTCTAACTCATGATGTTGAGATATTTTAGAATTTTTTGTTAACATTAAGTGTTCAAATTATAAAGGTGTTTTTAAATAAAACTTTTTTTTAGTAACTAAACTAAAACCACTATTTAATTTAAGATGCAAGGAAAACACTACAAAATTTAATTCTTTACATTAAATAAAGCAGGAAACAGAAAAGAGGAAAAATTCTTTCTTCAAACCCATCGCCTCTATCTACACGAAGCTCATTACCATTTTTATTAATATTCACGAATGTTCTCCACTCTTCTGCAGATACCCTTCCCCATCAAGTGGTTCAGGTGAGCTCGAATTTATCGATCCATCTTCAGAACAGCAAATGAGGGAGTAACACTTGCAAGTTTTTTCACTCTCTATGAGTGATGTACACTGTTTTAATAGCCATTGTAAAAGAATGTAGAAGTGCAAAGAGGAATTTATCTGATTTTGTTTCCCATTGTTCCCTTTTGCTGCTTTACCTTTGTTCATTAAAGTGACAGTCACTTGTGTCCTTAAATACGAAACTTTACTCAAACATTTCCTTCTTAATGAAATCACTTGATAGTCTTTAGTGAGGATATCAAAGATAGTAGAGTGCAAAAAATAAAGTTGTAGAGCTTTTATAAGGATGTTTTATACGATAAAGTAAAAAAAAAAAAAAAAAAAAAAAATGTGAGGTAAAATGAAATCCTTATCATGGATAGACATGATTTTTCGGATTATTTATTATTTTTATATTTAAATATCATTGAAAATAAATTTCGGAATTTGAGAATTTATTACCCTTTAATGCTCATCTTAAATTATGTTGCAGGTAAAAATCAAATTATGACTATGATTGATGTACTTTGTTGTACAGCTCATATTCAAAATATTAGAATAATTACATTTTTTTACAAATTGAAAATACCGTTTGGTAATTTAATGACTTTTAATGCAAACGATAATTTTATTAAGAACTTATTGTTAATTAAACTTATTTATTATCTTAAAATTAATATCATATTTGAAAAGATTAATTGAAAAAATACTTTTAAAAGTCAAAATATTTTAATATTTATTCAAGTGGTTCAAAATATTAGAATATTTCCAATTAATTCTAATTTAATTATCAATAATTCATAACTGGTGGCATCACTGATTAAATTCAAACGATTTTATTTAAAATCAGTGTTCTTTTTGCAGTCTTTCTTTTGTCTTAAAATGTGTCATGTGAGTGATAGTCTTGAAACTATTAAACTTCGTAAATGAAATAAAAAATAAAACTTCGTAATAAAATAATAAACTTCGTTTAACTTCTGCTTCTCATGTAACATAAATAAAGATATATTTTACGGTAAAATAGGAAATGTCAGATAAAATAAAATAGTTCAATTTCTACAATGTCATATATAGATCAATAATTATAATTTTAAATTATGTTTTGAATAAACTTCTGTATTTAAGTTTTTTTATAGCTATTAAATTTTCATATTAATTTATATTTAACATAGAAATTATATTTTCTTAATTTTTATATCTTTATTTATAATTTCTCTTTATCTGTGCTTAAATTGACAATCAATTCTGTTCTTAAATAACTAACTTTACTCAAATATTCCCTTCTTGATGTAAGTATTTCGCAAGGATATAAATAAAAATTGACTGCTTCTCATATAACATGAATAAGGATATTTGCTACTGTAAAATATCAAATATCAGGTAAAATCAAATCGTTCTTTTTCTACGATGTCATATAGAGATCAATAATTATAATTTTATATTATGTTGTGAATAAATTTCTGTATTTAAAATCTTTTACATCTATCAGATTTTGAAGTTAATTTATATTCAAGTTAAAAATTACATTTCCTTAATTTTTATATCTTTATTTAAAACATCTCAGGTTTTTTTTTCCATTGTTCCTATTTTCTGCTTTATGTGTACTTAAATTGACAATCGATTGTATCCTTAAATAAGTAACTTTACTCAAATATTCTCTTCTTGATGTAATAATATGATAAGGATATAAAAAGAAAGTAACCCGCTTCTCATGTAGCATGAATAAAGATATTTTCAACTGTAAAATATGAAATATCAGGTAAAATGAAAGCGTCCATTTTCTACGATATAGATCAATAATTGTAATTTAATATTATGTTGTGAATAAATTTCTGTATTTAACATATATTATAGCTATCAAATTTTCATAATAATTTATATTAAAGAAAAAAATATTATTTCCTTAATTTTTATTAAATTGTTTATCGTATTTCCGCAGTATCTGTGAGCAAGGAAAACTGTTTTAACAGCTGTTGTAAACATGAAATGTATAAGTAAGAAGAGTTACACATGTGTGATTTTGTTTATCACAATTCGTTATTTTTGCATTATTTTTTGTCATTCACGTGACAACAAATTGTGCCCATGGATATAAAACTTTACTCAAAGATGTATATTTTAACTCTACAGTTCCAAATGCACAACCCAGTCCCAGCCTTTCTTTTGCGTATCATTTCTTCTACAGAAAATTGAGAGCCATCTATTTGCATCTTGGAAAAATAACGAAGCTGTTGACACTTATTTAAAATACTTGCTCGATAACTTTTAAATATTTACAACATTTCACAAGTCCCTTGCTCTTTGTCTAGTGATATTTCGTTGTTGATAAAGTTTCCGTTCGACCATCACTTAGATGAGTTTCGACATTGTTTTCATGGTATATCCTTAATAGAATAGTTTTAGAGTTTTTGAAAATAATCAAACGATTATTCCTGCAGTTGAAAATACTCATTGCATTGCCGTTAATATAACGATCAAATAAAACAAAACTCATGTTTATACCCAATATATTTCATATTTGTCTTTATTTAGGGGCAAACAATTGAAACAATGAAAATGCTCAGATATATCCTATTTGAGAACAAACGGTTCAAATAATTACTTTCTCATTTTTATTAAAGGCAACAAATAAGTATATCGTTACAATTAAAGGCACGCATCGATAGGATGTACATGGAACATGGCAATATGGAAGGAGACAAACACTTTACTGCATATTCGATCGCTTTATAATAATGCTGTGCCTTTATAAGAACTTCTGATACAATGGAATAAACTGTCTTTGAAGCCGGTTGGTTGGCTTTTATTGCCAGGATGCCACCAATGAAACATGTTTCGACGGTGAAACTTTTATTAATGAAACACAATAAGGAAAGCTACTAGCAACAAATTGGTAATGCATAAGAAAATTCTTGCAGACTCAGTAAAAGCGACAAAATGTATTAGAGCAATGAATTTCAAAACATTTTCTTAGTTTTTTTAATAATAGATTTAATTTAGTTTTTATATTTAAATACTGAGTAAATTAATGAATAAAAATGTATTGCTTTGTGAACTAGAATTTCATATTAGGCAGTAATTATCAGAAGAAAAGATTTTCTGAAAAATTTTAAACAAATAATTAAGCACAATAAACACTTAATCTCTTACGTTTTAAATTTATTGTAAAGAAAAATATAATAATAAAAGATTTCAAGTTTAACTTTTTCATACTTTTGTTTAAATAATATATAAAATTCATTGCATATATAGCAAACTTTTACAATGTAGGAATTAAATTTGTATTTATTATTTGTATTATTATTTGTATACAGTATTTATATTTACGAATCATTATTTGATATTTAAAAATACATTTAAGTTATGAATTTAATACTCTCCTACCCATAGAATAAACATATTTGGAATATGATTTTTTTTTTCACATTAAACATATCAAGGTAATAAACTAATTATATTTTTAAATTGTAAAATATGAATTATTCAGTTCCCTGTTGCTAATTAAATTTTATTTCATATAATTTAATTTTAAATTAACTAGCGAAAAACTTCCCTCTTTTGCGATAAGGTAATCAGTAACAGACAGACATTGTGTAAAAAGTTTCTTTTTAAAAATTTCCATTTGAAAGACATGGAAAAAGAGAAATATCCGAAAAGCGAAAAAAAATAAAACTTTTTCTTAATTTTCTTTCCGAACAGGAGCTTACGAATGTCACAAACAGCTCATTACCATTTCTATTAGCGCTTACAACTGATACAGCACTTTTTTTCCCTAATCCCTTATCGCACCAAGTGGTTTTCATGAGTTGAAAGCTATTGATCCAAGTGCATGATAGGCAATGAAGTGCCGGTTTCGGCAACTTTTTGTATTCTCTATGCATTAGCTGAGCTATTTTTATAGTCAGTTTCTAAAAGCATACGGAAAAAATAGCAAAAAGAAAAATATCGCATTTTTTTTATATTTCTTTTGATTGTCACATTTTTCTTTTATTCTTTCAGAGTCTATCAGTTGCGGTAAAAAAATAATGCTGAAAATAGCGTGTTTTATTCCTTTATTTCAAAATTAGTAAAAGTTTCAAGTATAGCACGTTTATACATTTGTATTATTAGCATAAAAACATTCCTGATTTTTCAGCGTATCATATTAAAGCATGCGTATGCAAAACTAATCCGTAAATGAATTAATAAAACGAAATATTTTATGTAATTTAAGAAATATGCATGGTTACTATTCAGTAGAAATTCAGTAAGGAATTCAGTGGGAATTCAGTAGAAAAATATTTCCGATTTTCCTAGTATACTAAATTTTCCGTGCTTAAACGAATCAGTAAAAGAATTAACAAAAACATTTACCTATTAGAAACGTGCAAATTATCACATATTATATGCATAATGTTATGTAATTTATTAAATATAGTCCAGGCAATGGGGAATTTTACCTAGCAAAATTATTGGTAGTTCTGGAAATTGGCTTACTTTATGTTTCTTGGGTCGCTGAATCCGAATTTGTAACTTTCCACCAAAATTTCCTCCGGCAACACCCCCCCCCCAAATTATGGTAAAAAGCCCCCCCAAAAAGGTTTTTATTAAAAAAATCAGTTTTTTAATTCTTTTAGGGAAAAAGTATCTAGAAATTCAGAGAGTAGACAAAATTTGCAACAAATTAGATGTATTACATTATGACTTAGGATGAATGGGAAGGGGGGGGGGGGGATCTGCCTCGGAACATGTGCCGCGGCGCTGCGTGGACTAAGTTGCGCAATTCCACTTAACCACTCACACGTTTACATTCGCCCTCCCATCGCCCCTCCGAACTTTCTCTATAAGGTTTACTTTAAGTTTTTGGGGTCGCTGAATCCGAATTTTTAACTTACCCCCTTAATTCCCCCTCCGACTACCCCCCCCCCCAAATAGTTGTTTTTAACTTAAATTTCTTATTCTTTTAGGGGAAAAGCATTACAAAATTCAGAAAGTAGACAAAATTTGCAATAAAAAGGATACATGATATTATGACGTAGGATAAACGGAGAGAGAGGGGGCTGCCTCGGAACATTTCCCGCGCGCTTTTCTCAGAAACCAAATTTTTTCAAAAAATCAATTTTTTGGGAAGCTGCCGGGTGAAATTTTGGTGAGAAGTTACAAATTCGGATTCAGCGACCCAAAAAACATAAAGTGAGTCGAAATCCAGAACTAGTATTAATTTTGACAGGTAAAGTCCCCTATTGCCTGGGCTTCATAACTTAGTGCATGTAGAGACGCAGTGCATGTTTAGAGGCAGCCCTCACCCTCCCTGTTCATCCTACGTCATAATGTCATGTATCCTATTTGTTGCAAATTTTATCTAGTTTCTGAATTTCGTAATGCTTTTCCCTTAAAACAATAAGAAATTTAAGTTAAAAACATCTATTTGGGGGGGGGGGAAATTTTGGAGGGAAGTTAAAAATTCGGATTCAGCGGCCCAAAAAACTTAAAGTATACCTTATAGAGAAAGTTCGGAGAGGAGATGGGAGGGCGAGTGTAAACGTGTGAGTGGTTAAGTGGAATTGCTCAACTTAGTTCACGCAACACCGCGCGCATGTTCCGAGGCAGATCCCCCCTACCTCTTCATCCTAAGTCATAATGTCATGTATCTAATTTGTTACAAATTTGGTCTACTTTCTGAATTTCTAGATACTTTTTCCCTAAAACAATAAAAAAATAGATTTTTTTAATAAAAACCTTTTTTGGGGGGTTGCCGGGGGAAATTTTGGTAGGAAGTTAAAAATTCGAATTCAGCGACCCTAAAAACATATAGTAAGCCTTTTTTCAGAACTACAATGAATTTTGCTAGGTAGAGCCTCTATACGGTCTCTATTGCCTGGACTAATATGCATGAATATTATCTTTTGAGAAACATTGCCGATTTTTCTTTACAGCATATTATTAGACTTTTTCTACCAATAAATCAATCTACTAATAAAACCAATCCGTAAAAGAATTAAAAGGAATTTTGCTTTATTAAAAACATGCATATTATCACTTACATCCATCCATAATGTTATGTAATTTATGAATTGTGCATTATTACCATCAATAGAAAAACATTGCCGATTTTTCTTTTTCGCATAATATTTTATTTTATGTTCATTAAACAAATCCTTAAAATAATTCAATATAATATGACTTTCTTACAAACATGCACATTATTACGTACATACATACATACAAAATGTTATGTAATTTATGAAATGTGCATTATTATATTGAGAAGAAAAACACTGCTATTTTTTCATTATAAATTATTAAATTTGTACACTTAAAAAATAAAGAAAAATCTTTAAAATAATTAAAAGAAATGTAGAAGATGCATAGTGCTGCGTAGTTTATTTAAGAATATTTATTTTCGTAATTTATTTAATTATTTAATATATTTGTAGTTATGGATGTTTCATCAAAAGCACAAAATATGGAATTTTAAGTGAATTATTTTTTTAACTGATATATCTTAAGATACATATACATGACACTTCTAACTGTAAAGGATCTTTAATATAATTTATACTTTAATAATTATTCTCAATTTAAAATTGACAGGTAATTTTTAATTTTTATTAATAAATATTTGAGGATGACTTTTCAATTTTTTCTAAGGAAAAAAAAATGTAGACCCATTTTTGAATTATGATATGCATTCTATGCAAAGCGAATTTTAAAAATATATTCTAAACATTTAGTTAAAGTTCACATTTTGTATTAAAGCATAAACAAATTTGTTAGAATGAAAATCTGAAAAAATTCAGATTTGTGTTTTACATGATAAGAAGATATGTCGGATTCATAATCTGTTAAGAGTAACTTCATTATATTTTTAATCAATTTTTTCAGATTACATTCAACTTGCGCCTGAAAATATTTCTTCTTTTTTAAAGTTTTGATGAGCAATGAAATATTTATTCTAAAGTGTTAAATGACTTAAAAAAAAAAAAAAAAAAAAAAAAAAAAAAAAAAAAAAAAAAAAAACAGACACACTATAAGTAAATTTAAATGTTTAAAATTAAATAATTAGAATTAATAAATTATTTTTTCAACTGATGACATTAAAGAAAATTAAAGTTCATATAAAACAAGCACAAAAAAACCTATTAAAATTACTTGCAGTTGCGTACATATAATATAAAATTACTTAAAATACATTAAAAACATCTTAAAAAACATTAAAAAATCCAAAGCGCTTTTAGCCATTACACGGCCGTATTTTATATTATATGTATGCAAGTAATTTTAGTTCTTTTATTTGCGTATTTTATATGAATTTTAGTTATTTAACTCAAGGTGGATTTAGCACTAAAATTATAACACTCATTTATTCAAAAAATTATTAAAAATATTGACAGAATATTTCTAAGTAATGTAATGAAATTATACAAGATATCGTTTCCTTAAAACATTTACATAATTTCATTAAAAATGACCTTTTATCGATTTATTACGACAATTTATAAAATCATGTTCTTGAAATAAATTGGAATAATTAATTAGAATACTGAATGCGGTGCAGTTAATCTGTACGTTATGTAAGAATGCAAAATTTAACTAATCACTTTTGTCTTGCAATGCTAAGCTACTGTAATGTAAACAAAATAACAAATAAACTATACGTGGAATTAATGATATTTACTCCGGTGAAACACGAAACACTGGGATTGTTGTCACTATAAGAATCTCAGGAATACCCATATCAATAAGCTTGTAATCAAACAAAGGCAAAAATGTACAACGTTAGATTAATTAATTGGTTCGCAGATTTATTTTTGCCCGAGTAATCTGGTTATTTATGAGATATCAATGCAGCATTATAAAAGTCAAACTAAACGCTATTTAAACGAAATAAGGTATGTCATTCCGTGTTAAACAAGTTATGATAATGTTAATAAAATAAGGCAACTGTAATTACCTTAATTAATTCATTTAATCTTACATGTTTTATGTCATAAAATTATTATTTAATGATATAATAATAATTACATTTCTCATAGTCCGTTACATTTGTTACTTGGATGTTGTTTTTTAAGCTTAAAATGATATCTTTTGTTTTTGGTCATTTTGTCTGTATTCATGAACGAATGTCTTCATTTTTCTCAACGCACACTGAATACATCCGAATGTAAGTTTCTTGAACTACATAGATACGTTTTCAAGCTAAAAATTGTCAGCATATGGTCTATGTTATTGTTTTACAGGTACACGTCAAAATGTTTACTACACAATTATCGACTACGTGTAAATGGTGAGCGCAATTAGGGTCTCTAAAAATAAAATTTGAGACATACGATCGATAAAATTTAGTAAGTCGATAATGTTTTGGACAAAACGTTTTTGATCTTTGACTATCCAATCTAACTTGTTGATTTATCTCACGCGTCTAACAGAACATTTCTTTTGTGGGTTTTAGAATGTAGTTTTCCTATACATGAGAATGCCGACTTATGCACAGAGTACATGCCCAGAAAAGGCTTTTAAACAGATCTTCTTTCCGCAAACTTTTAAGATAACTTTTTATAATATCATTCTATTTTTTTATTGAAAAATTTAAATTTCTTCGTCACATCATGTCCCAAAAGAGTCTTTGTTCTATTAAACCTCAATCAACCCAAAATAGGAATTTTTGCTGCTTTCTTTTAAAACTCTAATTGAAATTGTATAGTATCAGAAATATTTTGTAAGAAAACGAAGCATTTCTTCCCATTTTTTTTCATAAAACTAATATATTGTGCCTGACAGAAAACTATCTTCTATATTTAGGACAAATCATTGAATTTCGGCACCCCTCTAAGTTGACCACAGCAAATTTGAATTGCAAACTTTTACTATCATTAGTATTATAATTTTGCTGTTTCGTTGAATTCTGTATACATAAATTAGAGAACTAAATGCATAGCATAAATCGAAAAAATAATCGATTTTTGGTAATCATTAATGGGCGATTTGGAATAATAAGTAATGACCTCTAGTTCACATAAAGATAGAACTCCGTATGAAATTTACATCTCTTTTACTCACTAGTTCATGTGTTAGAGCGTCCAGATAATTTGTGCCCTATAATGAGAGAGATAATTTTCTAAAAGCAGTCAAATCGCGTTCAGAACCTTCTAAAAGGCATAAATTCGCCGAAAACTGGCTTTTTTGTGCGTAAAACTGCATTCCAGAACATGGCAATAATCATTAGACGAGATCAAGTGTACAAGTGAGAGAGGTTAACAAGTATTAACTAGGCGATAATGGCAGTATAGATAATAACTCAATCCAGAGTTAGTACGTATCCAGAATCGTCACAACTAATGAAATTTTATTTGAAATCGAGGCATCCTATTAGGATCTATAAGGACAAATCCGCCAAACGACTAATTAATATAAAACTACATGTTATATCAATTTACATTAAACGATAAGAAGCCCTTTTTGGTACAGGAAGATGTACACACAAGATGTATTCGCAACAAACCAATGTATAACAGAACGATTACATATCACTGTTTCGCGAATCTTAATTATTTCTAATGAACTTTATCAATAATATTTTTTTAAAGCAAAATATAAAAAACTTTTGATGTGCAAGGAAGCTGATAACTCTTGCTCATTAAATACACACCAAATATTAAAAAAATATCTAGTTGTGATTACTAATATAAGCTTCACATGAAAAGATTTGCGATCTATAAAGATTGCTTTACATTTATACGGTATATGCAAATGTAAGTTTTGTTTTTTGACTAAAATTACATGTTTAGTTAACAATAACATAAAAGTTGTAAATTATTCAAAGTATGCTCCATCAGAAACAACAACCTTCACCCAACTTTCAGGCAATTTACGGATTTACTGTTTGAAGAAATCGTCATCTTTTCAAGCAATACATTCTTCAAGCCATTTTTTGATATTTTCGTAAGATGTGAATAGTACGTCTTGAAGGGCTAACTTCATCGACCGGAATAAATAGTAAACTGAAGGTGCAAAGTCTGTCGAATATAGCAGGTGGGATAGTACTTCCCAGTCCTGACCTTTTAATTAGGTTTTAACGACGCTTGCAGTTTGGGGATTTGCGTTGGCTTGCTGCAAAATCACTTTATTGTGTCTATCCACCCGTTCTGGACTATTTTCTTGAGCAGCTCTCTTTAAACATATTAGTTGTCGTCGATAGACTTCGCCAGTCATAATTTCAGAAGGTTTTAATAAGTCCTAATATACAACGTCTTTCATACCCACCCAAGTACAGAGTATCAGAACGGATATTTCGCTTTGGCTGTGATGGACCAGCTTCACTAGGCTGTACCCAAGCTTTTTTACGTTTAGAATTCTCTTAGTAAACCCATGTTACATATCCAGCCACAAACCGATGCATAAAACCCTTTCTTTTTTGTCTTTGAAGAACCATTTCACAAATGATTTTTTGACATTCCATATGTAATAATGTTATGTGTTAGTTGATGTGGTATCCAAATTCCAAATTTTGCATCCAGGCCCATTCCATGTAGAAGCCTACTAACAACAAATTGATCAACACTCAGTGCTTCTGCCAAATTCTTGTTGCGTTTGTGTGTTGTCTTGTTCCAATAATGCTATAAACTTTTGATCTTCAAAGTTTTTCAGTCTACCTTCACGTTCTGTGTATTCAACATGGAATAAACCTTCTTTAAATTGCCTTAACCATTTTCTACACATACTATCAGAATAAGTATGTTCACCGTAAGCTTATACATGTAAACCATGACTTTCAGCAGCGCTTTTCTTTAAATTATATAAGTATAACAAAACTTCTCGCAAATGATGATTATTTATCACAAAACTACCCATTTATAGCGAATAAAAAACTATGTTATAATAAAACACTCATACTACAATATATATTAAAACACACATACACACATAAATAACGCCTGCATTCAACAGTTAAAGGTATATATAAATATTATACAGACATGCAAACAACAAATACAATAAACCCAACTGGGGTGAAAAATTAGCCAGAGCCAGGAATCGAATCCGGGACCACAGTATACAAGACTGCTGCTCTAACCACTGAGCTACTCCGGCCGATGCCTGAGTCAGCAATTTCTCACTAATAAACGATGTTGGGGAAGTCACCAGCCATCTATACGACAGCCTTGGATGACCGGACAACGATGAATAGATTTTACTATTACATCGATCTACGATAATTATAATAAAACACACATACTACAATATATATTAAAACACACATACACACATAAATAACGCCTGCATTCAACAGTTAAAGGTATATATAAATATTATACAGACATACAAACAATAAATACAATAAACCCAACTGGAGTGAAAAATTCTGGAGTGAGCAGCAGTCTTGATTACTGTGGTCCCGAGTTCGATTCCTGGCTCTGGCTAATTTTTCACTCCAGTTGGGTTTATTGTATTTATTGTTTGTATTTCTGTATAATATTCATGTATACCTTTAAAAAACTATGTTGTTTACACTTTTATCAAATGTCATATACTACGTTTTGAAGGGTATTAAGAGTCTTTCACAAAACGTGTATTGGCAGATTCATACAATACATATAAGACCACTTACGCCATCTATTAAAAAAAAACGAACTTACTTTTGCATTAACATATATAAGATACAGAAAATGTAAATATATTGCTTACAGGTGTCAAGTATGATAAAATCCTTTAAAACATTAAAGTCATTTAAAATTCATAACGTTTTCGACCGACACTTACTCGGTCATCCTCAGTGAAAAACTAGCAGTTGTTCCGTCTCCGCGTCTCCAGCCTTGTCCGGAACAGACCATTTCACTTCAAGGGTGGATTGGAAAATAAGGGGGGGGGGGGCATAAATGCTATTCTTTTATCGAAAAGTACAGATTTATTAACTATTTATTAATTCTTTCCAGACTGCGTGGATATCATATGATAATATATCGTTACAAACTATTTCTTTATTTGATATTATTTCCAGAGATTCTCTTATGATAGCTTCTTTGTGGTTACTTGTATGGAAAATAGTTTTGGCTCTATTGAAATCTACTTTTATAGGTTGAATTTGTGCTAATCTTGATAATGCAGTGTGGGGTCTATTCAATCTCAGATCTGCTTCATGTTCCTTAACTCTGTCACGAAATTTCCGCAGTGTCATACCTATGTACATAAAATCTCTATTATCTTTCTTGAAGGGTATAATATATACTCCCGATCTATTGATGGCTTGGATAGGGTCAATTTTCGTATTTAACAAATCCTTTAATTTCGGGGGAGGGACTGCGATTAATATAATACCAAACTTGAGGAGGGAATGCCTCATACTCTCGAAAAACCTTGGGATGTAATTAACTTTACAGAATTTTAAACTTTTAATCGGAACTGTATTTTGCCTTTCTTCATTTTTCATTTTAAGTCTGTTTATGATTTTTCAATGAAATGAGATGGAACAGAATTTTCGGCTGCTATTTTTCTAATTATATCTATTTCTTCATTAAGGAATTGGCTCGAACAAACTTCAAAAGCTCTTTTTATATAAAAATTGAAAGGTGCTAACTTGTAATTTATAGGTGAGCTGCAGTTAAACGGGATAGTGGAATTAGATCTGTTAACTTTTCTAAAAACTCTACGATCGATACTCTGTTTATCCATATATCACAGAATGTCTACTCTTAAAACGAGAAAAGATTATTATTAGAAAATCTGATCGGTCTTTTTATATGAAACAGTATAAATCAGCAATATTGATTATGACGCTCTGACCGTTACGAATCACATTTCGGCAAGCGTTGTGACGTATGTTCAGTTAACGTGTTAAATTACGTTTGGTTTCTTTTCTTAGAAATTCCGTATCCATTTTGTTATATTTTTTATTGAATAATTTTCTACACTTTATAGATTTAGACTAAAACGCTCTGTCCCCACCATATTGAGTGAACTTTACGTGTAACGATTTTCATTTAACAATATGTACATTTAAAAACATTAATTTTTCTAATAGCTATTGATTCTAAAAAATTCTAGAAACATTAATTGTGTTTTTCGTAGATTTCTTGCAGAATATTGGGATATTAATAAAGCGCATAGCAATGAAATCGACAAAAATGATATTATCTTGGAATGCACTCTGAAAGTTAAATTAAAAAAAGCTCTTTCATTTTAAAGGTTGGAAATTAAGTTAAGTTGAAAAAAAAATCCATTTTTTTTTATCTATACCATGTGAACATGGTAATATTTCTATATTGTGATTTATATTATATTTTTTCTAATTGATCTTTTTCTTATTTACTAATGCTTCAATTATTAAGTTTAATAACTGTTTTATTTATTATCTGAACAAAAGTCTTCAAATATATTTTTTTATGCATTTTACGTTTTGTAAATCTTTTAAATAAAATATTGATTGACTAATCAAGAACATCAAACGATAGAAAATATACTTTTAATCAATGTTCACAAAATTAGTTTTTTTTTACAGAATATTGTATTAGTCTGCCATTTAAATTAAAACTGTAAATAGCTTAAATGTCTTTGCTTATGTAAACGTTTTATGTATATGATGTCTGTGACGTGAATTTAACAATAATGCAGAATATTAATTCTTTAAAGTTATATAAAATAGCTTTAAAGTTATAGTAATTCAGTCAAAATCATCTCTAAACCCACTTCTATACACGAAATTCATTTACTTGAAGCATTTCATATCTACAAAAATTTTGACAATATTGTTAATAGTGAATTCGCTATTCCCCCTTTATCAGATTGCTGGAAATACTTCATAAAATCCACTTTTTCTTAATTACTACCAGTATTTTTGGTGCCATTACCTAGTGTATTCTCCTATTGGCTTGTACTAGTATGTTCCTGTTTCCTCATTGATTAATGAACTTATCAGTTGAAATCGCTTCTCCTCTATATAATTGAGAAAGTTTCCGTTATTCTTTGCACTGAGGACAATACACTAAAGGCTACCGAAACTAGTGTGATCAAAGTTTGCATATTCTGGCATTTTTAACGTTGCTTTTAAATTTATACCATTTTGTGCCAAGTAGCATCTTAATAATTATATAAAATATTTTTACAAAATGTCACCTATAAATTTAAGTTCTAGGTAAGACTAATAATTTAGTTAAAACGGTTTAATAATTTTTTCAAGTTCGTAGTGAATCAACAATACGCCTACATTTCAATTGCATTCTTAGCCGTAAAAGACTGAGGAGTAGCTAGAAATACAATTCCATAATTTAACCATATATGTGACTAAAAATTGAATCTCATGGCTAATTATTTCATAATATAAACGAACATTATGAAAATCTATGAGCTGGTTTCATTGCATAATTTAAATTAAATCTAACATCAGATTTCAGAATGTCTTTTTTTTTTTTTTTTTTTTTTTTTTTTTTTTTTTTGTCAATTGAAGTGAATCTATTAAAAAATAAAACCTTTTTCTGATATACTGTAATGGAACTCTTATTCCATTACTTTGGCCAAATAAGTCAAAATTGCACTTGTGCGTAGTGCACCTTAAGTGCTAAATACAAGCAGGAAGGTTTGGTTTTTTTTTTGTTTTTGTTTTCTTGAAATCAAGAAACATTCAGCACTAAACTATTCATTGAGTCAGATTTACGGATGAAATCGACAACATTCATCAAGAACTGAACATGTGGGAATCAATACATGGTTATTCAGGCCCTCAAATTTCATGTTAACAATACAAATCCAATTAATATATGGAAATTTGCATATATATGTTTGTGTACATATATGTATCCCGCTGATTTATAAATAGCATAATATCCCCATGAAATAGTACCATACATTACATATTTAAATTATGTAATCATGGTGTCAGTTTTAAATGATAGCATTAACTTTATTAATTTATGATATGGCAAAAGCATTGATTTTGGTTTTGTTGAACAATCGTTGAAACTTTTAGGAATCCTCGAACTATAAGATGTTAACCTACAAAAAATAACCAAAATGTAATTGTTAATTAGTTAATTTTTTTCTGTCATGATAGTTTCATCCTATCATTTTCCGGAATATTTTTTTTGTTGTTATTTTTAACATTCATAATTCTGAGGCAGCGGTGGCCCAGTGGCAGAGCAACGAGCTCATAGCGGGTATCAGCGCTCGCCGCCAACTAAATATCCGCCATGAGTACTAATAGTACCTGGTACATGTAAAATCCGTTGAGAGTGCAATGTCCGCCAAGTATCTTATGAAATATACCTCTGAAGGTGCCTAGTCGGATGAAGATCTCTTCACCTGATTAACATCTCGACTGATTAACATTGTGATCTCATCACAAAATTACGAGATCAACTCTAGTAGCGATGGCCATAACCTCCGGCCTTGTTGTGGCGAGTGACCTAGTTGCCATGTGCCGGCCGTTAAAAAAAAACATTCATAGCTGTTCTTTGCCGATTAAAAATTTCAAGAGAGTGAACTTGGTCTATATTACCGTGAGTTTGCATAAATTGTGTGCTACTCACATATATGTGTGTGTTTATACTTTTAATAGCAACTATTTCAAACCAGCTTTATTTATACTTTAGAAATAATTAATTAAAAGTAAACACGTACAAAATTAATTTTTCAGAAAAAAAATCGTACTATTTATTCAATTAAATCGAACTTTTGCATTAGAGGAGAAACTTCTTTCCTTTTTGGAAAAAGATCCGGAAATTAGCCAACGGTTCATTAATTTATCACCACATAAGTTTAATGGATGGAAAAAAAGTTAACGCGTAAACAAAGAACCAAAGAAAAGTGGCAAAGAAAAACGGAAAAGTAAATAAATTGAAGGGAGAAAAAAGTCTATCTTTATTCGAATTCCAAAGTTCTGTTAAAAATAATGTTATATTCACAAAGCTATAACGATTTCCGTGGCGAGAAGATATTTTTTCGTTAGTCGCTTTCTAGGTTTAACTTGCAAATACCAATTTAATTTCTTTCGGAAAGGGAAAAGTAAATGAATAACGTTAAAAAATATACGTTGATATTTTTTGTTTTATTATTTTTTTCTTGTTTGATGTTCAGAATAATAAAATAGAACTTGCTTTTTTGGTAGCCTTTTAGTTCAGTAAATATAAGAATGAATAATATATTATTGAAAAGAGAAGGCTAGGTGGATTCCTCTGCAATAATGTTTTTTAGATTAATTGTTCTAGTTCAAGTATGCTGGCTTCAAAATATTGATATTATTTTATAAAAGAAAAATAAATTAATGTTAAGAATGTCATCTGTTACAAACGATCTACTTTGTAAATAAAATTGTGTTATATACATGGAAAATCTGACCTATAAGTTGATAAATTATTTAAGGGGTCTTGTACCTTTTAAACGTGAAGAAATTTAACGAAAAACTACAAAGTTTGAATTAGCCTATCTTCAAAACCTTTTTATGTATAAACATGAAATTTTTGATATTGATTAAATATATTGTGCTTTATAATATGCTGTCATTAGAAATTTATTAGCTTTTTACAGAATTTGTGTATTGTAGAAATCAAAATAGCTCTTTTTTTTACTCCAGAAGTCATTGCGCGTATGATATCTTGAGAAAGTATATATGGATTGCCATGAAATTTTGTAAAAATACTAAACATATATGTGTGCTTAAAATGAACTACCATTAGGCCAAAATTATTTCATTAACTATATAAAAAAATATTTTTGTAAAACAAAAATCGCAGTTTTATATTTTTAATGAATAAAAATAATCATAACTAAAAATATTACCATTGTAAATACTTTAAAGTAGTTCATTTTAAACACACATATTTGATTAGTACCTTTAGCAAATTTCATGACAATCTATTCATACTTTCTCAAGATGTCATGCGCGCAATGACTTCTGGAGCTAAAAAAAGCTATTTTGATTTAAACAATACACAAATTCTGTAAAAGGCAAATAAATTTATAATGATAGCCTATTACAAAGCATGATATGTTTAATCAATATCCAAAATTGCATGTTTATACATAAAAAGGTTTTGAAGATAGAACAATACAAACTTTGAAGTTTTTCGTTAATTTTCGACGCGTTTAAAAAATACAAGACCCCTTAAAAAAACTAAATTCTACTTAATAATTATTTACAACTTTCATTTCGTAATCGTTTTATCCCATTATTTTCCGGGAAAAATGTTTTATTATTTTTAACATTCATAACCTTCTTAGCAAGCTAAAATTTGTCAAGGGAAGTAACTCAGTCAGTTTGCATAAATTGTGTGCCACACACACACATATATATATATATGTATGTTTGTGTGTGTGTGCGTTTATACTTTTAATAGCATGCAATTTACACTCAGTTTGCTTAAATTGTGAACTGTACACAGATATACATATGGGCGTTTGCATTTTTAATAGCAGCTATTGTAAACTCATTTTTTTTTACTCTTTAGAAATAATTAATTAAAATTAAACAAGTATAAAATTAACTTTTCATAAAAAAATCGCACTATTTCATTGAATTAAACCGAACTTTTGCATTAGTGTGAAAACTTCTTTACTGTTGGGAAAAAGATCCGGAAATTAGACAACGGTTCATTAATTTATCACCGCTTAAGTTTAATGGGTGCATAAAAAGTAAAACCGTAAACAAAGAAACAAAGAAAAGTTATTTGAAATGAAAAACAAATTTCCAATTAATTGCTTGAAAGTCACAAAGGCCAACTTAGGAAAAAAGATTCCATGTTGGGACTCGAACCCGGGCCATCAGCATAGCGCATTGACTTTCTACCGAATAAATCACATGGAACGATTCCCAGCCTGGAACCTCTCACTATTACAAGTTGACAGGACTACAAACGCTGCCCAAGATGGAATATTTATCGTGAGCCACGGACATGTGGCAAATACGGAATGTAATTAAATCCAGCATCGATTGAAACTATATTAATAATAAGCAATTAATTTGAAATTTGGTTTTCATTTGAAATATTGTATGCAAGGCGAATGTTTCTCTCTGGAAAATTTTCAAAGTATTATATACCAAAGAAATGTTGCAAAGAAAACGGAAAAGTAAATAAATTGAAGGTAGAAAAAGCAGTAATTCTTTATTATAATTCTAATGTTCTGACCTAATTAAAGGGTATACTCAAGAAGCTATAACGATTTCTCCATGTCGAGAAGATATTTTGTTCTTTAGTCGCTTTCCAGGTTTCGTTTTAAAAGACCAATTTAAGTTCTGTCGTCTAAGTAAAAGTAAATGAAAAACATAAAAAAATATATACATTGATGTTTTTCGTTTTCTTGTTTTTTCTTGTTTGATATTGAGAAGAGTTAAATTGAACTTTTTTTGAATTGTTTTTTATCGCTTGCAACTTCTATAAATAGAAGAACGAAAAATTTACTGTTGATGAGACAAAGGCTAGATGTATTCCTCTATAATAGTTTTTATGGTTTAAAGCAATGCAGCTGCTTAAAGTATGTTGGTGTAAAACTAATGTTATTTTTTTAATAGAACAGAAATAAGTTAAAATTTAGAATGTCATTCGCTATAAACGATCTATTTTGTAATAAAAAATGTATTAGATACGTAGAACCTCTGACCTATAAGATATTAAATTACAAAAAATAACTAACACCTACACGTTAATTATTTAATTCTTTTATGTCTTAATAATTTTATCCTATCCGAAATTTTGCTTTCCTTTTTTTTGCATTCATAACTCTTCTTAACAAATTAAAATTTTCAAGAGAATTATCTCAGGTTATATTACAGTCAGTTTGCTAAATTATGTTCTACACACACACACACACACACATATATATATAGGAAAATATGGAAATATGGGCACCCTGTTTTGTTTTTGACTTAAAGTGACTTTCATTTTAAAAAATGTTAATTTTTTACCTTTTTCAACAACTGTATTAAGTTTACTTAATGAGAGAATGCAAAATAATGATTAATATCAATTTTTTCAGTTGAAAAATGCTCTAAAAAATGGGGTTCAAATAATGGCCCTCTCCAAAAAAGGTCACAAAAAATAGTTTAAAATGTTTTAAAACAGGATAAAACAATACAAAATGGCAGATAATTTATTTATTACAGAAAAAAATTATTTTTAGAAATCGAAAACATAACTGGCTTTTTTAGCCCGTCACAATCTAAGTGTGCCTACATTTGGCACATAGCCCATTTAATCTACACTTTTCTGCGAGTGTATTTACAGAACTTTCCACCACAAAAGATGCAAGTTGCATCACTCGAGATTGGTTTAGTCCCATCGTTGATATCCGGGTTCATATCACATCATCATTGTCCACAAGGGCAGGGGAAATGATGAGTGCGAGGGTAAATCGTATCGCTTCGTAGGTTGATATTGTTAAGGCCTTTGGTTTTCCCACCCTTGCCGTCGGACCGGTCTTTTACTCCGGGAAAACTCAAGGATATCTTCTTGAAATCACTTTTGTCAAACGACTTGATCAACTAATCCTTGCATGGGGATTCAGTGATGACGCTGAAACTTACCACTTTGCGTCCGCGAGTAGTGGTTCTCTTCTTCATGTTGGGGACAGGAGATATATCGATGGAAGAAATGACATTTAAAGTTTCCCGTGTTTCAGCAGCCTCATCAATTATCATAGCTAGGGTTTAATGTGTTTGTATATCAATATAATTTGAAAAAGAGGGGGCCCATATTTACACCAACCCCAACTAAGAAAGACAGCCACTTTCACATGTAACCTAAAGACATGCATGACTAAAGGCGGGCTTCTAAAAGTAGCTCAGGATCTTCGTTTTTTTCGATATCATTCTGAAATTATATTAAACTAATTTTAAGAACGCGAAAAGAAAACGATTTAAGATACCTGTCAAAAGTTTGCAGTCCTGAACAAACACTAATTCGCACAATAACTCACGCTGCATTCACACTATTTGAAAAAATGATTCCAACAGATTTCTATTATCTCATATCATCAAGTGGCATCATGTACAATCCTGGCCGCCAGTCTTCAGCACATCCAACGGCCACTTTGAGAGGGGTGCCCATATTTACAACTCTGCCCGTTTTTACACCTTCTCCTTTATATATATATATATATATATATATATATATATCTGTGTTTCTGCATTTGTTCTTTTGATAGCAGTTACTATAAACTAGCTTTCTTTACTATTTAGAAATAATTAATTAAAAGTAAACACGCATAAAACTAATTCTTAAAAAAATCGTACTATATTATTCATTTAAACCGAACTTTTGCATTAGAGGAAACACTTTTTTCCTTTTGGGAAAAATGTACGGAAATTAGACAACGGTTCATTAATTTATCACCACGAAGTTTAATGAGTGCATAAAAAGTTAACGCGTAAACAAAGAACCAAAGAAAACGGAAAAGTAACTAAATTGAAGGAAGAAAAAGCAGTCTCTCTTTATTCGAATTGCAAGGTTCTGTCCTAATTAAATGGTATACTCAAGAAGCTATAACGATTTCCGTGGCGAGAAGATAATTTTTTTTTCGTCGCTTTCTAGGTTTCGTTTGCTAAGACCAATTTAACTTCTTTGGTCAAAGGAAAAGTAAATGAATAACATAAAGAAATCTACATTGATGTTTTTTATCTTATTATTTTTTCCTGTTTGATGTTCAGAAGAATTAAATTGAACTATTTTTATTTTGGTTGCTTCGAAATTCAATAAATGTAAGGATGAATAATATATTGTTTATGAGAAAAAGACTAGGTGGATTTCTCTACTATAATTTTCATTTTTAGAGTAATTATGCTGGTTAAAGTATCTTTGTATATAACTAATCTTATTTTCTTTATAGAAGGGAATTAAATTAAAGTTTAAAATGTCATTCATTAAAATCGAGCTATTTTGCAATCAAAATTGTGTTATATACATGTTGCAAAAAAGCTGGCCACCACCGAGAACAAAAAAATACCGCCTTCACCTGGAATGAATAGGCAGTAATTTTATGAATCCTTAAACTAGATAAATAGATTTTCAAACTATGCTAATATGGTAAACAACTAAGCTGAAATGATCTGAAATTTCTAGTCTCTTGTTTTCTAGGTGACGAAACTATAATGAATCGTTTCAGCAGCGAGAAATTATCGCTTTATTTCTTGAATGGTTGCATAAACTAGAATTATAGTTACTAAAACTAACCTCTTGTGTTCGCATCTATTTCCAGAGATTTTAAAATAAATTTGACCCCAAGAATATACAAAAACGCTCTTGAATACTAGTAGGAGAGTCTAGATTTCTCTAGCAAAGGGAATTAGAATTTATAGGGATGACATGGAACTATTTTTTATAGAGCCACAATTGAGATTCTAGATGCAAGGACAATATTTTTTTTCTCAGTGAGTTACACTGATGTCAATCATAAATAGGTAACGCGAGAATTGTGGAATATATGTCCACCTATTGTAAATTTATTATACATTATCACCCGAAACTGGCAGCCTGTACCTAGCGGCGAAAGTAGGAAGTTACCGACAGTATAGTCATGAAGTTATAACAATTACAATTTTTGTCCTGAAGGGAGAGCTATCTAGAATTCCTTTTCAAAGAACAATTTAAGTATTTTCTTCAAAAGTAATAAATGTAAATTAACAGCATGGAGTAATATATATTGATGCTTTTTGTTTTATTATATTTCTTTATTAAACCGGGAATGCTCGCGCATATCCAGAATATGTATGATTTATACTTTGCCACCAATAAATTCAAATAAAAATCGTCATGTTATTTAATCGTTGACTTTGACAAATTCTGCGATAAAATAATTTGAAGATTACTTTTCGAAAAATAGTAGTGAGTAATGTAATAATCGTGCGCACTCTGGGTATGTCATACCCTGCGCATGTAATCCCGGGTTAATGTTGAAAAGAATTAACATGAACTTATACTATGTTTGCAACCTTCTAGTTCAATAAATAAAAGGATGAATAATACATTACTTATGAAACAATAGCTAAATTGATTCGATTTAAAATTATATATTGTTAAAATAAAACTGATTATGATTATGCTTCGTAATGATGATTTGTTGTTAAAATGTATCTTTTATAATTTTATTTACTGTACGCAACCTTGAATATTTTTAGAGCGTAGTTAAAGCACGCGCAAACTGGACCACACCACTGAACCCCCTAATTTCGGTTGTGCACTAAATTTAGTATGAAATTTTATTAAAGATTGTATTTTAAATATGTTATAAACTTCTACTGATAATAAATATGATCAGTATTTTATACGTACTTTTAGAATAAGATAAGTACTCAACTCAATATCAGCTAATAACTCAAAATCAGTTAAAGACATGTAACCAAATAGAACGAAAAAAAAAAACTACATTACACACCAGTACATTTTTATCCCGAATAAGAGTTCATTTGTTTGACTTTTCACTCACCGTACTCTGAGGAAGTGTAAATACAGTGCGTCCCAAAAGTATATGTATAGGCGATTTTTTGAAATAACAATTCGCAAAATGAAGCAATAATCACGAAAAAAAAATTAGCCTATGAAATCACAACATGAGTTTGTTACAATACAGAAATATTATGTTTATGTCACAGATTGTTTGTAAAAAATAAAATTCAAAATAATCTGTCCCAAAAATATATGGACAATGAAAAATATCGCTTTTATTATAAACGTATCAAAAATAGGTTCATATTTTGCGTTCTGTATATGTGACGTATCCACTTTAAAATTTAAAATCACTACTCGTTCTTCAATTCTCAAATACCTGGAAAATGCATTCAATCTTCTGCAGATGATACAGCTGAAATTTGACAATTAAAGGCTCAAAATATTAAAAGTTTCTGATAAAGCTAAACAAATGGTGCGTAGCAGATCTGGAATTTATTAATTTTTATCGAAAGATGACAATATGATTGCGAAAAAACATTCAGATCGACCAATAAACGCATCGCAGAGACAAGATAAAGAGAATTTAGGAGCAGGTTCAACACTGAAAAACTCTGTTCGGGAAATTACGATAAATCTAGCGTGCCTACATCGAAATCTAGTATTCACCGTTGCATAGTAGCAAGTAAATGTCATAAATATTGCAGAATTTGTCGGACATCTATACTGAAATTGCAGCATGTAAATACAAACGTTCTTTGAATTATAAAATGCATGCATTAGACGGATGAACGTTTAACTTATTTCTTCAGTTACAAAAAGAAATTTCAATTTCGATAGCCCTGAAGGCTAGGCATAGCACTGAAAGGAACCACGTCGAGAACCTCCCGGGTTCTTTAGTCGACAACAAGGAAGATGTTTTCCCATTGTATGGAGCGCGTTTTATTTGAACGGAACAACGAATATTGCTTTTCTTACTGGTTCGAAGTTCTCTGGGGATTATCCAAATGTCCTCAAAAGCAATCTATTTCCGATTGGAAAATTCTTAGAATGGGCAAACTGGAAATTCCAATAGGACATTGCTTAGATACACATACCTCACTGAACAACAGCTTGGTTTACGCCGAATCAAGTGACTGTTATAGACTGGGAATCCATCAGCCTAGATCTGACTCAATTTAAAACCTTTGCAGAGTACTTGCACGAGAGGTGTATGCCAATGGTCATCAGTTTTCGACTATTCAGGAATTAAAGCAACAGATAAAGCACAATTGGATCTCTTTACAGCCACTCATTCTCTAAACACTTGCATGAAGCATGTCTGATATGAATTTATAGATAAATCAAAGTTATTTATCGACAATTTACATTTAAATGTAACATACTCGAAAAGACCATATAATTTTAGGATAGCCTATTTTGATTTTGATTTTTGTTATAAAAATTTTGTGAAACTTATACTGTATTTCTTTGTCGTAATAAACTTATGTATGATTCCCTATCATTATTATCTTGTTCGTGATTATAGATTCACTTTTTGAACTGTTATTTCAAAACATCGGCTGTCCGTATAATTTTGACACGCACTATATTTCATTTAATTCTTCTGTGCAAAATGGAAGAATTTCCACTTCTCTTTAAAGGTTCTTGTTTGAAGAATGTTTTAAAGATAGATTGTTCGGAAAGGATCGGATGCTATAAAATCCATCATTCGTTTCACAACTACCTTTTTCATTCACAAATATTTTTTTCACTATATTTTTTAAGTTTGTGGGTTACCACGAACTCCGATTTACATTTCATATTACACCTTATTAACTTGTTTTTTAACATATGTCTACATCTCAATAAATTTGAGTAATTAGTAATTTTTTCCAAAGATCATAAAAATTCAGATTTTCCTACCGCAGGAAAAATAAATCTATTCTACTTTACTGTTTGACTATCTTTTACAATTTCTTTGGAAATTTTAAATTTTACTATAAATGTTTAAATCCTTCTTTGACAGCTTTGATTCACTCTTCTATTAAGGCTAGAACATATTTTCAGTATCTGTGAGGGGGAATGAGGGTGGACATGATTCCGGTCAATCTTATTACACATTCCATATCCCAAAAAAGAACCAATAACATAACTGATTTACCGACAAAAATATTATTACACTCTTACATCAAAATATCTAATACACACAGAGAGAGAAAAAAAAATGGAAAAATGATTAGATAAAATGAAAAGTGAAATCAAATACTGTGATCTTTAACGGAATGCATTTAAAACAATGAATAAGATGAAACTAAAACGATATCTGTGCAAAAATTAAAACAAAATACAGAAAGTTTATGTGAATGGCTATGAAATTTACTATGTAGGCATTTGGTCCAGAAGTGAAGCCATTTTCGTATCTCCTTAAATTTTCGACAGTTACTTTGCTATTGATAATACGATATACGCTGCTTCAAAAGAATTCCAAAGAATTTAAAGTTTGAAGTAAACTTTTAGATTACAGACACTTGAGTAATCAATATTTAGTTTTTTGTGTATCATTTTATAGTTAGAAAAACATCGACTATTGCGTGCTTTCTTGAAACATTTGTAGAATTGTTATCTCTCTCAGACGTTTTGTAGCGGATAACTATATATAGCATCATTCGAGACAAGACGTGTTGAAAGTTAGTCCAGAATACTTGAATGGCCATTTACTTTTTCCACTAGATTAAATTCTTTTCTGTACAATCTATACTTTCCATGAACAACTTTATTCACTTTAAAATTACTCTCAAGTTAATTTTCATACTGATTTTTTTTAAGATACTGGTTAATAAATGAGCCGTTCAGTGAACAAATCGATTAACTCCTTCAAATGAAAATGTTCAGTATAAGAGTTAAAGTTATTGTAACTATAAAAATATTGTATCTATATAATATTTTTTGTCGGGCTATTTTGATTGAACTTATTAATTTTCTTTTAATCAAAGGCAACTTTTTATCACTGTATAAATATATAGAAAATTTCTAATGTTCCTTTCTTTAAGAAAACTCCACTTAAAATGGAGTTAGTCGGATTGTCTTCTGAACGCTTCAAATGTGTAAGGCAAATTATTTAATTTATATATATATATATTCTTTTAACAGGTGAATAAATATTTTAATAAGTAATAAAATCTATAAAACACATAATTTAATTACTATTAAAAACAGTCTTTAATATATTTAATGCAGAGTGCCCAGTCCATGATAGAATGTCCCAGTTATAAATTTTAATGGTATCAACTGTAATCATTGTAGAGTGTTGTTTGAATGTCACAAATAAAAAGGAACTCAAACAGTTTTAGATAAGCGCATGCCCAAGAACTGCTTTCTTAATTACGTGCTTGCAGTGCCACTTACGCAAAAGGGCGACTCATGACCGTAAAGCGTTATATCTGTGCTGAAGATTTAAAAGCGTACACTACCGGCGATTTTTTACTTTCTTCTATCTTTTTCTTCTATTAGTATTGGATTCGCGAAAATTTTCGTCTTCCGGTTTTGGACGGATTTATACGTTTTAGAATGTCCTGAACACGATTTGGTGGTTTTTAGAAAATGTCTGTCTGTCACTCTGTATGGGACAAAAAAATTGTAGGCGCTCTATATCAAGAACTAATGCGTGGAATTTCACAAAATTTTAGATTCAGTTAGACCTTGATATAAACTGGTCCTGATTATTTTTTGATGTAAATCGCCTAACAGGGGCCGCTGCTGTGCTAAATTTTTCACGATTTTCGCAATAGCTGTATCTCAAGAACTAATGCATGAATTTTCATCAAGCTTCAGATTCAGTTACTTCTTCGTATAAATTGGTCCTAATTAGTTTTTGGTGTAAATGGCACAAGAGAAGGCACTTCTATTCAGATTTTGTTACAATTTCCGTTATAGCTCTATCTAAAAAAATAATGCACGGAATTTCATTAAAATTTAGATTCAGATAGAAGTTGTCAAAGTTGTTGATAATTAGATTTCGGTGTAAATCATCTAACCGGGGATGCTGATATGCTACATTTTTCAGGAAGTATTAACATGTATGAGATGGAAGAAAGTTTTGGCATTGCCGCATCCGACTAGTTCCTTTGGGCCTTTATAAAAGATAAGTGTCTATGTTCCTCTGCTACCTAAAGATTTGCCAGAGTTGAGACGTAGAATTGAAGAGGTTGTTGCTTCTATTGCTACGGACTTTTTAATCGAAGCGTGGAAAGAATTGGACTTTAGGTTGGATATGTTTCGTATAACCGAAGTTGTACATATTGAACATTTGTAAGAAAAATCTAATTTATTTTAGCTTAAGTTTGATGCATGATTTGTTGTAACTAGTCTAAATTAAACTGTTATAATATATTATTGAAACTGGGACGTTATTTTACGGACACCTTTTATAACAGTCTTTAAAATATAATCCAACATATCTAATTTTGAAGACAGGCAAATGCACATTATTTTTCACTACAACTTTTATATTCTTTAAAATAAATACATTTAATATATTAGAATAAAGGAGTACTAATTTCTAAATTAAATTGCCTTTTCCTTTGTCTAAAGTTCGGTTTCAATGCGTCACATTTCATTCTTCATTAGTTTTCATTTAACACTTTTCATTAACTGTCATCCACGTTTCTGCATTTAAAATTATACTAGAGTTCTCAAATTACGCATACTTATTTTAATAGTACTAGATTGGGTTTCTGTAAAAAAACTTTTCTAAATTACTTTCTGAATTATTTTTTCTTACTTAATCGTAGAATTTTTCGATTCAATTAAGCGAGAATAATTATACTATTTGGAAATAGTGGTGCTCACAAAAACGACCGCTAAGCAAACTAGCAAAACCTCAAAAAGAGAAAGCGAATTAAATATAACAACGATAGATTTATCATTTTTTTAATAGTAAAGTTCTTTTAACAAAACGCATTTTTGCATCACTCGAATTTATTATGATGTTAACAAAAAAGCTAATTAGGAGTTTGGCCTGAAAGGAATTTAACCTTTTCAGAAGCGGAGTAATTCGGTTTATAAACTGATGAAATGATTGACTGATACAGAATTTATAAACGAATTTATTAGAAAATACGAATTTGTTTATTTTCAAGTACGTTATAAGAGGAAAATTTTAATTAAATACTCTAGGTGGCCCTCAATTAAAAATTAGGTGTCCTTTTTTTAAGGACACCACCCGCGAAAGGGTTAAATATATTTAAATAATCAAACGACTAATATATTTTCCATAAAGATTTAGAAGAGAAAAGAATTATTAAAATAAAATCTCTCCGCAGCTTTTTGCATACCTCTCAAAAATTTAATACCAAATTTTAAGTATTTTAAATAATTAATATTAACAAACTTTATTTTCAATTGATACTATATGGTTATCGGAAATTTAAATTTAAATTTGCATTACTTACTATCGTTTTGTTTACGAACACAGAATCGTAGCGACACATAAACATATTTCTTGCAATTATGTATCTTTATTTATTACTTTTTTTTTACATAGACAGATTTTAAATTTAACATATCTATTTCAAAAGAAATTTAGTAACTATAACATTAGGATAATGAGAATAAATTACAATTCTTTTTAATGTAAAATAAAGTAATCAAACATATTAGTAATTCAAATAACTTTAATCACCATAAATTAATAATGACCTAAAATCTGTTCTTTTTTCTTTTGAAACTGAATGCTTTATCTAATTGCATCCTGCATGTTATTTTAAATAATTTTATTCCTAATTTAAAATTCAGAAATACGTTCTGTTTACTCATAACAAACCAATTTAAAATACAGAATTCAAAATTAATCCCCCCAAAAAAGAGAGTAACGCTTTAATGGAATAAAATTGCATAATTGTCTAACGTTCTTCAAAAGAAAAGTGCTTATTTACAATCTGTGTATGCTACGCTTTTCAAAATAATCACTTTAATAAGCCTTTCAGTAATATTTTTGACTAATTATACAAAAAAATTACCATCTTGCAAATAGTCTCATTATTGTGATGAAAAGAAAAATGAAATCAATAAAATTCTCCAGTTGAAGTCTCTGAATTACAAAATGATTCTCTGTATAGTGCCTAGAGATATGTGTGTTCTCATACATTTTGGGATTTACTCATTTAGTACGGTATTTAAAACTATATTTAAACTCCGAAATTCAAGTAATGAAATCGAAATATGTTGTTAAAAAAAGTTATTTGAATGTAAAATGCTAATGAGTTAGAGAGTGAAACTAATTTTTTGGTAAAGTGAAGTTGTAAATTGGAATTATTATTTTTTTTATCTTTTCCAATTTTATTATAATTCTACAGCTGTTGAAATTTTAAAGCTATAAAGTTGCTAATTTTTTTAAGTCAAGAGTACGTCAATTACATACGCAGTAGAAATTTTAGAAAGTTTTGAGCATAATGGCCTTAGTTCTCGTTTTTAATATATAATGATTATTAAAGTTTTAAGCCATAATTGTAAATTTGGATTTAATGCAAATAGTTTCAAAATCAGAGAAAAAGTACTTAATTCTTTGTTGCATTTAAATGTTATGAAATGACTTTTATAAAAATATAGTTACTTTTGCAGAAATTGAGAACATACAACAGAGCAATAATATTATAATCAGTGTCTATTTTTTTTTCTCTTTCCATTTTTAACTTAAATAAGAATTCTTGAGATGTGTCTTTGTGTAATTCTGTTAATATATTTTTATCACTAATATTTTCCAACATATTTGAAAGTATTTTATAAGTTTTTGTTATATATCCCTCCTATCCAACGATTTTTGAATTTCTGTAAATATGTATCCACGAAATTTGCACATTTTAATCGTATTTATTACATGGATTCCCATAACGATTATCCGTACGGCAATTAAAGTGCTGCTAATTTACACGTGCGACGATTTCACACTCTAGTTTCATGTATTTTAACAATATATAACACTTTATATATGCGGGTTTAAACTAATACACTAAAAATATCGATAAAATTATCTGGAAAAAAAAAATTAGTCAACTCAAAATATCATCTCACTTATTCCATCAAAGTTACAGTAAATACTGATAGTAGAAAACAAAAGACACGCGCGGCCCTTATTTTAATATGAAAAATATACAACCATATTAATAATTCAAATAATTTTACTCATAATAAATTAATAATGACCTAAAATATGTTTTCTTACTTTTGAAACTTCGTAATGATTCACCTAATTGTATCCTGTTTGTTCTTGAAAATTATTGTATTCGTAATTTATAACTCAGAAATACGTTCTGTTTACACATAACAAATCAATTTAAAATACATAACTCAAAATTAATCTCCAAAAAAGAGATAGTAACGATTTAATGGAATAAAATTGCATAATTGTATAATTCTCTTCAGAAGAACGGAACATATTTGCAGTCTGTGTATATTGCGCTTTTCAAAACAATCGTTTTAATAACCCATTTCAGTGATATTTTTGACTAATTATACAAAAAATTAGCCTCCTGCAAATGGGGTCATTATTGTGATGAATTCAATAAAATCCCCCAGTTGAGGTCTCTGAATTACAAAATGAATCTGTGTAGAGTGCCTAAAGATATGTGCATTTTCATACATTTTGGGATTTACTTAATTAGTACGATATTTAAAACTCCGAAATGCAAGTTACGAAAACAAAATATGTTGCTAAAAAAGTTATTTGAATGTAAAATGCTAATTAGTTAGAGAGTGAAACTAATTTTCTGGTAAAGTGAAGTTGTAAATTAGGATTATTTTTTTTAAACTGTTCTAATTTTATCATAATTCTACAGCAATTAAAATTTTAAAGGAATAAACTTGCTAATTTTGTTTAAGTCAAGAGTACGTCAATTTCACACGAATTAGAAATTTTGGAATGATTTTGAGCATAATGTACTTAGTTCTCGTTTTTAATATGTAATGCTTATTAAAGTTTTAAGCAATAATTGTAAATTCGGATTTTTTGAAAATAACTTCAAAATTAGAAAAAAGTACTTAATTATTTTTTTCATTTAAATCTTATGATATGATTTTTATAAAAAATTAATTACATTTGCAGAAACTGAGAATATTCAACACAGCAATAATATTATAATACGTGTTTTTTTCTATCTTTCTATTTTTATCTTTGTTTTAAATAAGAATATTTTAAATGTGTACACTGGTGTCCAAAATTAAGGACCAGTCACAAAATGCCAATTTTCAAGTACGCGAATACTCAAAAGGAAATAATATAATTCGAATAATTACTATCTCTACAGCACAGCTAGTCTATATAACATCTCATTCATCCCACACATGGTCACAAGTGTCACAGTCACTACGGTGAAGCAAAAAAATAAGCAAATCTATACATCTGATTATGAGTCTCAAATGATCACTATATGTGACTCCACTGAGACGTCACAGTGACTGCTGCTTTGTGACGAGTCACCATGTGACTTTAGAATGTAGTTACATTATGATTCTCATGCGACTGTCATTTGTAGACTCAATTTCAAAGTGTTCGTGAACGCTGCATTGTGATAAGTTACCAAATAATGTCACTTTAAAGCCACATCATGACTTTCAGGTGACAAAGAGACTACTGTGAAGTCACCATTATGCTCTTTTTGTGAAAAGTCACCATGTGACTATAATGTGATATTATTTGGTGACTTATCATAATGCAACGTTCATGATGACTTTGAAATTGTGTCTAAAAATGACAGTCACATGAAAGTCACAATGTAACTACATTATAAAGTCACCTGGTGACTCGTCACAAAGCAACAGTCACATTTCGTCTCAATGGAGACACATATAGTGATCATTTGAGACACATAATGAGACGTGTGGAATTTCCCATTTTTCGTTTCACTGTAGTGACTGTGACACTTGTGACCATGTGTGACATGAATGAGATGCTATATGGACTACCTTGGCAGTAGGGATAGTAATTATTTGAATTATATTATTTCCTTTTGAGTATTCGCTTACTTAAAAATTAGCATTTTGTGAATGGTCCTTAATTTTGGACACTAGTGTATTTGCTTAATAATGTCAATATTTTTATCGCTGATATTTAACAACATATTTGAAAGTATTTTATAAGTTTTTTTTATCTATCCCTTTATCCGTGTATCTTTAAATTTCTCTAAATATATATTGACGAAATTTGCATAATTTAATCAGATCTGTTAGATTCGTATGGCAATTAAAGTGCTATTTGTTGACCCGTGAAATGATTTCACACTGCGGTTTCAAATATTTTATCATTATATATATTGTTTTCTAAATGCGGGTTTCAACTTATACAGAAAAAATATCGATACAAATATCTGCAAACAACATTAGACAACTGAAAATATAATATCATTTATTCCATCATAGTTACAGTAAAAACTAATCATAGAAAACAAAAGGCACGAGGCTCTTATTTTAATATTTAAAAAAAAAAGATACTACTTGATTATCCCGTCGACCAAAAAACTATTGCCAAACTATAAGATTAAATGCCAACAATGGTTGATCGTAAATGCCACAATCTCTTGACATTAAACACGATACACGTATTTATTTTGTCACCAAGTGATTTTTAATTCAATTTTTTATTTGTGTTTTTATTTATGTTTTAATAATTTATTTTTTGTTTCGTTAATTAAAATAAAAATTATGTCAATTTGTTTAATTACGTGAATAGCTTGGCGAAATTTGTCGACTTAATAACCAAGTAGTACCTCAAAAAATATACAACCATATTAGTAATTGAAATAACTTTAATCACCATAAATTAATAATGAACTAAAATCTGTTTTCTTTCATTTGAAACTTCGTAATGCTACATCTAATTGCTTCTTTTATGTTCTTGAAAATAATTTTATTCATAACTTAAAATTCTGAAATACTTTCTGTTTACACATAACAAATCAATTAAAATACAAAATTTAACATTAATACCCAAAAAGAGAGGGTAACGCTTTAAGAGAATAAAAACGCAAAATTGTCTAATGCTCTTCAAAAGAAAAGTGCTTATTTACAATCTGTGTATGTTGAGCTTTCCAAAATAATCACTTTAATAAGCCGTTTCAGTAATATTTTTGACTAATTATACAAAAACTTAACATCCTGCAAATGGGCTCATTATTGTGATGAAAAGAAAAATGAAATCAATAAAATCCTCCAGTTGAGGTCTCTGAATTACAAAATGACTCTGTGCATAGTGCCTGGAGAAATGGGCATTTTCATACATTTTGGGATTTACTTAATTAGTATGATATTTAAAACCTTATTTAAACTCCGAAATAAGAGTAACGATAATGAAATATGTTGATAAAAAAACAAGTTGTTTCAATGTAAAATGCAAATTAGTTAGAGCGTGAAACTAATTTTCTGGTAAAGCGGAGTTGCAAATGGGAATTATTATTTTTTAACTTTTCCAATTTTATCATAATTCTACAGCTATTGAAATTTTAAAGCAATAAACTTGCTAATTTTGTTTAAGTCAAGAGAACGTCAATTACACACGTATTAGAAATTTGGTATTGAGTATATTGTCCTTAGTTCTAGTTTTTAATATGCAATGCTTAGTAAAGTTTTAAGCGATAATTATAAATTACCCGTAAGGCATGGTGACGTCACGGCGACGTCGTTGTGAAGTCACACTGTGATTTTGTGACCGTCGATGGGTCGTCACGTGACGTCGATGTGACGTCATAGTGACTAAAATGCGAG
This sequence comes from Maratus speciosus, assembly GCA_963932465.1. Lineage (NCBI taxonomy): Eukaryota > Metazoa > Arthropoda > Arachnida > Araneae > Salticidae > Maratus > Maratus speciosus. The sequence goes on from OZ010792.1 coordinate 317,002,109, forward strand.
ATCGTTATGGCCGTTTTAGAGGTCGTTTGTGACGTCACATTGTGACCACTCTGTGAAGTCACGGTGTGACAAATTTGTGAAAAGTGGGTCATTTGTGACTATTTTGGCATTAACTTTGTGACGAACCTGTGACGGAAGCGACAATGCTTTGAAGTCACACTGTGACCAATTTGTGAAATATGTGTCATTTGTGACGAACTTATCATAAACACTGTGATTTCAAATGAAAATCAAATTTCAAATTAATTGCTTAAAAGACGCAAATAGTGAAGAAGATTCCATGCTGGGACTCGAACCCGGGCTATCAGTACAGCGCACTGACATTCTACCGACTAAATCACATGGAACGATACCCAGGCTGGAAAATTTCTCACTATTACATGTTGGCAAGGCTACAAACGCAGCACAAGATGGAATATTTAGCGTAAGCCACCAACATGATGCAAAAACGAAACTTAATTAAATCCAGCATCGGTTGAAATTATATTAATACTTGGAAATTTTTCCAGAGAGAACAATTCGCCTTGCATACAATATTTCAAATGAAAATCAAATTTCAAATTAATTGCTTAAAAGGCAATTTTAATTTGAAATGTTGTATGCAAGGCGAATGTTTCTCCCTGGAAAAATTTCCAATTATTAATATAGTTTCAATCGATGCTGGATTTAATTAAGTTTCGTGTTTACCCCATGTCGGTGGCTCACGATAAATATTCCATCTTGTGCTGCGTTTGTAGCCTTGCCAACATGTAATAGTGAGAAGTTTTACAGGCTGGGCGTCGTTCCATGTGGTTTAGTCAGTAGAATGTCAGTGTGCTATACTGATGGCCCGGGTTCGAGTCCCGGCATGGAATCATTTTCACTATGTTGGCCTTTGCGCCTTTTAAGCAATTAATTTGATATTTGATTTTCATTTGAAATATTGTATATAAGGCGAATGATTCTCTCTGGAAAAATTTCTAAGTATTAATGCAGCGATGAATTTTAAAATAAACTTTTGATGTAAATATAAAATCTTATCTTTTTACCGTACTTTTTAGCAAAATATCGCTATTTTGGAGTCCTATTCTTCTAAAACATTTAAAAATTTTCCACTTAAAAAACAATGTTTATGAACTGACATATTTTTTTATTAAATTCTATGCTTGATATTGAGCTCCAGCTTGATATTTACAATGTGTAAGTTTTTTAATTTGTTGTGATTTGTCATTGCTTTATTAAATATGAACATGGAGACTAACGGATATTAATGCAACTATTATTTATAGAGCGGCATGATAAGCGATATTTATTTAAATTTTTTATTCCCGTGTATATTATATTTTGTGAATATGAGGTAAATAGATTTGGTATGTTCTATAGGAAAAGACTGATCTCGGAAATAGAAAAAACAAGTAAGAAAAATCATGCGTTAAGCATAGATTATAAAATACTTTCCAACACTTCCTGAACGCTTTAACAAGATATCGTAATTTAGGGAAATGACGTAAATAAGATAACTAAGTAAACATTTTAGAAAACGCATAAAACATTTGATAAACTGATTTCAGCAGTTACCGTCCATAGCCAAATATGTTTTCCAATTCTTTTGAACAGCCCTGTATTTGATCTGTAGGTTGATACACTGAAAAAAATGATGTACTCAAAAATGAGTAAACCGACGTACTCATATCGAATTGAATATTTTTGGATCAAAAATGAACCTATGTTTTCTCTATTTTGAAACATCACACGTTATCAAACCCGAACAAATGAATAGTTTTGTACCCTGTAATGGTTCATTTCATTTATAGCGGCATAAATGATGTTTATTAATGTAAATATTAAATTATGCACAGCATTTTAACCCTCCGAGCGTTTTGCAAAAGGGTAAAATTGTAGTGTTGTTTTCTTTGCATTTTGTTTTAAATGCTAAGAAAATATGATTCTTTCAACATTATAAAAAAAAAAAAAAAAAAAAAAAACTCGATTACAAATATGAATGTAATCCTTGAGAGTATTAATCATTCTTCAATGTATTTAAAATTTATTAAATCTATAGAATGATATTATCTTAAATATTGCTTGTATTGCTGTGAAACCTGGAGCTTAGTGAACGGAATATTACGCCCCAAACACTTAGAGGTTAAAAATAATTTAAAAGTGCTTCGAAATAATGCTCTTGTCATAAAAATATTCGATTTGAGTATCTTGTAAAGAATTTTGCTATTTTTCTTAATAAATAATCAATTAAACATTTCTCGTTAAGAACTTTGAACGGGAAATAAGTGTCAGTACATTTTTACTTTAAATTTTAGGTGTTTTTTTTTGGGGGGGGGGGGGGCAGTACATAACGATTCATATTTGATCACAACCATGGAATAAAAAATGAGTACATGTGTTTCTCAACTTTGAGTACATTTGGATCGGAGCTATTTTGAGTATGTGACGCATTTAAAATTGAGTACTTTTTACTCAATTTCGAGTACCCAATTTTTTAAGTGTATATATACAATATAATGGGAAAATTTAGTTTAGCAAGAAAACGCCTAACAGGTTGAAATTCTTTTTCAGCAATTTATACTAATTTATTGAAACATACTTGAATACTTTTGTACAACCCTGTAGTTTACCTAAAATCTTTATTACACGCCACTATTTAGTTAAAATTTAATTCAAACTAAGACACTCTTAAAACTGCTGAAATCGCATTTCCAGAAATTATAATATATAGACGGCCATGTATCCAATTCTTTACGTGACCCTGTATATCATTTTATCTATATTCTACAAACATATCTTGGTAAATTCAATGCAGTTCAGCGAAAAAAGCATAACTCATTTAAAAACCACCTTTAAGCAATTTGCGCCCATACCCAGTAATCCTTACGAATACTTTTGTGTAGCCTTGTGTAGGAATTATAGAATTTATATACACCATATACTATGCATAAATATAGTGAATCATAAAAGCGTATATCATAATTACAAATACATTTCCAACAATCATCGCTAATGAACAGTACTTCGGATACAATATAGTATCTGAAATATTTTGTGTGCCCCCTGTAAATGCTATATACGCATTATTCGTATTATACATGAAATAATTTATAGAATGTAAACCTCAACGACATATATCAATTTCATTATATATGAAATAGATTAACATAATTAAAGTATGCCGCAAACAATACCCTACACCCCTATATCATTATGTATTTGAATTCCTTTTTTAGCCCTGTAAATGAACAATAACTATTCTTTGCATCGCATAGTCAACAGAATACATATTTTAGTGCACTTCATAAATGCATATACATTTTATTATGTTTGAAAGCGTGCGTAAAATCATTAAACATCATTTGAAACGATTTTTCCCATAGGCCGTAATGTAACGGAAAACTTTTGGCTGGCCCTGTAAATGAACAAAGCATGCTACAAACTTCATTACAAATAGGTACCGTGCTATGGTAAACGTCAATAACATCCAAAAATTTCAGGGCAATCCGAGTATATTTTCGAGAGTTAGAGTGCGGACAGACTGCTAGACGGACAGACGGAGAGACAAACCGAAGTCATAAGCACTTTTCAACTTGTATCCTATATTATGTATCCTGTATTATATGAACTTTTAAAAAATATATACTAAAGCAGTTTAATCTATAACTTCCTATCCGGCATGAAAAACACTTTATTTCAATGCTTAAATATCATATTTTACTTTTTAGTGCCGATAATTACGCGTATCATAAACGTAGAAAATGAATTTACGATAGAAAAAAAATTAATAACCGATTCAGAATGTCTATAATTAAATGTTTGATTAAAATCACAAGCAAAAAAAATGCTTACGTAGAATTTAAAAAAATAAATATACCAATTTGAAAAACACTAAAAATAATAATTAGTATTTATAATTGTACTATTAAACAACAGCAAAGTACAATAGATAAATTAAATGCATAATTAGATTTAACAATATCTCAAAAAATATTTCCATATGGTATAAGGAATTCCTATTATTTTATAATTTTGGCAAATGTTAAATCTGAAAACATTAGTTTGAAAATTTAGGATTTTAAAAGATAATTTAAAATATTATTAGCACTAAAAAAAAATTCTTTCAAATGTTTCACTACTGTAATGTGTAAAAATACATTTTCCCAGTATAATGTTAATTTCTAATCTGAAACAGTTTCGTAATCTCATGATAATCGAACATCATATTTAACCCCAAAATAATAATAACTATAAGCGTTAGTAATCAAAAAATAGTAAGAAGCCGATAAAATAATTCCAAATCATTGTCGTTCCATACATTTTCAATCTCAAGTAAGAGTAAATTAATGTTTATATTAATTCCAGTATGAATGTAGGCATGAGTCAGTCTCTGCGCATTTTTTTTTTTTCAAGCGATGGCAGATTAAGATATTTTTCTTTACAGTTATCGAATTGGAAAATATCGCTTCTGACAGTTAAAGATCAGTCTCTTACAAATATAACATAAAACTATTTATCTCATAATATACAAATCAGGAACAAAATATTTAAATTAAATAACACTTACATATACGTTCCATTAATATCCATGTATCCTAAAATGGTCATTTCCTTATCTTAAAGTGTTGTAGACGTGGTGATGTTCTGTAAACAGTGAACTATTTCCCGCGTCTTCTCATATTTATTTTTCTGTGGGCAGACGATTTTCAAGCAGATGGTCTGTTACAGATTATTTGTTTTTGTATACAAGAAATATAGAATTTGAATGCGCAGTAATTTTCTGAAAGTATCGTTAATTAAAATTTTGTATTTGAAGAAATGTCCAATGCATGTAACCTTTTCTTTTTATCCGTAGCAAATAATTCAAGTTAAAATGTACTGTAAAGTTCCTTTATTCTAAATAATTATAATAATAATATTCATAATTAGAGTTTATTTGCTAAAACATTGTTTAAATTTTTAAAAGGTGCAAAAATAAATTTAATGGTAATAACGACCCCCCCCCCCATTTTTTTCTTTTTTTTTTAAAGTAAAGTTTGTTTTGCACAAATTGTGTATATTTCTTTTATTTTCGTAAAATGCTAATTTTATTTAAAAAGTCTGAAAGAAGTAGAATTTATGACTTGAATACAAATTATAAAAATATTCTAAAGCAAGAAATGCATAGATGACTAAATTCTGAAGACTCTTTCTACGTGCTGATTAAAAGGGGCAGATTTAACTAAAATAGAAAATTTTTAGTTTGAAACCACAGAAGTGTTTCGAATAATCCTGGTCGGTAAAAAAAGAAAGAAAGAAAAAAATTTCCTCCCAGCAAACTAAATATGTAAAGTGAATAAATTTAATATTCCTAATTCTAAATATATTATCCAAATGCTAGATAAAATTGAAATTATGAAAAAGTATACATTCACTGTCTTAGATATCAAATTGATAAAATATAGCCTGAAAATTTAGTTTATTAATGCTTGTATCGTGCACTTTATTTATTATGCCCCCCCCCCCTCCCTTTTAGTGACAGAATTTACCATTTGCTACCCACTAATATATTTTTATTCCTTATGCCGCTGTAACTCGTGACTGTTTAAAATATTTCTCTTCATTTTCAAAGATTTTTGAAGTTCATATTTTTGTCACACTGTGACTTACAATATAGTGGTTTTTTTGTCACATATGTGACGTGACGTACGGTACATAGCAGTGACATAACAGTGACGTCACAATTTTTTTTTTCATTGCCAGAAAAATATAATTTTACAGTAAATAACATGTTTTGAAGAATTTTCGTAATTTTTAAAAGTTTTCTAAGAAGTTCACATCTCAGTCACAATGTGACATCACTGAGTGGTGGCATTTTGGTCACAGATGCGACGTGACCACAGTGACTTACAGTGACGTCACAACGACGTCACTGTGAACATGCATGCTATGAGGGTAGGCTTTGATGAAAATTGTTTTAATATCAGAAAAAGTACTTAATTCTTTGTTTCATTTAAATCTTATGAGACGACTTTTATAAAAATATAATTACATTTGCAGAAATTGAGGAGATACAACAGAGCAATAATATTACAAACAGTGTTTTTTTTCTCTCTTTCTATTTTTACCTTTTTCTTAAATAAGAATTCTTGATTTGTGCGTGTGATTAATTCTGTCAATATTTTTATCAGGGATCTTTTCTAACATACTTGAAAGTAGTTTATAAGTTTTTGTTATAAAATTGTCGAAAATCTATTTTTTATGATATTAAACCCCTTTCTTTTCTGAACATCTTGATATAATTTTTTTCTTGAAATTTCCATTAGAATAGAAGTTATGGCTTGTAGCATTATACTCACTCAATAGCTTAAGCGGCGTTTTTGAAAATTTGAAGTCATTTGTCTCCAAATGAGGTGTTTGGGGATAACACGCACGATATCGCCAAAAACTTCTGAATATTTTTTCATGAAAATTCGAAACACATATTTTATGTTAGTTTGTATATACGGAATCTAAAATTTTCTTTTTATTGTTCAAAAAAATGTTTTATGTACATTTCTTATGAAATACTACTTATTACATTCTCCCCTATGATGGAATTTCTGAAAAACATTTGCAGATCTACGCCGATCATGACCCCTAGAACCAAAAACCACCCTCAGTAAAAAACCTTTATCTATCTATCTATCTATCTATCTATCTATCTATCTATATCTATCTATCTATCTATCTATGTATATATATATATATATATATATATATCTTTCTTCTGGACACGATAACTTCAGCACCAATCTCTTTCAAGCTGATACATAAAATGAAGGGGCATAAAATCTCGGTCAAGTTCGTTAATGGGCAAAATTGGACTGGGGGGGGGGATAGGGAGGGGTTTTGTGAAAACCGACAAAAACACATAACTTCTTAATTTTTGCACATATGAAATCAGTTTAAAGATTTTATTTCTTCTAAAAATTGAACCAAAAATTTATGTATCACAGGTTTATGATAAAATTAAAAATGGGCTCAAGGGGCCCAAAAATAGGGTTTTAGGGAGAAAAAAATTCATAACTTCGTCAGTTCTCAAGATATCAAATCCAATTAAATTTATTTTAAATCTTCATAATATTATCTACAACTTTTATATTGACATGTTTTTGATAGAACCAATTCGTACTGCAAAAAAAATTAATAACGGAAACAAAAAGGGGAAGTTGAAGAAGAAAAAATCCACAACTTCGTCAATTCACAAGATATAAAATCCGCATGAATTTATTATATATCTTCTTAATATTATCTACAACATTTATATTGACAATTTTTTGATAGGACCAATTGTTTCAGCAAAAACAAATTAAAAATACATAGCGGTTGAAGAAAATAATCATCGTATGGTATATTCAAATCCAAACTGCTTATTTTTTGACTCATTTTTAAATTCATTTTTGATCTCAAACGCATCCGTTTGGTAGAGTCTCTTATTCAAAAACTATATAATCTACCGTAATGATTGATTTGATAGAGGCAGAATATATTTCAAAAAAATGATGTCAAGGTGGGCATTTTGAACAGAATTTCCCGAAGCGATTGTGTTAGAATCGAAAAATATTGTCCTACTGAGAAAATAATTGTTTATAAATCAAGTTTAAATTAATTGAACGAAAAATAAAAACACAGGTCGCTTATAAATCACACTTATAAATTATCACTTCAAAAATCACGTCAGCAAGTTTCATATTTTTTATATTAGAAATGAATCTGAAAATGTGCCAGAAAATTTCGAGTTGTTGAGCATGGAAAAGTATTTCTTTTAATGCCGCCTTAACATGATTCTGATAAAACCAGCTCTTATTTAAAAATGAAATAAAAACTCGTCAAAAGCGGCCAGATAAAATTGTTAATGTGGGCTTATCTCAATCATGATTTAGTTTTTGTTAGTGATATTAGTATACTTAACTTCGAAATTTACCTCCGCCTGTAGGCCGGGCCTGAAGGGATTTTAATATTATTTAGATTCTAATATTGTTGAGATTTAAAAAATTTTGCATTGTCTAAATACAACTTTGTATCAAAAATATAAAAATGCTTTATATACATTTTTTTTATGTTCACGATAATTGTTACAATATGAATTATAAGTAGGCCCCAAAATTAACATTCTAGTTGCAATATTTATTTGCAATCGTGTGCATAAGCTGTTATACCAATTTTCTGCTCGTCAAATATATGACAGTTTGGAGCCCCCTGTAAATACTAATTCAGCATCTTGGAATTTTTTAAATACATAAAATGAAATAGCATACTTATATATTTTATCCCAAACAAAATTGTGTTTTGTAATCATACACATTTTGAGATATTAAATGTTGAAAATGGTCTTTTTTTTTTCATTTTTTGTTAAATTTTAAGAGTCTTGAGACCCTTTAACAGTATATAATATTTTATAGATGCGGATTTAAACTTATACAGAAAAAATATCGATACAAGTATCTGCAAACAAAATTAGTCAATTCAAAATATCATCTCATTTAGACTACCAAAGTTACAGTAAAAACTTATCATAGAAAACAAAAGGCACCCTGCCCTTATTTTAATATAAAAAAAATATCTATACAACTATATTAGTAATTCAAATAACTTTAATCACCATACATTAATAATGACCTAAAATCTGTTTTCTTTCTTTTGAAACTTCATAATGCTTCATCTAATTGCATCCTGTATGTTCTTGAAAATTATTTTATTCCTAATTTAAAATTCGAAAATACGTTCTTCTTACACATAATAAACTAATATAAAATACAAAATTCTAAATTAATCCCCAAAAAGAGAGAGTAATGCTTTAATAGAATACAATTGCATAATTGTCTTATGTTCTTCAAACGAAAAGTGCTTATTTGCGATATGTGTATGCTGCGCTTTTCAAAATAATCACTTTAATAAGCCGTTTAAGTGATATTTTTGACTAATTACACAAAAAATTAGCATCCTGCAAATGGGTTCATTATTGTGATGAAAAGAAAAATGAAATCAATAGAATTCTCCAGTTGAGGTCTCTGAATTACAAAATGACTCTGTGTACAACGCCTGGAGATATGTGCATTTTCATACATTTTGGGATTTACTTAATTAATTTGGTATTTAAAACCGTATTTAAACTCCGAATTGCGAGTAACGAAAACGAAATATGTTGAGAAAGAAAAAAAAAAGGTATTTGAATGTAAAATGCTAATTAGTTAGAGCGTGAAACTAATTTTCTAGTGAAGTGGATTTGCAGATGGGAATTATTATTTTTTAACTTTTCAATATTTACCATCCTTCTACAGCCATTGAAATTTTAAAGCAATAACATTGCTAATTTTGTTTGTCAAGAGCACGTCAATTACACACGCACTAGAAAAAAATTTGAAAGTTTTGAGCATAATGTCCTTAGTTTTCGTTTTTAATATGCAATAGTTTTAAGCAATAGTTATAAATTAGCCTTTGCTGAAAATGGTTTCAAAATCAGGAAACGTACTTAATTTTTTGTTTCATTTAAATCTTATGAAAATTCTTTTATAAAATTATAATTACATTTTCAGAAAACTGAGAACATACATCAAAACAATAATATTATAATCAGTATTTGTTTTTAATTTCTGTCTTTCGATTTTGACCTTTGTCTTAAATAAGAATTCTTGAACTGTGTATCTGTCTAATTCTGATTATATATTTGACTAACATTTTCCAAATTATTTGAATGTACTTTATATATTCTTTTGGCTATGTCTTTATCTGACCGTCTTTAAATTCCTGTAACTATGTATCGACGAAATTTGCACATTTTAATCAGATACAACAAAAACATTTAAGACTAGAAAACAGGAATTCTGCTTTTTCAGAATTTAGTCTCACCCCCGATGAAAAAAATTATATGCATATATAAATAGTACAAAACATATTTCAATTTTAAGACTTAAAAGACACACTTTTATTTTATGTAAAATGACGTCATTCGCATCCGCTTAAGAATTCCACATATACGATCCACTCGTAAATATCTACAGTAAATCATGCATATGATGTCACAATCGCGATATAATACACAAATTCAGCAAAAAGATACCGCCATTATAGAAACTCGACAAAAAAGGCTATCTAATGATTCATAGGTCTTCATTTGTTTGTAACATTAATATAGATAACTTAAAATTGTATATATTTTATAATAGCTCCATGTTTTAATAGAAATTATTCATTTATATTTTTAAAAAATAGCAGGTATTTTAATTACATTCTCTTTCGGTTGTTATGAGACAATGGCAACAAAAATATGTAATTGTTATTTTTCAACTATTTTCCCTTTACTTTCTACATAAATGGACTACTTGAGTTGCCAAAATTAAACAAATGGTGCCAAAACTACAAAAAAATTTATATTAAAAAAAAATCAATGGAGATACAGTTTTCAAACAAATTGCATTTAAAAGTACTTTTTTTTCCCAATACGACGGTATAAAAATTGAAAATGTGCGATGCTTAGAAATTTTAAAAAATGCTATGGAGTATTTAATTGTACAATGATACACCTGCTTTGTTTATTGCTGGCTTCTGTAAGGTAACGTTATTTTTTGGACACAAAATAAGCAGGTAGAAAGAAATAGCATACCGTACCGGGTACTAATAAAACAAAAACTAAGTTTAATTTTATAGAAAGCAGTTGCAAACAGAAACGTTCAGTAAGAAATTGTACGCATATGATTATATTTGTTAACTTATATACAGTGCAAATTTTTATACCATTTCATGATGAAATTATGATTGCACTTCGAATATTATGCAACATTAAGAAAAATTCTATACAAAGCGGACTTGCCACACTTTCTTAGTCAGCGCATTTCAAATATCGTTAATCATATAAATTACTAGTCACAAACTTATACTAATAATAAATATATATTGGGAATTCATTAAAAACAAAAATTTCACGCTATTTGTAATTAGATTTAGCTTTAACTATTCCTTTTTTTTCACAAAATGGATTTGCCCCAATAACAAAATCAACTGCTTACATGTACCTCCGTAAAATAATTAAGATTAATTTTTGTCCTTACGCGATGACTGTTTGAAGTACATTTTAATAGAGTTATACAATTTGAAAACTAAAAACGTAGTATTACTACGTAATGTAGGTACATTATAGATAAAATGGTGCACCTAGAACACTTAGTTCTTATATATATATACAGTCAAACCCCGCTATAGTGAACCCTCAAGGGACTGAAATTTCTGTTCACTATAATCGGGAGTTCACTATACCCGTTCCGCAAACAATTTTAACTAAATCATTTCCGAACTCTACTCTCCTACTTCTCTACCACTACTCTACTTTCGAAATACACATTACTTAAACAAATGACCAGTAAAATGAAATACAAAATGACTGAAAAATAATAACAAAAAACGTGTTAACTTTTATTATTTTTTACTCTACGTCTTGCGTAGAAAAAAATAATAATCCTTAGCTGTTGAGTGGCTGATTCAAGAAAAAAATTATCCATACTTCTGTAGAAGGATCGAAATGTTACCATCACCCATATTACCATCACCGTCACCAAACTCTATATTATGTGTACACAAAAACTTGTTCAGTACTTGAATTGGTGCTTTGGCGTATAATGAGTACGCATCTCCCCTGAACTTCCGGGAATGGATATTGCACCCACTGATCTTTTACAAGTGCAACATCTGCCATGGGTGGCCTTTCTTTAGAGAGGGTGAAGGAAGATAAAAGAGGGAAACAAGATCACTACACTCCAGTCCATGGATGGTTTTAAAATTCTATATATGTATTTGTTTCGAAGTAACAATTTCAAATTTATTGCAAAAAATGAAAAGAAAATTAGTCAAATACAGAAAAACGTTCATTATGTCCAACTGCCTCATTTTTTTGGGGTTCATTTTATCCACAAAAAATAACATTGTACGTGTATTGAACGGCGTGGGACCAAATATTGCGTTCATTATATCCGGGGTTCATTATAAGTCTTGTTCACTATAGCGGGGTTTGACTGTATATTAAAAATTTCAAGCGTCATTTACGCATTATTGTCTGTGGCCAGTAATCGTTTAAAATATATTTTAGGGATATTATATATATATTATAAATAACAAACATGTCCGTCAGTAACGCTGACGTCATTTTGATGCTGGCATCATTTTATAAATATCACACATTTTCAAATTTTACCCCGTCGAGTAATAGAAAAATAAATCTAGTTTAAACGGTCAAAATTTTGCCTTATTTCTGGAGACATTTTCCAAAAGAAAATACTGGTACCGAAGAATTTCTCAGACTGGAAATTCAAGCACCCGTAAGAACCCTGTTATAGATCATATAGATCATACTTGTATTATCATTTCATTTGGGAAAAATTTCATTAATTGTCATTCTATTCATTTCCAATACGCAAGTTCGTTTAAATTGGGAGAGCCTGAGATTCTTTCGGTAACTGGAAGTAGAAGTTGTAGTGCTCTGGATTAAACATTTGTAGAGTAAAAAATATTTAACTGCTGAGCCATTCATTTTAATTGAAGTATAATACGTAATAAGTGATGTATTAAAAGGAATGGGTCGGCAGTTAAATATTTTATCCTTTAAAAAGTTTAATCCAGAGCCCTACAACTTCTAATTCTAGCTACACTAAGAACTACAGACGTCCCTATTTCAATATCAGCATTTGAAATAAATAGAACGAGAATTAATGAAAATATTCCCTGATGATTTCTGCGGAATTGCAGACCGAAAGAACAAGGAAATTTAAATAAAATGTATATTTTAAACTTGTAACATCTCTTTTATTTTTATGTGTCAGCTTTAAAGTTTACAGAGAGCGTTTTAAAGTTCATATTGTGTAGTATACTATATGATGTTATTAATTCATAGAACGTTATTAGTTTGACATAAAGGAAAAGAATCTTCTTCGATTTTCTGCACATAATCTTTTTTTTACAAAATACAAACAAAAATCATTAAGTTTACCAATTCAAGCATTAACTCTTAAAAGTTATTATTGTATGGTGGCAGAAGATATGGCCATTTTAATGTATTCAAATTTATTTAATTATCATATTATTAGGGACCTCATTTCATCTCCAAATTTACAATGGCAAAAATTAAATATGTCGCGAAAACTTATTAACAAAACGGAATGGAATATATAACGCTAATTAGTTCAAGCAAGGAATTGCTTTTTTAAGTGTGGCATTCTATTAAATGCTTTTTTTGAAAATTCTTAACAAGTAAGTCTAATGTCTAGAATTAAAATTGGCTATTAAAATAAAATACAAATGGAATCTGTATAAAAGATCTAATTTTGTATAGAGAATAAAATGAGTAATTACATTATTATACAATATCTCGAAATTAAGAAATTAAAAGTTTATGATGAAGATTTTTTTTTCCAGAATGTGTTTTTAATGGTTTTAAAACATTAATTTTAACGTAGCAAATGACATTAAAATAATTTGTACTTTCCGCAGTTTTATCAAGTGGATATGTGTATATTATTAAATGCCCATGTTTGTTTGCAAAAAAACCCAGCTTATTAAAGAATTTCTCTGTTTGAAAGATAGGTAAGAACGTAATTATGTTTAAAATAATTTACGTAAAACGACAAAAACATTTATTAATTACTTTTTATTAATGAACCATTTATGAATTTACACAAGAAATTAAAAAAATAATTACTGATCATATTAAAGTCAGACTTTTAATGTTTATCTTTGAATGCTTTTTAATAAAAAGAAGACTAACAAATTTACACATGTAATTTTTATTGGAAATATAGAGCTTCAAAGTCAAACGAAATTTTGGAAATCAACATACTTAGACTAATTGTATGGCGCATATTTAAAAATTTAATTGAAATTCTTAAGCGATGTTACTGATGCATTAAACATAAAGATAAGAAAAAGAAACGTGTTCAGTTTACTATAAATGACCTCATTACAACAAAATACAAGGCAAAGTCACTACATGCAGCAATGGAAGCATTAACACATAAAAATACTTAACATATGGTGCTAGAAGATATGGCAATTTTAATAGGTTCTGGTTTAATTAATTAACGTCTTGTTAGAGATCTCATTTAAGCTCTCATATGCAAAAAGCCAAAAATGAAATATAAGAGGGAAAAAGTTAAAATTCTAATTAGTTTAACCATGTAATTACTTTTGTAAGTATAACAATCTATAAAATGCTTTTTCTTTTCGAAAAATCGTATTAAAATATTTTATAATATAGAATAAACCTAACACTTAGACTATAAAAATGAACTTATTAAAAAATACAAAATAATTTTATATGAAATATTTAAATTAGTATAAATAAAAATACCTAACAATATTATCATAATTTTAATATATATTTTATTAAAATTTTTAATAATTTGCAAAATGTTTACTAAGAAGATATCTTTATTTACGTCAGTGTGGTTTTAAAGATTTTGAGAAAATATAAATAATATATTAAACGACATTATGGGCATTATTTATACTGATTGCAATTAATTTTACTTTGGAATATGTTCCAGTTAATTATGAGTTTATTTGTTTGAAAATAAAATAATTAAAATAGTTTTTAAAAACCTTTGATGCCCGAGTAAAAAGGATACTTGTGTTAATAGTAATGGTTTAACAAATTATTATTGCCAGTCATTAAATTTTGTTTAATTTTAAGCAGCTTAGCAGAAACACTTTAAGAGAAAAATCGAAACATATATTTGTTTTGTCATTAATAACATAGAAATTTGTATTTAAAAAATTGTGAAATAAAGATGCTTAGATACTATTTTCAACTTTAAAAAAAGTAATATAATTGATATTCCTAAGTGATACCATTTATGCATTAAACATAAAATTAACGAAAATTAATCTTGTTTTATTTACTGCAAATGACCTCGTTACAAGAAAATACAAAGCAAAATTATTAAAAGTAGTAATTCGTAAAAGTACTTAGGATATGGTGCCGAAGATATGATTATTTTAATAGATTCAGATTTATTTAATTAACGCCTAATTAGAGACCTCATTCAAGATCATAGTTAACAGTAGCAAAACTGAAATATGAGAAGAAAAAATATCCCAGTGCAAATTAATATAAAACGGTTACTAGTTCAGGCATGATTTTTATTTATTTAAGTGCGACTATATATTTAATAACGTTTTTCGAAAAATTGTAACTGTTATTACACCATATACAATTAATCAAGACTGAAAATTACGCTTAAAATAAAACTCAAATTAATTTACCATGAAATATCTAAAATATTTATAAGGTAAAATACATAATTGTAACTTTATACTTTATTTTGGAATTAAAGAAGAAATATTTTATTTGAAAAAAAATATGTTTATATATATATATATATGAGAAATGACCTTAAGAACAATATTTAATAGTGGTGGCAATTAAAAATTTAGAAATCCGTGTCAGTTATTAAAAACCTTATTCCTGGGCACATAAAATAGCTGATTAAAAAATATATCATTTTCAAACCCAAGTAAAATCGAAATTATGATAAAAGAAATTTACGTAAAATGAAAAAAAAGTACATTAATTACTTATATAAAAGTTATATATTTCGAATTTAAATCAGAATGCAAAAATTACTTAAACAACATACTTTAACCAGACGTTGAAGTGATGCTTAACAAACATTTTTTTTTTAAATAAATGTAACATTTATATATCTGTAACTGCCAAACGTAAAACTTTGCAATCACACAAATCTTGTGAAATCATTTTAATGTAATGTCACATTTTTAAAAAGGTAATTTAAATGAACTTGCTAAATAATACCATTGATTCATTAAACATAACATTTAACAAAAAGAATCTCGTTCAATTTACTACAAATGACCTCATTACAGCAAAATACAAGGCAAAATCATTAAATCAATCAATTCAAGCATTAACTCGTAAAAGTACTTAGCATATGGTGCCGGAAGATATGGCCATTTTAATAGGTTCAGATTTATTTAATTAACGTCTTATTAGAGACCTCATTTAAGCTTCCAAATTCACAAATTCAAAAATGAAATATGTGGCGAAAAAAATAACAAAGTGAAATGGAATATAAAACGCTAATTAGTTCAAGCGTAAAATTACTTTTCTAAGTGTGACTATCTGTAACTGCTTTTTTAGAAAATTTCTAACAAGTATTTCATCATTTAGAATTAGTCTAGACTATAAATTGTACTTATAAAACGCAAATAAATTTTATGTGAAAAATATATATTAGTAGTATAAATTAAAATGCTCAGTTACTTTAAATTATTTTGGTATTAAGTGTATTTCGAAAATAATTTTTAGAATGCATTTATAATTTTAAAATAATCTTTTAAAGGACTTTAAGTACAATATTTAAATAATTAACTATTTAGCGTGTAAAATGTGTTGTTTTAATATTGTATAATTTTTCAAAAATATTGCGTCTTACATGTTTACAGAAAGATTAAAATTGGAAGTTTTTTTTTTTTTTTTTTTTTTTTTTTTTGTTGCTGTTGTTGTTTAATTGGAGAATTTTGAGATATTTTTATGGAAACATAATTTTTATGTAACACACTTTTTCTCCTTTTTTTTTTAATCATGATGAAAATGGAGTATAATCATCGGAAAATTTTCCTACTATTATTTTTATTTTAATATTTTGTTATGATTTGTTATAACTGTTACATACAATGTTTGGTACAAAAACGCTACATTTAAGTTAAAACAAAGTCATTTTGTTTCCACAAGAAAGTTACAGATTTATGCATGAACTTGAAATAGTATTTTTATGCATACAAATATTACTGCTAATTAACTATTAAGAATTGAATTTTAATATGTACTAATTATTTTTAAAATTTTAATTTGCCAAATACTGTGTATAGAAAAACAATGTGCTAAATCTTCAAAATGTAGTGTCTTAATTAGTTGATCTGCTAAATATGATATCAAATTTTACTATATAGCGCTAAAATTATTTCAAGAAATATGCTTCCTTGTGAATATTTTATAATAGAACAACTCTATGAAAAATTTTAAATGGAATATATATATATATATATATATATTTTTTTTTTTTTTTTTAATAGCAAAAGAAAGACAAGAAAGCCCTTTTAACAATATCATTATACTTATCTCTTAAATTCAAGTTATTATGCTACAAAACTTTAACTTTTCTAATGCATCAAATTTTATTTGCATGTATTTAAACAAATAGTTTAATTGATATCCGTACTGGAATAAATACAATCATATATAAGAATATATAAGAATATGGGGGACATAATTACTTATTCTTTATAAGACCCATAAAAGAGACTTTAATAAGAAGACTAAAGTTCTTTCGATTAATATAAATTTGTTATTTAAAATTCATTTCATATGAAAACATTTTGCTTTTACACTGGACTGTCGCTCTTTTATATATTTTGTTGATTAAATTACTGGCTATAATTTCGAATTGATGAAACAATAATGATAATTAATTATGGCTCCTTTTATTGTTAGTTTTAGGATACTGACAAATTCTTACAATTTAGATGCATTTTAACAGATATATGTACAATAAAATGAAAAAAAAAATCTGATTAATTTTTTCTTTATGTAAGAAAATGTTAAAAAGAACTCTCACTAGTATGAACTTAGAGATTCACTGAACAAAAAAGGGACATAAATTTGAAGGCAGTTTGCTGTTGGTGTAAATCAAAATATATCTGTTGAATTTACGTAAAGTACAGTTAATTGAGTAAAACAAAAAAAACAAAAAAAACAAAAAACAAAAAATAATTTAGATGGTTTGCCTGTTGAAGAATTTCTTCTTCGTTTGTATTGAAAAAAAATTCCCATGCTATATAAATGTATGTCCATTTGATCTTTGTTCCAGAAATGCATCTTGGAATTCACCCAAAAGTATTGTAGAAATTTGAGAAAATATTCTATTTAAAAATGAAGCTTCTAAAACCTTTTTCTACCCTTTAAAGCTTTAAAAAATCTACTCTGGAATTACTCGTCAAACAACATCATTTACATGAATTTCAAATGCTCATAACATTAGTCGAACTTTGATTTGATAGCTCAGTTTCGAAGCAAGCTGCAGAGGTTTGATTACACAAAATGTCAGATGATAAAATTTCCCATACTCCCCTGATTTCCTCTCGTATATTTTTTAATATTCTCTTTGAATTTTTAAATCAACTCATTAAGAACTCAAGACACGGACCTTGACCAATCAGCATATGTGTTTTGTCACAATTCAGTTTATTAAAATAAAGCATATTGATTCACTGAATACTGTGAGTGACATTTTTATGAAAATTAACAATTTCCAATTAATTCCAAAAGTTTCAAATAGCATGCATTGTGTAAATTTTTACTGATCACTCAAATTAAGTAATCAGTACATCATATTTAATTTTACTCGATTTGTGTACTTGTTCGTTTTACTGATAAAGAATTGAATATTTCATCTCTAGTGAAAGCTTAAACTTTCAAAGAAAATTTTATACAATAAAAAAAAAATATTTCAGGAAAGTAAATATTTTTTTTTTCTGTTATAACTAAAATATATTTTAAAATAGCAATTATAGCCTTTGTGCAGGAATATTAAAAAGCAGTAAACCAACGTTTAAAATGCATAAATAATGGATGAAATGCAGCAAACAGCTGTCTTCTACAGCGAGATTCTTCTTCAGTGCAAGATAGGGAAAAATGAACAGCGTGCTAGAAAAAGCAAGGCTGCCTTGCTTTTTCATTTCATTTTAACATTCATTTAAACATTTTATTCTATTTTTCTAAAACAGTGTTTATCTTGTATACTAATTAATTTTTCGGATAAATTAAAAGATATGCAACCAACAATCATTTTAATATCGGAAGTACAATAATTTAAAATTTAAAATGACTTAATTCTTAATTTATAATAAAGAAAGCTTAATAAATTAGTGTAGCTACAAAAAAAAATTAATTTCCAAATAATACCAAATAAAAATATTTTTTATTGAAGAATTAATGATATTTTTTATTAAATAGAAATATATAAACTTTTGTTATATACAATAATTTGTTTAGGTTAGTTTTGTTTCATAGGAATTGTTTTGATGTTCTGATTCCAGGAAATAATTAGTCTTTATTTCATATTTCATTTTATTGATGTGTATTCTTTGAAATTTTAATACACATAAATTATAAAATGAATTCAATAATAATGGTTGAATATGCATATTTTATTATTAGTAAAAGCCTATATCAATCTTCAGAAGGAATTTGAAAGTTATTAAGTAGAAAAATGTTAAAAGAAATGTTAATGAACAAAGTGTTTATATTTGTTTGTTAAATTCGAAATACATCTCGAAACTTCATATGCTTAATGAAAGGAAGGTATCTCCCATTTAACTAATTTATTGGAAGAAAATACAAAGCAGTATTAGAAAATAAGACTTCAAAGAAAAGTGCGATATTTCAATAAGTATGAATAGGATTTCAAGGCATGTTGTAAATACTAAATATATAAAACATTTTTTTTTACAGAATATGGTATTAATCATTACGTAAGAATATTCCTTCACAGCTACTTGCGTACTGAAAACTTATTTTGAAACTTTCTCTGATAAGTTTTCTTTTTATTTATTGTTTCTTAAGAATAATTAAGTATTTTCTTTCTACAGTTTCTTCTTAAATTGTTTCAACGTTCTATCTTAAATAGTTAACTATCAACTTAGTTACGAGTGTATAAGATAACGAATGTATATTGTAAATACGTCATTTCTAAAATTTTAAATATTTTATTTGAAAAGAAATGTTAATTGGATGCAGTAATTATTATTTTATGAGTTTTCGCAAAAAATCTATGCATATCTCTCTACTATGTATGCTTACATATAACACGTATATGTCTTTTTTTAGGGAAAATACCCTATTTTTTTATTACATTTAAATGCATGTGCACTTAAATTTGTTTCACTTTTTTTTCAAGGTATAATGATAACTTTAAAATATTTTAAAGAAAAGAATTTTTACTTAACTATTTTAACAAATGTTTAAAATGCATTTTTCTTTTCGTTCAAATCTTGCAACATTCGCATGTTATTTCAATTTACAAACAGATGGTGTTTAGTTTGTTTAATCAGCGATTCTGTACGCAAATATATTTTCTGCGCTGTACAGTTTTCGATGGATTCGTGATGAAAAGTTTTTAAATCTATAACGTGCGTTGTTCATTCGATATCTAAATGGTACCTACGATAGTAAAATCTTATTTTTTATGAAAAGACAGATTTCCAGTATTTTGAGTTGTAAGTCTATGTATCCACAACGGAGCTTCCAGAATACCTTTTTTAGAGCAAACCTTTGATGTGTTAATACTGTTTAAGTACTATCATCTAGGTCTACAACTCGTGTTCTGATCTGAATATAAATTGTTTTTTCTTGACTACCGCATACGTCACTGTAGAACTAGAATGCAGATTGTTTACCTTTTCCGTTTATAATTACAAAAGTTATTACGTTTAAAGATAATATAGAATAGATATTGTGACATGTGTGTGCAATGCAGTTCATGTGTTAGTAGTTTGTAGTATTCTGTACATTTGTCTATGTCAACAACCCAAGTTGAATACAGGGAAATATAAATAAAACAGAAATAAGAAAATAGAGGTCCATCTGATTGGCAGCGTTATTCGGTCAGCAGAAAATTATTTCGTCCAACAGCGTTCGGCCGCTTCGAATTGTAGGGATAGCTGATAAGAAAACGGTTGTGCCACTTTTGGACACTTGCTGTCAAATGATTAATTTGCCGTTGGTACGATAAGGCGGAAAATTCAGAGAACTGCAAGAGAACACATGAATTAGCAAACATTTTCTCATCCAACTTGTGTTACATGGGCGACTATGTGTTTATAGTATTTCTTATATGACGACGGAGCAAATGGATGCAAGCAACCTCAGAGCATTTTTTTTTAAAGTAACAAAATTATGTTTTATAATAAGTTATTTTTTTTTAAATTGTGAAGTCAAATCTCAGATATATTTTAAATGCGAGTAATGTTTCTGTGTGTATTTTGTAGTTATTAAAATCATGGGTTTTTAGATTTATTTATATATTAAATTCAAACATACCTCAATTCTGTGAAATGCATTTATGCAATAAAAGAAGAATAAAATCCAGAAGGTAGATATACGATTAACATAGCTTTCACGTAACTAATTTCTGTTGAGTAATAGAAGTATACAACTATGTAAATGTGTGGTTTTTGCTATATGTATATTTATACCCGTCGAATTATTAAAATAGTATTTAAAATTACCTTTTTGCTTTACGCCATGTTCTTACTCAATCTATTTTGCTTACTATCCTTCTATGATAAAAAACGACAACCTCTGTAATTTATTTGTACAATCTCGCTATTATTGATATATTCAAAAATTTTGTAAACAATTGCAACAAATTTTCAGGATCAAAGAATACTTCTATAATGAACCACAGTCGCAATACCGTTATTACGTGAAAAATATAACGTATCTCAAACAAAGTCGGGATCAGAAGTTCATTCGTAACTTTAAAGATACGAAGATACTATAGCAATTTTTGAAACAGATTTCGCATTTTGTGATATAAAAGATATACCATAATAAATGCTACAAATGTCCATTTTACTCCTCCATAGACCAATGGCCTACATGTTCCAGAATATATCGAACGATAGTTTCAACACACGTTGCCTTTTGTGAAATATAATGATATATCACGAAAAGTGCTAGACATGGTCATTTTACTCTGCCTCAAAGCACTGAGCTACACGTTCTAAAATTGATTCAACGACTTTTTCAAAATGCTCCTCTTTTTATAAAATATAATAACATACAACGAGAAAGGCTAGAAATGGCCATTTTACTCTTCCACAGAGAACTTGACTACACGTTCTAGAATTGATTGAACGATTTTTTCAACAGACTTTGTTTTTCTGTGAATTACAATGATATATCTTGAGAAATTTTAGAAATGGCCATTTTACACTTCCAAAGAGCACTGAGCTGCACATTCTAGAATTGATTGAACAATTTTTTCAACAGAAATTGTTTTTCTGTGTAATACAATGATATATCATGAGAAATTTTAGAAATCACCATTTTACTCTGAGTTGCACGTTCTAGAATTGATTGAACGATTTTTTCAACAGACTTTGTTTTTCTTTGAATTACAATGATATATCATGAGACATTTTAGAAATGGCCATTTTACTCTACCAAAGAGCACTGAGCTACACGTTCTTGAATTGATTGAACGATTTTTTCAACAGACATTGTTTTTCTGTGAAATGCAATGATATATCATGAGAAATTTTAGAAATGTCCATTTTACTCTTCCAAAGAGCACTGAGCTACACGTTCTAGAATTGATTGAACGATTTTTCCAACATACTTTTTTTTTTGTGAAATACAATGAGATATCATAAGAAATTTTAGAAATGGCCATTTTACTCTTCCAAAGAGCACTGAACTACAACTTCGAGAACAGATTGAACGATTTCTTTCGACAGACTTTGTTTTTCTATGAAATACAATGATATATCATGATACATTTTAGAAATGGCCATTTTACTCTTCCAAAGAGCACTGGGCTACACGTTCTAGAATTGATTGAACGATTTTTTCAACAGACTTTGTTTTTCTGCGAAATACAATGATATATGAGAAATTTTAGAAATGGCCACTTTACTCGTCCAAAGAGCACTGATCTACACCTTCTAGAATGGATTGAGCAATTTTTTCAACAGACTTTGTTTTTCTGCGAAATACAGTGATATATCATGAGAAATTTTAGAAATGGCCACTTTACTCGTCCAAAGAACACTGACCTACACCCCTTCTAGAATGGACTGAAAGATTTTTTCAACAGACTTTGTTTTTCTGTGAAATACCATGATATATCATGAGAAATTTTAGAAATGGCCACTTTACTATTCCAAAGAACACTGACCTACACCTTCTAGAATAGATTAAACGATTTTTTCAACAGACTTTGTTTTTCTGTGAAATACAATGATATATCATGAGAAATTTTAGAAATGGCCACTTTACTCTTTCAAAGAGCATTGAGCTACACGTTCTAGAATTGATTGAACGATTTTTTCAACAGACTTTGTTTTTCTGTGAAATACAATGATATATCATGAGGAATTCTAGAAATGCCCATTTTACTCTTCCAAAGAGCACTGAGCTACACGTGCTAGAATTGATTGAACGATTTTTTTAACCGACTTTGTTTTTCAGTGAAATACAATGATATATCATGGGGAATTCTTGCAAGGCCCATTTTATTCTTCCAAAGAGCACTGAGCTACACGTTCTAGAATTGATTGAACGATTTTTTCAACAGACTTTGCTTTATTGTGAAATACAATGATATATCATGAGAAATTTTAGAAATAGCCATTTTATTCTTCCAAAGAGCTCTGGGCTACATGTTCTAGAATTGAATGAACGATTTTTTTTCAACATCCTTTGCTTTTACTGAGATAGGGTGAAGTGCCCATATTTCGTCCACCTTAACTTCTCCGCTTCTGCGAAAGTAGCGCCACTTATGACGTAAGGCACAGGGGAGGGAAGGTGAAAGGGGTCAGAATTGAAAGTTTCCTTGGCAAAGACGCATACATAAATTAAAGACGGTAAATTTCCTATTTTTAGAAGACCTGAGTTCTTATTACGTCGTTTGTAGAATGTTATTTACTGTACTGTAAATATTTATTGCTTATTCATTGCATGCATTTTACGTTGGTAAGATGCTGACGGTAGCATACAGTGAGTTTTATTACGCTCAGTTCATCTTACGGGAACTGAAGCTCCGTCATATTTGGAAATAGCGTGGTCCCAATTTCGTCCCCCTTACAGTTCTTATTTTCGTCACGGGGACAAAATTAGGAATTCTTTTTCATGACATTTTTTTTCATTTTTTTTCCTCGTGTTTGGATGCCTAATGTTTCGTTATGTTATTCTACCACTGATTATTAGTACATTTGTTTATGCCTCACTTTAATGTAAATTAAATTAATTACTCATTTAGAAATAAATTTTGATTTAGTTATAAGTTAAGCCTCTTCGTATTGGATTTTTTGGGGGGGGACGAAACTGGGACCATTTTTTTCCTTTTCATTTTTTAGATACTTTTGAAAAAACAATTTTTCGCATTCTTAAAATTTTTTTGTAGGATGTTTGCCTATGTTTATATGTGGGTGGATAATTCGTCTATCCAAAATTCAAATTTGTTAGATTTTCACTGAAAATTATAACTTCCAAGGGCCTAAAAGTGACTGAGGAACGATAATAGGGCACCTTGCCCTATAATGATATTTCATGAGAAACACTAGGAATGACCATTTTACTCTTCCACTAGAGATCCAAATTATAATATATTTTCACACTTACCCTGATGCTGTCTCATTTCATACAAAACAAAGTTAAATCTTTGAGTCTTTCGCTGAAATACAATCATAATTGTTAAAATCGTGAACGAAATTTCGGATTTGACTTCCAGTGAAATGCCTTGTATATTTCAATTAATAAGTGCATTACGACTCTGGATATTTAAATACCCAGGTAAAAAAGTCAGCAAGAAACCTTAAAAAAAAATCTTCAGGGAAACTGAAGGTATTTGGAACTAAAATTACCTTCAGCTTACCTTTAGGTAAAAAACATGTATTTTCCCTTAACCTTCTGAGTTCCAAATACCTGCTGTTTTCCTTCAGGTAAAAAACCTGTTATTTCCCTTCACCGATTTTGGCAGAAATATCTGCAGTTTTCCTTTAGGTATAAAAGCTGTATATTCTCTTTACATTATATCGTTGCACCTGCATGCGGACAGCCTTCTGTGCAAATTCGCATCAGATCAATACATAATAATGATTACATATCCAGTTCGACATTGATTTGATACATATTAATAAACTAAACATATTAATAAAACATATATACATATTAATAAAAAAAACTAAGGGGGGGAAAGCACCGGAGGTTGCGTAACATGAATAAGTGGTAACAGGACTTTCGAACGATATGTCACATGATGTGTCAGCAAAATTTAGAAAAGTGCCCCCCGGGGGGCAAAGTAGGGGGCAGGGGCATTAGAGGTGCATAACATGAATAAGTGGTCAAAGGCCTTTTGAATGATATGTCACATGACGGGTGTTGGCAAAATTTAGAAAAATGCCCCTGAGGGGGGGCAAAGTGGGGGTAGGGGCAATAGAGGTGCATAACATGAATAAGTGGTCACAGGTCTTTCCAACAATATGTGACATGAGGGGTGTCAGCAAAATTTAGAAAAGTGCCCCCCGGGGGGGGGGGTGGGCAAAGTGGGTGGAGGGTCATTAGAGGTGCATAACATGAATAAGTGGTCATAGGCCTTTTGAACGATATGTCACATCAGGGATGTCAGTAAAATTTAGAAAAGTGCCCCCCCGGTGGGGCAAAGTGGGGGGGAGGGGCATAACATGAATAAGTGGTCACAGACCTTTTGAACGATATGTCACATGAGAGGTGCCGGCAAAATTTAGAAAAGTGCCCCCCCCCGGGGGGGGGGCAAAGTGGAAAGAGGGGCATTAGAGATGCATAGCATGAATAAGTGGTCACAGACCTTTCCAACGATATGTCACATGAGGGGTGTCAGCAAAATTTAGAAAAGTGCTCCCCCCCGTGGGGCAAAGTGGGGGGAGTGACATTAGAGGTGCATAAAATGAATAAGTGGTCACAGGACTTTCGAACGATATGTCACATGATGTGTCAGCAAAATTTAGAAAAGTGCCCGCGGGGGGGGGGGGGCAAAGTAGGGGGCAGGGGCATTAGAGGTGCATATCATGAATAAGTGGTCAAAGGCCTTTTGAATGATATGTCACATGACGGGTGTTGGCAAAATTTAGAAAAGTGCCCCCCCCGGGGGGGGGCAAAGTGGGTGGAGGGTCATTAGAGGTGCATAACATGAATAAGTGGTCATAGGCCTTTTGAACGATATGTCACATCAGGGATGTCAGTAAAATTTAGAAAAGTGCCCCCCCGGGGGGCAAAGTGGGGGGAGGAGCATTAGAGGTGCATAACATGAATAAGGGGTCACAGACCTTTTGAACGATATGTCACATGACGGGTGTCGGCAAAATTTAGAAAAGTGCCCCCGAAGGGGGGGCAAAGTGGGGGGAGGGGCATTAGAGGTGCATAAGATGAATAAGTGGTCATAGGCCTTTCCAACAATATGTGACATGAGGGGTGTCAGCAAAATTTTGAAAAGTGTCCCCCCTGGTGGGGCAAAGTGGGGGGGAGGGGCATAACATGAATAAGTGGTCACAGACCTTTTGAACGATATGTCACATGAGAGGTGCCGGCAAAATTTAGAAAAGTGCCCCTCCCAGGGGGGAGCAAAGTGGCAGCATGGATATCGGATGTGTATAACATGAATAAGTGGTCACAGGCCGTTCCAACTGTATGTTACACGATAGGGACAGGTGTTGGTAAAAGTTAGAAAAGTGCCGCACTTTGGGCTTTAGTATTGTGCCCCCCCCTTGAAATTTTTATATATTACAAATAATATTTATCGGAAACCTCCGATGAAAATGCTGCAATTTCAAAAAAAGTCCGAAAAGTAAGAGATAATGAAATCCCCCAAAGCAGAATATGCTTATAAATGCGACGTACATCGCAGAACAACGGATTTCACTGCAGAACATTTCAAATTTTCATTTTCAAGAAAATTCACCATTCAATGTAGGAAAAATCGCAAAATTTGTCACTCATTGGTTAGAAAAAAAATCACCAAATTCTTTAATCGTTCATTTAAAAAGTAAAGATGAAAATAAGCAATCGCCAGTCGCCACTCAACGAGTAAATGTGAAAAACTGACGATTAAAAATATGGAAAGCACCAGCCAAACGCAAGATTTTCAATTTCGTAAAAGAATTGGGAAAGAAAAAAATGTGAATTTTGTCAAAAGATCGCGAAAAAACACACATTTCGTCAGAGGATTACGAAAAAAAAAAAAAATGTAAATTTCATGAAAGGATCACCAAAAAAGTGAATTGTATCAAAGAATCGCAAAAAAGCGAGAATTTTGTCAAAAAATCACAATAAAAACAGCACATTTCGTCAAAGGATCGTGGAAAAACCCGAATTTCATCAAAGGATCGCAAAGAATCCGAAATTTCGTCAAAGGATTCTGGAATAAATGCAAATATGGTCAGTGGATTGCGGAAAAAAACACAAATATCGTCAATACATCGCAGAAAGAAAAAAAAAAAACCAATTTCGTCAAAGAATCGCAAAAAACCCACACATTTCATCAAACGATCTCTGAAAATCAAAAATTTCGTCAAAGAATCGAGAAAATACGCAAATATCATCAATAGAGCAAAGAAAAAACACAAATATCGTCAATGGATCATGGCAAAAACACAAAATTCGTCAATAGATCGTCAAAAAACACAAATTTAGTTAAAGGATCGCGGGAGGGGGGGGGGGAGGGGGATGAGAATTTCGAAAAAAAAAAAAACCCGAGAATTTTGCCAAAGAATTGCGAAAACGAATGTGAATTTTGTCAAAAGATCGTGAAAAAAACGCACATTTTGTCAAAGGAACACCAAAGAAACGAAAACATTGCCAATAGATCCGGAAAAAACGTGAATTTCGTTAAAGTATCTGGAAAAAATGCATAATTAGTACCAGGAGGGATCCCCTACCAACCCTCCCTTTACATTTCAGAAAATTTGCTGCAAATTTCAGATTTTTTAAACCTATTTTTTTCAATTTTGAATCATACCTGCTACTCAGTGGATAAACATACCTAAAATATACCCATAAATTAAATATTCACTGACATAAATGTACTTACTGGCTACTAAAGAAATTATTCTCACTCGCTAGTAACTGGCTACTAAATAAAGCCAACCTACCGGCCAGTGGCTACTAAACAAAATTCCTTATTTTCATCTTTATTAAAAAGATTGTGAAATTCATCAATGGGTCACGAGAAAAACTCGTACAGTTCATCAGTCATGGAGAACAAACCATGAAATTCTTCAGCCTGTTGTGGAAAAACATACAAAATTCGACGAACAGTTGCGAGAAAAAATCCATGATTTTTGCTAATCAGTTGCAGGTAAAAAACTTCGTCAGTGCACCGCCAGAAAAAACCCACGATCTTCTCTAATCGGTCGCAAGAAAAAGTCTCAAAATTCACCTATGTTAAAAGAAAAAATCCAGAAAATTGCAAATCAGTCGTGGCTAAAAAAAAATCGCGGAATTCGTCAGTAGATCGACGGAAGAAACTGCAAAATTCGTATATCAGTAGCGGAAAAAAACTCTCTCCAATCGGCCTCAAGATATACTTACTGGTTCAAGAGAAATATAGCAAAATTTAAAAATCAGTCACTGGTAAAAAAAAAAAAAAAGCGAAATTCGTCAGTAGATCAGAGAAAAAATGGAAATTCGTCGATCAGCCATGCTAAAAAAAACCCTCGAGATTTGGCCAATCAGTTGAAAAAAAGACACAGTTTATCATTCGACTGTGAAAAAATATCACAATTTTCACTGATCTGTCACGAGTAGAATGCGAAATTCGTCGATCGGTAGCAGAAAAAAATATCGTTCGCAAAAAAGAGAGAAAAAATTTGCTGTCAGAAGTGGAGGGTATACAGAGGTAAATGTCGTATACCTTCTGGTTCTTTTTCAGTAACACTGCTTAACTTCCGTTTCTCAAAAAAGCTATTGTATATACACTCTAAGGTATACCAGAGTTTCCCGTAGACAGTGTCAGGAGGGTGCTGCACCCTGCCTGCCCTTAGGTTTACAAAACAGCAGCCCTCTTACCCCTGATGGAAAACATTAGCACCCTTGTTGCCCCCAGCTGAAAAAAGTGCCTTTACTCCTTTATTAAAAAATTTACTTGCATAGTAAAAATTGCCTCATTGCTGTCTTTAAAATAGCGTCCTGTCTATTAAATATTAAAAGTAATTTTAAAAATCAAAAGGATGCCTTTAAAAATAAAAAAAAGTGTCCTTAAAAATCCAAAACTTGCCCTTCGGAATCCAAAAGTGCCCTTTCCTACAAGAAGCACCCTGCCCTTTTTTAAACATGGGAGAAACTCTGAATATACCCTCCGTTTTTTTTTTTTTTTACATTTACATCGCTGCATACGAGTGCCCTTTTTTCTAGAAGTTTACTGTAGAAAAAACGGGTCAGTGCCCATCAGACACAGATTTTTTTAATAAAGGACACATACACACTTGTACCTTGTAAAGAAACGGAAAAAAAAAAAAAACAATATTTGGAACTGGCTTGTTTAATGTTCCCATTTCTCAACAGAATTTTTTGATATTTTCCCACGACTGATTGAAATTTGTCAATTGTCCTCTCAAGCAACAGACGAATGTCACAATTTCTTTCTCCCGTAATCAAATGAAGAATTTTGCTAATTTTTAAACATTAAGTTTCATCATTAGGTCAGGGGGAAGCATCATAAACTTGTCAACTGGTCATATATGAAAAAGAAAAACCCCCAAGAAATTTATCAGTCAGTAAAGGGTTAAAAAAAATCACACAGTCCTTTGATTGTCATGGGGGGGGAATTATTTAATTCATCCATTGATCGCATGAAAAAAAAATATTTTGTTAGTAAGTTGTGGGGGAAAATATGGAAGTTTATCAACTTTTTATCGGAAAAAACGAGATCTGTTGATCAGCTTAGGTAAGGGAGGGGGGGGGAATCGGCAAAATTCATAAACCGACTGTTATGTATATATATATTCAGTTCCGCTAGTTGCTCGCAAGAAAAAATGCAATATTTGCCAATCAGTACAAGTAAAATACCCCAAAATTCGTCAATTGGTTACAAGAAAAAATTGCAAAATTCTTCATTCAGTCATCAGGGGGAAAAAAAAAAATCTGAGAAATTCACCAGTAATCATTGGGCCCGGTAGCAGAAAGTTCCTGACGGGTGACGTGCGCCGCAGATTTTCTTTTCCATTGGATCTTTTTCCAACTTTATATTATGTTTAGTTCTTTATTATTTATTACTAAAACTTAAGTTTATTATTAATAAAAATGAGTAAAAGGCTTAAAAGCATTAAAAGTAAATGATTAATTAATTAAAGGTTCATTTGTAACATTTTACCTGCAGATTGCTGAAAGATCTGTCGCAGACACTTGGAGAATTTTCTGCTATTGGGTCATTGGGGGGAAAAAAAAAAAAGAGAAATTCTTCAGTGTGTTGCTTTAAAATATTGTGAAATTTGTCAATCTGCTATGGAAAAAATAATGAAATGTAGCGGACAATCAATCGTGAGAAAAAAATCATGAGATTCTTCATTCGGTTGCAGAAAAAAAGGGAATGCAGAAAATTAGCGAAAAATCGCTAAGTTAATCACATTAAGTGACAATTGAATATTATCGTTGAATAATAATTATTGAACATCAATGTAAACAAAAAAGAATGCATAATTATATAAATTCACCAGTCAGTTACGATGAAAAAATCACATTGTTCTTCAGTTGTAGCAGGGAAAAAATTGCTTAATTCACCCAGCGATCACATGAAAAAAAAAAATAAGAAAAAGAAAAACCTCACAAGTTTACCAATTGGGTGCAAGAAAAAATGCAACATTTAAATGCAAATTGGTAGAAATAAAATATTGCAAAATTCATCAGTTGGTTGCAGGAAAAAATTGCAAAAATTCTCCTGCACTCATCTGAAAAAAATATTGCTTTAAATTTGTCTTTAACTGTTTTTTCATGAAAAAATTACTTTATTTAAAATAATTATACACATGTAAAATTATTTTTGGTACTTTTTGGTTAGCCGGGCACCAGTGTTATATATACATATATATTGTAATATATAACACTAGCGCCCGGCTAATCGAAAAGTACCTTATTTTTTCCATATTTCATATTCTACATAATAAATTAATCTACAATATATAAAAATTCTTTTAATTATTTGGTACTTTTCGGTTAGCTGGGCGCCAGTGTTATATATACATATATATGTGTATATATATGTACACATATATGCATTTATATATGCAATATATGTATATGTATATATAACACTGGCAAACAGCTAACCGAAAAGTACCAATTATTTTTATGAGTCGAATATTGCAGCCAAAGATATTGAGCCCTGCAAAATGATTTGCAAGAGACATTACACCTTCACTGTGCATTATTAATCAAGCAGTTATGTTCCTAAAAAGATTATAGCTGCTCAATTTATAAAGGAAACTAAATCAGGTACTTACTAGTAAAATTTGTATTCCAATACATGGATCTATTAACTTGGGTCCTTTAAAGGACCCTTCACAAAATTTTATCACCTCAAAACAAGGAACCTTCATCAAACTTTTCACCTGCAAACAAGATCCTTCACAAAAATTTCCCACCTCCAAACTGAACTTTTTACAAGTTTAATTATTTAGGAGTAAAATCAGTCTTTCACTTTTAAACATAATGGAAATATATGAATATATTTTTCGCTATTATTTAAAAAAATAGTGAAATTTATCTTTAGTTGTCCACGAAAATTTCTTATAAAAAGTTTTCCCCATACCACAGCATTTCTAAATTAATGTGGCGATATTTTTTACCGAACATGATTCTTGTCGCATGCGTAGTGAATACAAAGTGCCGAATATCAATATTAATATTAAAAAGAAGTGTAATACAGCCCTCTTACGCTATATACATATATATCAACTTAAAAATTAGTTAAAATTCGACTACTATACTGTTGAAAAACTCCCTGCAAAAAGAAAAAAATACAATGACAACGTGACGATTAGTCTTGCTAATTTTCCGAATGGCGGTTAAAACGTAAACACACGGTCTCAGAGTTGAGTTGGGTACTTCCTTCTCATTCTCCCGTGACATGGAGTCAGAAATAGAGCTGCGTAATCAAAAATCAAATGTTCCAACGAAAATTTGAAATAAATAAATTAATACGAATTATACATTTTTCATTTGTTTTTGAAGAAGTATTTTTTATAAAAACTGGAAGTCACGCCTGATAGAGAATAAGGGCAAATTATGCATGCAAAAACCCCACCTATATTTTTCAGCTTTAATCGTGGACGCCACCAAAATGAGGAGAGGGGGGGGAGGGTCCCTTCCCCTCCATTGATTTTGAAATTTAAGTGACTACAGTGAAACCTCCCTGTGTGACCACCTCCATTAACCAACCACCTCTCAGAACGACTATTTTTTTCATGGAACGAAATTTATTCCTATAGGCTCAATACTAATTTTACCTCCATTCAGAGACCATCCCAGTTGAACTCCCTCCATGAGCGACCGATTTGTTTGAAAAAAATGAAACAAATTCCGTTTTCTCATGGTCGCTTGAAGAGGGTTTTATTAGAAAAATAATTCCGGAGAGCGCATTATTCATCAAATTTCTAAACTAAATTTAGATTTTTTTTTATTATTATTCCGGTAACTTTTAAGTGTTTAAACCCCTTTATGCCTTTTTTAGGCAATGAATTTAATTCTGATGACAAATTAAGAATGACGGTCAATAAACTCCCTTGCCCTATTCTGTCAGGAAACTCTCAAAGAAATAGATAATAATAGATACAAATTAATGAAATCTTCATTATTTATTGCCCCCCCCCCCCCCCCCCAAAAAAAAAGCATTTATTTACTGAACTTCGAAAGGACTTGGTTGGATAAGTTATAAAAGATAAAACCGTATTCATTTTTTTAACTTTGTAGTAATTAACTTATGTTTTGATACTTAAATTTTTATATTTTTTCTTAATGTGAAAGATAAATGTTAGTAACATTGTTATCTTTTTTCAACAATTAAAATCTAGATTTAAACATAACCTCCATTAAGAGACCACCTCTCGGAGTGACCAATTTTTATTGGAGCGGAACGTGGTCGCTTTAAGGAGGTTTTACTGTAATTAGCTTTTGTTTTGATACTTAAATTTTTATATTTTTTCTTAATGTGAAAGATAAATGTTAGTAACATTGTTATCTTTTTTCAACAATTAAAATCTAGATTTAAACATAACCTCCATTAAGAGACCACCTCTCAGAGCGACCAATTTTTATTGAAACGGAACGTGGTCGCTTTAGGGAGGTTTTACTGGACATATTTTTTTATGTTTTCAAAAACAATATAAAATTTATTATTAACGAGTAACTAAATTAAAAGAGCCTCTTTTATTTTAGCAAATATATGTAGATAGTGTAATATAGTAGATGTAATATAGATTGTATGTGCAAAATTCTTAGTTCCTCTTTTTTAAAGAGCTGTTGTTGGTGTGTTTTATGACGGTCAATTACCTACACTTGGGATATGGGCCCAAAGGGGAGGGGAGGGATGCTCTGGCGTCTTTCTAAGAGAAAGCAAGGAAATCCAAGGTTCGAAGAAAACCACGGAAAACTCCGAACGATTAGGCCGACGGGCGTGATTGGAATCGAAACCAGCACCTCTCGTCTACTAGCTTTGAGAGCAGAACCTCTCGGCCACTGGTGGGGGCGGTTTTAAAGAGGAACTATGACTGTCGCGCTTGGATGAAAGAGCGGCATGGTGGGAGGGGTGAGTGCCATTGTCCCTTCTGTATTTTGAAATTTAATTAACTAAAATTTCTTTTTTTTTGACAGATTTAGAAAAACACAGTAAAACTTATTCTTTTAGGAAAACTTAAAATGAAAAACTAAATAAGACATTTACAGAAAGGGGGTGGGGGAAATTGGGGCCCCTTGTCCATCGTTAGATACTAAAATTTAACTAAAATATATTTTTGTGCGTGTTTGAATACATTTTAAATATTAATGAAAGGGGTTTTGAAATAATTTGGAGATTTTTTTTAGGGGACAATTTTTGTTGATTGAAATTTTTGTATGCGTTAGAGTTTGAGGGAATATTTTTACTAGTGGGAATTTAAGAGAAATTTATGAAAAATTTTAGGATAAAAAGGAGACTTTGAAATAATTTCGTGATTATTATTTTACTTATAGAGGGGGATATTCTGAGATTGAAATTTTTGAGCGTGTTAGAGTTGAGGTGATATTGTTCCTGGTTATAACTTTAGAAAAAATTGTGACAAATTTAAGGTCAAAAAGGGCTTCGAAATAACTTTGTGATTTGTTTTTCTTTTAGGGGGAATTTTCTGAGATTAAAATTTTTGAGCGTGTTAGAGGTAATGTTACTTGTAATAATTTCAGAAGTTAAAAAATTTTTATTGTACGGATGGAAGACTTGTCATTGACTTAATGATTGGACTTAATGATTTCCGTGTATTATCCAAAATATTAATTTAGAAATTTATTAAAATTATTAATGAGGAAACACAGGCATATCAAAATCTTAGATACCATAATGTGCAATAATAAAACTTTCAAGTAAAACCTTCATATTACCTGCATGAGAAACAGTTTTCATTTTCCCTGAAAATATCTCAAGCGATTTCACGAAAATTTTCTAAGTCATTGAAGATAATTTGGAGGTGATAACTTACAGAAATAAACCTGTATGAAATCTTTTAAAAAGCGGTATACTTCTCTTAAGAGAACCTTTAGTTTTCATTTTCCTTAAAGATACCCGCTGAAACCTTCAAAATGGCTGCAACATCTCAAAAATTTTAAAGGTTTGTGTCTGATTTTTTTACCTGGGTATATATATATATATATATATATATATATATATTGCACGCAATATCAACAATTAACGTTTTTAACATTATTTTAGAAACACCCAGTAAACACTCTCCATTTTGTCTTCCGTTTATATTCATAAACATAAATTTATCTATAGCTATAAATTTTAGCATAAATTATATGAAGCACATTAAATATGATTATTATTTTAAACTAATGAAACTCTATTAAGCATATTTAAATTATATTTAACAGAAATAAATGAAATATTATAAACAAATTATTTACATACAACTTTTATCTTCGTGTAATATGAAATATAGATTATTTTTTTAAAAATAAATTGACTATTTTGTAATAATTTTAATGATCGGGATATGAAATGTAGTTGATTAAATAAATGCACTAATAATAAACCTATTATATCTTCATTTAATGAAATATATTGTTTTATTAAATGTACGATTCTTAGCCTATAATATTTCTTAAATAAAAAAGAATATTCTACTTAGCGACATTTTAACAAACTGCTGAAATATTAGCTTAAATGCAAAGTACTTATCATAATGCGTAACCGAAGCACAGAGTAAAAAAATACAGGAAATATTCAATTTAAAAATGGCAACGAAACCCTTTAAAATAATTGGAAACAGGATAATCTAATTCAGAGTTTAACAACAAATTTTAAAAAATGAATATGCCTTTTAAAGGAATTAAAATGCATTACGTAATTGGCTAGATAATTAATTACATCCGTTGCCGACTTTGCTTTTAAGGATATTATTAGTTTCTTTATGGAAAGAACTTGTTTTATTTATAAAAATTTTAAATTGTAAAATAAGAGTTTCAGTTATTGAATTTTGTGCTCTGAAGAGATTACATTTATGTGTGCAGAAATTGGCAGAAATGGGTTTCCTTTGTTTATATATATATATATAAAAGAATGTTGTAATTTTGTCTATTACATTGTTTCCAAATGCTCCAAACAAATTATATTTAATATTTGTTTTTAGTTGAATTGGAATTTAAATTTTGATATTTCTAAATTTGATTTTTATAAAAATGTGCGTATTTTGTGTAATTAAATAAAAATTTTAAAACAGCTAATATTGTTAAATATAAATTGTTGTCATTTGCTTGGCATTTAAAAACAAGTTTGTTGACTTTTTGGGAAAAATAGCATAATATTTACAGTATTAGATTTTATTTAATAGGTAAGCATTATAGAAAAAAAAGAAATTTTAGTTCAATCTGATAATAAAACTAATTAAAACTCTAATTAACTAAATTTGATTGATATAATTAAACATGCCCTTATAAAATAAACATGTTTATTGTTTAAGAATATTTTAAGGACATTCATCTCTTTAATTATTATCTCTTTAATCCTATCTATCTCTTTAATTATTAATTATAAACATTTAGCTAAACAATAAAATTTTAGAACATCTGCAATAAAGCATAGATGGTCACTTTATATGTGGGAAGGGAGAGTAAACAGTTCATACAAAGTAGCTGTTCCCAGCTTCCCGTGTAGCAAATTAGGCTCTACAGATGCCTGAAAATGCATAATTATACAGTTATCTGATTTTACTATCCGTTGTAGTTCATATAAGAAAATTGTGCAAAACTGTACAATTATAAATGTTTCATTATGCGGTCATGAACATGTTAAAGTGCCCAAAACCATTTATTTTTATAGCCGACCCGTATATTAAAATGTAATTCTATCCGAACATTTAAAACTATTTAATGCAAATATACTTATTTGTCGTCAAAGTAAAATTAGACTTAAAAAGGGAAGATATTGCGAAAACTAATTCAGTTCTTCTTATATGATGACCGGGTAATTGGATCTTGACGTTTTTCTCAAAACGCTGATTTTCGTCAGTGTGTGCTTTCTAAGAAATGGCTAAATAAAATTTCATGAAATTTCGACTGTAGTTATAAACCTTATAGATATTCAAAATGACCTTCTATTATGTTAATCAAGTTAGAAATTTAGAAATTATGACTACATATTTTTATTTATAAAATATATAATTTTGAGGGAATTTACATAATTTTTCTCAAGAACTGACCTCTATATTTTTGTTCAAGTGTAAATAATTTTAAACTCATATTACAGCTCTACTCAATAAAAACATTTCCGACTACTGGAAAAACGAGCTAAGAAATCTATTGCTTAATAATGTAAACAAAATATAATTCCATCACCAATCAATTATATTTTTCTTTTGCTTCATCATTCTCAAAACTTTTAGAATTAGAAAAAAATTATATGAAATTAGAATAAATACTTATTTTTATTTATATTCGTTCGGTTTTCTCTATTTTCGCATACTTTTTATATTAAAAAAAATTCTTGACTATGTATGTTTAAAAAAAAAAAAAAAATGTAGTTTAGTTTTCAAAACCAATTATATTAATTTAACTGCTAAAATAAAACATTTATTTATCCACAAATTCAAAAGTCCGTATTTATACATATTATATATAAGTATGTCTGTGTGTGTGTTAAGATATAAATGAAGTTACTTAGCACACACAAAAATATACTTCTTTATAGAATAAGTAACTATAAAAAAAAAAGGATTAAGTTTTATACTGTTGCCATTTGTCATTTTCTAACACTGGGATCAGATGGCGT
Source organism: Maratus speciosus (assembly GCA_963932465.1). Lineage (NCBI taxonomy): Eukaryota > Metazoa > Arthropoda > Arachnida > Araneae > Salticidae > Maratus > Maratus speciosus. The sequence continues at coordinate 317,039,380 of OZ010792.1, forward strand.
TGACAGACGCTTCGGTCTCATGTCCGTACAAGAAAGATACGTGATCGACATTTAACAAGAACAGTTAAATTTCTGATGGAAAACGTGCGGCTGCATTGGACATTTAAATCAGTAGTACCCTCTTAAATCTATCAAATAAGATGTTTGTTTATTCTTGCCAAGTGTTCGACAAATTTTGAGAAAAATGGGACAACATACTGTGTTTTGAAAGAAATTGTTTTCTTTACAAAGAATAATATATTAAACAATAGCGATTCATCTTCCTTTAGAAAGTAAAATTTATATTAAAAATAAACTAGCTACATTTATTGAAAATGTTATTTTTTTTAAAGCACGGTGTTAGGAATTTTCGAAGTATGTAAATATATTTTTTAAAAAGAGAAATCCGCTATAAAGCTCTGCATATTTTCTTTTAATTTCTTCTGTCTCCCAGAAAGTGCACAATATAACTTAAAACGAAATGTTTCATAATGGATTTGCTGAAGCCCAATTACCGACAACTTTATCGTATACTGATTTTGAATGTCAATATAAACAAGCTTGTTAAGAGTTTAAAAGAAATAACTTAACAAGTACTAAAAGCTATAACTACGCCCAATATTGTAAATAACTACAAAAACAGAGAGAACAAAATATGTTATTTTCTATTGTCATTTGTCATCTTTTAATACTGTACCCAGATGGCGCTGACAGACGCTTCTGCCTCATGCCCGTAGAAGGAAGAAGCTTGATCGACATTTAAAAAGAATAGTTAAATTTTTAATTTAAAATGTGAACCGACATTGATTGTTTAGATGCATATTTTTGAAAAAAAACTTTTTTCACATCAGGTGTTTCTATTTATTCTTTCCTAGTCTTCGACAAATTTTGATAAAAAGGAGACAAGATAAATTTCGGAAAGAATAAAAATTCGATTTATTGTAGAAGTAGGATAATGTAGTTAAAGATAAAAATGTTAAAGATTGTCGAGTTTTCGTATTTTTAAAATAAAATTTGTAACGAAAATTAACAAGCTATATTTATTTTATTAAAATGTATTTTTTTAAGCACACTGTTCGGAATTATATGGGAATATAATAATATTTTAAGAAGAAACAATAAGTTTCCACATTACATAAAAAAAATTTCATAAATATTTTTCATAAATATTTAAAAAATGAAATAAGAACGTAAGAATTATATGAAACAACATAAAATTTTAGTATTTAGAATTGAGAATAACAATCAATAATCAGTATGTCAATGTCTTTCTCTCTCTCTCTCTCTCTCTAAATATTTGTCTTTCTCTCTCTCTCTCTAAATATTTGTCTTTCTCTCTCTCTCTCTAAATATTTGTCTTTCTCTCTCTCTCTCTCTCTGTATATATGTATATATATTACAAAAATTACATTTCCGCGCTATATTAAATATATTACATATAACTTTTCTATCTAGCATAATTTTATTAAGTCTATTTAATTCGTACTTGTTATAAAAATATTCCAATCATTAATTTTACTTTAAATTTATTTCTATCTAAATGTGTCTATGGGTACATTAATATTTTATTTTTTTTCGAAATTATTTGTAAAAAACATTTCACGCACTATTATTTTTGTTTCAAGGTATTTTCATTTTTATTCCACTCTTAAATTTTGAAAAGAGCTCTATTAAAATTATTTGTTATGCCAGTCTCATTTCTTAGCATTTTTTTTAAAGCACTGTTCGCGCACTTTTCGGAAAAGACGGTTTACCTCATTTTTCTTCAGCGATTAGGAAATAAGAGTTCACTCTGTATGTAATCTCATTGGTTCGTGGGTCTCTCTGCAATGCCGTAGAAATACTTTAGCCGGATAGCACTTGCTGATAAGCATGAAATCTGGAGGAAAGATTTTTGTGTTTTGTGTTGCTTTAAAATCTACATACATCACCAGGAAGTGAGATCATCTTAATAACAAGCATGAGCTTAATTAACATCGTTTATTAATGCAGTATAACGGAGAGTTAGCTAAATGTTGAAGCTGTGGAATGCCGTAATTATTCTTATTCAAAGAGATGGATTAGTAGTTGTGGCAGACGTTCTAATTATTTACGACCTTCCAATGATCTAATAAATCTGTTTACATGTTATATAAAGGTCTGCTAGTCGTTTTACGCGAAAACACATAAATTTGCGTTCCTGGGTCATATGTAATTGTGGCGGCTGGAAAGTTTTAGAATAATTTGCTATTAACGAGTTTTCACTAGTAAGAAATTCTTTCTAGATGGATGGTGCGATACTATTGGGTTCAGTCTTCGTTAATAAATCCAGAGACCCACAAATCTTTCTACAAATGCTTATCTCATAATACATATATATTACATGTTTTTTATGTATTTTTTAATAATATATGTGTAAAAAATGAAATGATGAAGTTCTTCGCAGTTGCCATTTGTAATCTCTTCATGCTCTGTCCAGATGAAGTTGGCAGACGCTTGTGTCTCATGCACAAATCTCTATAAATTGGAAAAAAACTGGTAGCCATAAAAAAATGTTGAGTCGCTAATAAAATAATTACACCCCCCCCCCCCCCAATCCAGCTATTTTTAACCACCGATTTTTTTAATTATGACACCTAACGCCATCTATGTATGAACATTGGCAATATTACTTATAATCTGACTTTCAACTAGCTAATTTAATTTAATATTTCGAAAGATTTTAACTTACGAAATTGTTCAACTACTTTGTAGACACACCGTAGTTATGCCTCAAATGATGAACTGGGGAATTCATTTGTCGAGCCCTGCTTATGTCTGTATTTAGAAGACACGTGGTAGACATTTAAGAATTAAATTTCTGAGGAAAGCATGCCACGACATTGAATGTTTAAGTTATTATTATTTTTTTTTTCAAAATATATCACATCATATGCTTTTGGTTATTCTGTCCAGCTGTTCATCGAATTTTGATAAAAATTGGCCAACAAGCAAAATTTCAACATTAAATATTTTCTACTTCTGGTATAAGCATTTTAATTTAAATTTAACAAGCTATCCAATGAATTAGAATAAAATTCAATAAAATAGTTTAATTATTTTTCATTCTTCTGCCAAGTTTTCTTGCAGCTTTCACAGTTAAATTTTGTAAAAGTATTCATGAAGAAATAAAAATAGAGTTTATCTAGTACATAGCTGCCAACTTTTACGCTTTTTTGTAAACGTAAAACTTATTAGATTTTTTTGTGACAGCTTATTTAAGCGCAGAGTTTGGAGATTAAATAACACAAATTTCACTATTAAATTTTAGTGGTATTAAAAAAGCGTAAAAGTTGACAGCTATGCTAGTATTGAGGGGGGGGGGGGGTTGCAGTAAAGTCTCGGAGCGCTGAGAAACTTTTCTTAAGAGTGCGTAAAACCGCCTCTGATAACGCTATTTTCAGTAACACCAAAAATCACAACGGGAAATAGCAAAATTACCAATCAGAGTAAAATTAAATTTTTGAAAAAATAATAGAATATCTGTACTAAAGAAAACAGAAGTTACTGTAAAGAGTTTGTATTACGGAATATACATATAAATGTTTTAAGGAAAACCAGTTAGTTAAGTATTGTGCAATTTGTTTCCTTTTTTTAATGAAAAGAGGTTGTAGAATAAAATAAAAAAAATCTCAATTTAATAATAATACAATGATTTGCATTGTAAATAAGCAATGTGGGATATTTGAAAATGAAAAAGGTTATTTATCTCTCTCTTTTCTATATATGTTTGTCTATATTGTTATCTAATTAACTCTACCGTTAAGTATCTGTTTTGCATAATGATTTTTATTATTTTTAGTATCAGAAACAGGTAAAATTTTTGTTCTAACATAAAAATCTTATAAATAAACATTTTTTTAATGTAAATCTATAAAACCCAATTAATATCCCAAGAAAATGTAATTAATTTTAATATAATTAATGATTTTTCTTTTCAAGTATTTCGTTCTCGTCTTTAATCTTTGGTATCTTAAGTATCCTAGCACCCCTGTGCGCCGCACTCATGGCATACTAGGTCTGCGTGCCCCTGTAAGATGCTATAAAAACAGAAACGAAGAATTAATTTCTTTGCCACTGCCATTTGTCATATGTTAATGCTGAATCCAGATGGCGTTGACAGAGACTTCGATTTTACATCCGTACAAGGGCGAAACGTGATCGCCATTAACAAGAAAAAGTTAAATTTCTAATGGTAAAACGTGTGCCAGCATTGAACATATAGATTTTTTTTCTTTATATACATATTTTCTTCGTATATACATTGCATAAGAAAGAGTGTGTAGTATAGTCGAAAACATAAATAATGAAAAATGGCGAATCTTCATGTTTTAGAAAAAGAAAGTAATATTAAAAGTAAACAAGCTTTGTTTTAGAAATGCTTTGTTTAGAAATGTTTTAGAAAGCACTTAGTTAAGTGCAATTTGTTTCCTTAAACAAACAACAACAACAACAACAACAACAAAAAAAGAGGTTGTAGAATAAAAATTTAAAAAATCTCAATTTAGTAATAATACAATGATTTGCATAATAAATAAACAATGTGGGACATTTGAAAATTAAAAATTCTTTAAAAAAATATTAGTTATTTACGTTAGAACAAAAATTTTAACTCTTTCTAACTAAAAATAAGAAAAATCTTAATGCAAAACAGATATTTAATGGTGGTGTAAATTCGATAAAAATATAGACAAACATATATAGCAGAGAGAGTGAGACATAACCATTTAAATGAGTATATAAAGTTGGTTAAGCGTAATTAAAAATATGTTTGTCAATTATTTTTATTTCTTTTATATTGTTAGAAAAAAAATGAATTATGGGTACTGTGTTAATTAATTATATACAGTTAATGAAAAAAATTACAAATCACGTGAAAATTTTTTCTCATTGGCACATGACCACATACATATTATTTTTCTAAAAATTTTATAGTAAATTCTCTCAGACGGAAATGCAAAAATTTGGTGCTTTTTTTTCCTTTTGGAATGTTTTTTTTTTTTTTTTTTTTTTTTTTTGCCGAACGAGATAAGGATAGGTTTTGCATTACATTAAAAATGTATTGTTTTTCATTCCAGCATGGATTCTTACTTTTATGGCAGATTACCCTGTAGATAAGATAATTTTTTAAAGGTTTTACATTAATGGTGCGTCTAGGAATGGATAGTATATTATAAATATCTTTCTATTGATACAATGATGTGAACTTCCCAACGTAATTTACTTCTCGATATCTATTTGCGTTTTAAAAAGCACAAACTTTGTCTTACACTCAGAATAATGGCGTTATAATAAAGCATTTAATACAGTCTTTTAGACATATGTATCAACATTAAATAACGTTTATGGGGTCTCACGACTCTTAAAGCTTCAAACTTTTCGGAATTTTTATTTATTTGTATGTTAATCTTTGATCTTTTCTGAATATTTTGATATGAATCCTTGAAATTTCAGTTAGAACAGAAGTTATGGCTCTTACAATTATACCCGCTCAGTAGCTGAAGTGGCGTTTTCGAAACTTAAAAATCATTTTTCTCAAAATGATGTTTTTCGAAATAAGGCGCAGGATATCTTAAAAACTTCTTAATCTTTCTTCATGAAATGTTCAAAAATTATGTTTTATGTTAGCCTGTATAAATGGAACCTGTATATTTCATTTTGTTGTTCAAAAAAAAATTTTTGAGGTGATAATAATGTTGAAATTTTTAAAATTTTGTAATAGCAAAATACAATTTTGTGTTAAAAATATAAAAAAAGTTTTAAATACAAATTTATTTAGGTTCAGAGTATAGGGTTCAGTAATTATTAGTATTAGATTCAGTAATTATTATAATCAAAATCACAATTAGGCACCAAAATTTTCATTCTATTTGCAAAATTTAGTGAGTTATCCTGCGCCTACCAATTATGTTCTCGACAAATGTCTGACAGTTTGAAGTCTCCTGTAAATATTTATTCTGCATGTTGTAATTTTTTAAATACATGAAACGAAAGAACGTACTGATACATTTCATCGCTCTAAAAATTGTGAATTAAAATCATATACATTTTAAGATATTAAATGTTGAAAATAGTCTTTTTTTTTTCCAAATTTAAGTGTCCTGATACCACTTAACAAAAATCTCTATCATAACTAATTCCATTTATATACAAGATTAAATGTTTAAGGAAAATATCTAAAATAAAATTATTAAGTTTTTTTTTTCAGATAATCATTACTTTAATACAGTGTTCACTGTAAAATATTAAAAGAGTTTCTGCACCGGTAGAGGTTCCTAGCGATCCTATGAACACGTAATTTATATTGTTATCGAAACAGAACCCTAAAAGTTTATTTCATTTCATCCCGAAACCCATCCCGATCACTACAAAAAAAAAAAAAAAAAAAAAAAAAAAAAAAAAAAAAAGAACCATCGACTAGCAACCCGACGCATAGCTAAGTGAATCCACACCTTCAGTCGTTTTCGTTCTAGGCCGTGAATAGTCATTGCTTAAAATCAGTTATCATTTACCCAAAGTGGATATTCAAGCACTGGAGTTTAATTGATTACTCTGGTGTATTAATCCTTTATGTACTGAATTATGTATTCATGAAAATTTTATCTTCTAAAGCATTTTTCGTGAATTTTTGAAACTACATTAGAATATTTACATAATCAAATTTTAAGAGGATTTAGACGGATTAATTAAATTTGAATTTATAGGGACTTTCTGCAATATGAATAACAACGCTCAAATCTTTTACTTTAAATTCCTTATTTTCATTAGTATTTTGTAGAATTAAGAAATGTACGAATATAATGTTCTTACTTAGAAATATGGAAATATTTTCGAATTGAAGAATCCCCTCTCCCAGTGCCAAAAAAGGGAAAAGATGCAAAGGCAAAAGAAATGATCCTTTAAAAAATATTTTTGTTTTGTGTAACCAATAATGCTTTTGGAACAAGATAAAGTAATTATCATTACTTAAATTAATATAATTTTATAAATCTTGCTGTCTTTTCAATAGTTGAGTCATAGTTAATATTCACAGGCATTCAATTCATGGACCCAATTGTGTTTTTAATATGTTTAAATAATTATTTTGTTTTAGCATTAAAAAAAAATATATCTACAGCCAAAACAGCATTACATATTTGCTATTTTTAGGACGGTCTGAGTGTGAAAATGATAAATTTTGATATTAAAATAGGCTATAGTGATGCTTAGTGCTGTAAAATGCAGAAATTCCACGATTAAATAAAATGCAGATTATTAGCCGAAATAATGGAACTAAAATATATTGTAAACATCCGAGGATTGTGTATATTTTTTACCATTGAAGTTACACTCAACCTTCTGATAGTGCACAAAATGGGCAAAAATGTATTGTTGTTTTTAGCCAGAAATTGAAAAAGAGATAATATTAAAACAAAAAAAGAAATAATAATAATCCGTATTTTGTATTGAAAGGAATTAAAACATGCCACCGGAAAAATATGACAGGAAATATTAAATTATAATAAATTCATATATTGCAGTGGACGCGAAAGAAAAGTCATATCGCAATCGTGCTACTTTATCCTCTTTTTAAGACTATTAGATGCCGAAATAATAAAACAGAATGCTCATATTACGGCAGGTTTCGTACGCTTCAATGACATTTTTACTGGAATAAGGTAAAGCAATACAACTCATTCTAAACTGTATTACTACTAATCGATGTACAAGTTATTTTAACGGTACTTATAAGTACCGTCTGTAGATAAAGGCTTAAGGTCTTACTCCATATAACTGTTTTAAATCTTAACACTCTATAACATGTCGGAGAATAAAACATGAGTTAAAAGAAAATATTATATTTGAAAAATCAACAGGGAAACGCACAATCATCGGACAATGGCGAGAGTTTACAGAAATAAGTATTTTTGATAAAAGGATATACAGGGTCCAAAAAGTTCCTGACACATTTGAAAATAAAATATAAAATCAAGCAATTGTCATGCAGGAGTACGGTTTGGATCAAATGCTTCTCACGATGGAAAGTTTCCTCCAAGTGAATAAAACATTATTCCCAGATTTCGAGTATAGATGGCACCACTTCTCCGTATGCATGGTTTCAAACATGCATTTTTCGGATTTTCAGATTAGTTTCGATTTGGTTTCGAAATACTAACCCATGCGATTAGCTTTTTAGCTGGCGTCGTCATATCTGTGACACAGCACAAAAACTAATCTGAAAATCTGAAGAAAAAAAAACCACATACTTGAAACCACACATATGGTAAGTGGCACCACCTATGATCGAAGTTTAGAACTAATTATTTTCATTCGCTTGATGGAAAATTTTCCTCCCGAGGAGCATTTTAGTCCAAACCTCACCCTACGACAATTATTTGATATTTATATTGAATTTTAAAATGGGCCACGGATCTTTGGGGCACCCTGTATATTGTCGTCGAAACAATTGTTGAAAACTCTTTAAAATACCTATTAATTATGTTTTTTCTGTGGTAACTTTAATTATTTATTATCGTGGTTTAGATTTCCACATAAGCTGAACGAGAACACCGAGTTTAATTTATTAACATTAAATCTCGAATAGAATATTTAATATATATAGTATTTTAAAATTTACTATTGAAATCAATTTTTTTTTTTATTTGGTTTTACATTAATAGAATTATAATTGAAAAAAGTCCATACTGGAAATCAAATTGAAACAAATATAATATATTTTCGAAGAAAATATCAAATTAAGCAAACTAAAACAATTATTTGTAAAAACACAAAGAAGTACGCTGTTGTATAAGCCAAGGCAGTATTAAGACATATACATTTACAATTCGCTCTTCCAATTATTCACTCCTGAGAACCAATGTCATTTATTATTCAACCATGATGATAAGGTTCCCATTTCAGACAAATTATGAATTATCAACGAACATCAAATCAATACACTTCTACTTTGGGTTCTTCACAGCGAGAGTCAAAAATTAAATTTTTGGGACGAGAAATTTTGAAATGTGAAGATAAGTTCCCCTATGTGTCATAAATAATTTCTCTCACAGACTGTCGTTTTGATGTACTTCGAATTTCTAGAGAGTATTTAAATTCATGTCACATTAATGTTCTGCTTTAATTACTATAATGCTGAACTAGTGTTTGAAAATCCTATGTAAGCATTATATTTTCGGCGGAATAAAAAAAAAAGCTGCGTTTGACGTTTTAGAAATATTTTATTAAGGGATTAATTATCGAGATAGCTCTAATTAAACAATTAAGTATACTTAAAATTTGGGTTATGAGTTAGAAATAATGATTTTGAAAATTTATAAAAGGAAAATTAAAAATTCACAGATGTACACAAAAATCATGTAAAAAATCCATTTCATATGAATATTTGCGTTTAAATTTTTATAATATATTTGTGTATAAAATATTAAATTTATATAAGCCCGGCCAAGGCAGTAATCATTCTTTATAATTGATAATTATAAATAACCGACTACTACCAAATAAGTACTTATGATGAAAAAAGACAATCAAAAATTAAAATTGTTGAAAAAAAGATTTTTAAATGTGAACTTACGTTCTCCAAAACGTCATGAGTAATTTCTGATAAAATTTGTCTTTTTGAGGTGCATCGAATATCTAGAGTGTGTGAACATTCTCTAATTCCGTGAATTGAGTGAAATTTTCGGTTGATTATATTTCGTTAAACGAAATTTTCCGCTTTTAGTTGTTCATCTTTCCCAAAACACAGAAAAAAACACAAATCTAACATAACCATAGATAATAATTAAGAAGCAATTTGCGCAGAATGATATGAATTTAAAAGCAACGTTAAAAACGCCAGAATAAGCAAACTTCCAGCAGACTAGTTTCGGTAACGTTTAGCGTACCGTCCTCAGTGCAAAGAATTCCTCTTTTGCTTAATTACTACCATTTTTTCATATTTCTGGTGACATTACCTATACTATTCTCCCATTGGCTGGTACCCGCATTATCCTGTTTCCACATTGGTTAATAAACTTTTCAGTTGAATCCGCTTCTCCTCTATAAAAGTGAGCATGTTTCCGTTATTCTTTGCACTGAAGACGGTACGCTAAACGCTACCGAAACTAGTCTGCTGAATGTTTGCTTATTCTGGCGTTTTGAACGTTACTTTTAAATTCATAACATAAGCATAACCTGAAATTCTTCCTTCCAAAGCTGCATTTCTGTGAAATCGCAGCAGCGTTCAGCCAAGTGTGCTGCTAATTATTTTTTTATATAAGAAACGGTATTCTTATATATGTCCTTATTATTTTAATACATGAAAGATAAAAATTTCCTAAAATTTGCCAAAGGAAAGATGAAGAGTTCCTCAAAATACAGAAAAATATTTCAGTCACAGGAGTGCTTCGACAGCTCGCTGCCTGTGCTTTTTTTGTTTTTTTAACGAAGACTTTTTGATAGATTGTTCCTATAGGTAGCAAGGAGGATCACGTTTAGCAGTTTGATATTGCATGATTTTAACACAATATAAAAAAAAATAAACAAACTTGGAAATGAAAATTATTCTTCATTGTAACCAATTTTTCTAGAGTAAATTGCACAAATCATTATTTACGTATTCTTTTAAATAATTTTACTGAAAATAATAAGAATTTAGTTTATTTAAATGATACAAATTAACCCTTTTCCGGCACAGGCAATTTTTATTGTAAAATGATGAAATGATTGACTGACACCGGAATTTTAAAACGACTTTTTTAGAAATTACAAACATGTTACTTTAAATGTTCATTGTAAATGCAAAATTTTACTAAAATATTCTTGGTGCCGTTCGTAAGTTTGAAATTAAAATTAGGTATCCCGACCCGGGCACACTGTGCCGGAAAGGGTTAAGGATTTCCAAAAAAGGTGATTTGACATATGTGTGTTGCGCGCAAAATTATAAAAGATGTATTCAATATATCCGCTTAATATTACATATATATTCTTAAAATATTGTACTTTAACTTCAACCTAAAATAATTATGAAGTTTACAGATGAAAATAATTTTCAGGCAATTAATCCATGAAAAAGATAATTTATGATAAAATTTCAATAAAAATAAGAAATAAATGTATATTACTGGTACTTACTTAAAAATAGTTAGAGGATATACAGATATATAAATTACAATATAATGCAAAATATTAAGTTTCTGGGTTACTTAGTGTTGAAAATATGATGCGTGGAATGCCAAAAATATCTTGAGAGAAAAATTACTTTAAAGTTCAAATTTACATTTATTTGGATAGATATCGTCGCTCCACATATATTATCATAAAACGAGTTTTAATTGGAGTATAGTCACATTTATTTAAAGTTAGGTAACATGTTATTCTTTAATTGGAAACAAATGTTTTTTGGGCTTTTTAAAAAGGTTTAATTAGATGTCACTCCTAAGACTGCTTAAGGTTTTAAAAACACATTGATATATAATAAAGTATTGGATTACAAATGGATTTTAGCATTATATGGCTATTCGAAGAAATTGAGAGAATATTAAACAAAATCGAATGAAAATGCCAAAACAAAAGAAGAATTCCACATCCAAGGTAGTATCAAACCATACGGTTTTGTAATTTTTCATATAACACTGGTCGGCAAACATATATGTAGGTATATTTTTCCTCCCAATATTCCTAATTATAAATATGTTATCCAAATTGCACCAGCACGTACCATTTTACAGAGAAACAGTTTTATAATAATAACAAATAGTGAAGGATTATATTTTGCAATGCTATCTAAATTTGAAATTAAGAAAAAGTGTATTTACTGTCTTAGATATCAAATTGATAACATATAGCATGAAAATCTAGTTTGTTGAAACTTGTATCGTGCATTTTTCTTTTACCCCCCCCCCCTCCCCACCCTTTCTATGTGTCCAAATTTAATAATTGCTATCCACTAATACATTTTTTTTCCTTCAGCCACTGTAACTTGGGTAATCATATTTATGCATTTATTTACATGTAATTTACGTTTTATTGTCTACATTTTATGGCTTGCAAAATTTCCATTTATGTCTTAGCAAGATGTTAAAAAAACCTTAATTTTAAAAGTATTTAAAGAATGGTGTAATTTCGTTGCCATGTTTTTATTTAGCAGAGTGAAATCTATAAGAACAACTATTATTTTTACAGAGTGGATTTTGGTGTCAACCAGTGTCAATATTCACTCTCGAACACCAATATCACTTATTAACAAGGAGAGGGCCAACATTGGCAATCACAGATTTTGATTATTTTAATATATGTTGTAGAGTAGAGACCCGTTAGTCTCCGGTTCAACGGATTTTATACAACGCTCCCTAGTTCTTGAAAAACAGAGGGGTCTAATATTATAAATCAACTAAAATACTTACTTTGTAAAGAAAGAGCCACGTTAGTCGTAGAACAGTTGGTTCGGCGTTGGCTCATTGTTCCGTAGACTCGTGTTCGATACCCGAACGCGTTTCACTTGTTTTCTCATTTTTTAGTTTTTAAAATATACTTGTAATTATAACATAATAATATCATTGTCAATTAAAAATTATAATATTGTATATCAATTATAATTTTGACCTATTTAATTTTTTTTATTTTTTTAATAAAGAGTTATATAAAACATCATAAAACTCTTAATTTTTCTAAAAATCACTTTTAAAATGTATTTCATATAGTCTTTATTGATGGAAAGATATTAAACATTTGTGTCAATTCGTGATTTTAAAGAAAAATCATTTATGTATTGCCTTAACAAGGGAAGTCAATTCGATGATAATATTACTCTGTTTTTAAAGTAACAAGCATAATTATATTAAAAATTAGCATCAGAATTAAATTACAACCGATTTTTTTGCATATTAAAGATGTTTAAATTTGTAATACGTATGCTTGCGTTTTGAATTATTTTGCTTTCCCCTTTATCTTCTTTCTGTTTTTTTTTAAATTTTATTTGAATAAAATTTATTTTATCATGAGTAGTTGGCGCCACAGGAGATTTTGTAACGATTTTGGAAATTTTATTGTTCAATAATCGATCCAATTTCTTTTTAAATTGTTTTAAAGGAAGAGAAATAATAGTTAAGAAAATAATAAATAAAAATTTAAGTATGTTACCATTATAATTAACGTGGGATATTAAAATTTTTAATTGAAAAAATTAAATTTAACTACATGTATATTTATAAAACAAAAAAATGACAAAAACAAATGTAACTCGTTCCAGTATTGAAAGCGAGCTGGCGGAACAACGACCAAACGGCGCGGCGTACCAACCGTGCTACGACAAACGTGCTTGTTTCGTTACAAAGTATTTAAGTTGTGTTATAATATTATACCCCCCCCCCCACACACACACACACACACACACTTCCCGCTGTTTCTCAAGAACTAAGGAGCGTTGTATAAAATCCGTTGAACCATAAACTAAGGGATATCTACCCTACGACATATATTAAAATATACAAAATCTGTGATTACCAAGGTTGGCTCTCTCCTTGTAATATGATAAGACTGACTTTTCACACAAATGAAAAATATCCAAAGATTATTAAATCAATATTTATCAGTTTAAGGTGCTTCAGCGTGCGTGAGTTAAAAATGAAATTTTCTGGACGAGAGAGAGTTTTAAATGGAAGTTTATATTCTCCAAAGTGTTACGATTAAGTTTTGCCATTGACTGTCATTTTTAGGCTTGTTACCAGTGAGGGGACGTAAATTCTTCTCCCTAATGCTAAAGCGATTTAGACTTAGAATGCATTCGTATTTTACGAATTTCTACTAGGAAAATTTAAAAATGTATCATCGGTTTCCGTTATGCTCTTCTTCAAGAAGATTCCTTTATTTTTTGTTTACCAAATGTTTTCTAAAATATATATTTAATCTCATATTTTAAATGTTAAAATGTAAGTAAAGCATGCGAGTTATAAGTAAGATTTTAACACTTTAAATCAAACTAACGATGTATTTAAAAAGATTTTATCCAATTATAAAGAAGAGACATTCGTCAAGAAAAGCAAAGAGAAAACAGAAGAAAAAAAATAAATTTTCGATGATAAATTAAAAAAATACGGATGTATTGCAAGCCAATAGCTTTTGCATTAGAGAGGGGAATTTGCAGACTGACTGGTGAGGAGCCTTAAGGTTTTTTGGCTTTCCAGAGATCGATTACGTGCATGTCACATTAAAGTTTTATATTAAGGCATACATGATGATCTGGAGTTTGAAAATACGACGCGAGCATTATATATTTCTGACACTAAAAAAACAGAATATTAATGTTTGGCGTGCTATACCATACTTGCGAACTTCGGACATAAATTCCGTAAAATGAGAGTCAATTAAACCAGACGAAACATGTATCGAACCAGAATTTTTCAAAAAAAGAAATGATATTAAATCAGTTCCACGTGGAAATTAGATTTCTAATGGTGGATCTAAAATATTTCCCTGTTAGAAACGTGTTTGACCTGGTTTAACAATCACTGCCACGAGCATCACCCATGGGTCACAGGTAGCTTTTCATATAATATTAAATAAAAATCGTAGGCAGTTCAGCGATGACTTTATATTTGTATGTGGCACTGTGGGATAACTGTAACTCACAATATTTTTGTGAACTTACTCAGAATTATCTATACTGTATTTATTTTACAACAAATAAACCCTTAAAACACTTTAATTAGTCTTTTTAAGTTTGTCACCTTGGTGATTACTTTAAATTTCTATGGAGGCAGTAAACGTGTTAAATTAACTCACATTTTACGGAAATGAATTTAGAAGTTGGTATGTATGCTATACATATTTTATTAAGATCTTAATTACTAAGAGTGTTGGAAGTAATCAAATAAATATTCTCAAAATATGTTTAGAAATTCAAATATAAGGTAATAAAAATTATAAAACGGAAAAAAATGAAGATGCACAGATTAAAGCAGAACATAATAAAAAAAATAATAATGAGACCGTATAAAATAATTAATGAAAAACAAATTCAATGTTATATGCCACAGTTGTAATACAACACAATCTTTTTTAATTCCCTCTAGAAATTATTTGCTTCCGAGCACAATTCTCATTTATTATTGAACTAAAAATATAAATGTGCTGTTACACTCAAATTGTATACAACCAATTAATATCAAACCAATACTTTTTATTTTTGAATATTCCATCCCAAAAATAAGTTTCCAAAACGAGAGAGTTAGGAAGGGAGAAAAGTTCCTTTGAATATAACAAGTAATTTCTACTACAAATTGTCGTTTTCAGATCTTTAAGATTCCTAGGGAGTATGTATGTAGTTGTCGCATTAAAAATTTTCATTAGTTTTGTAAAATATATTAAAATGAAATAGAATGCATAATTACAAACAGAAAAAAATAATTCCAAGACAATGAAGGGATATCAAATAATAACCAATAAAAATGCATAAACATATTCTCTTATATAAACCGATGCAATGTCAAAACATTCTTTTATGATCCACTGATATATTCATTACCCTTGAACACAAATATCATTCATTAACAAGATGATAAGGCTGCTATTTTCTACAATTTATAAATAACCAACGAATATCAATCCAATAATTTGCCTCTTTGGAGTACTTCATCGAGTAAGCCACAAAATGAATTACTGGGACGAGAGGGTTTGAAATGTGAAGTTAAGTTCCTCAATGTGTCATGAATAATTTCTGGCACGTATTGTCATTTTGAGGTCTTTAAACATTCTACAGGGTAGGCATTTTCATGCCGCATTAAAATTCTGCTTAAGGTTTTTAAAATGTTCTAAAAGTAATAAAGAATTTATTTATGTATAATTATAAACAGTATATAAGAACTCCAAGTAAATGAAGGTATATTAAATAATAATCAATAAAAATGAATAAAAATGCTCCTTTTAAGACCTACGGCTATATCAAAACACATTCTTTTATAAATCTTTTATGCAATTATTTACCCTCGAATACCAATGTCACTTATTAACGCATTAACGAAGATAACAAGGCTACCGTTTCGCTCAAATTATAAATAACCAACGAATATCCAATCAATACTTTGCCTGTTTGAGGTATTTCACATTTTCAGACAAAATTTAAATTTCCTGGACAAGAGAGTTTGAATGGAAAGTTAAGTTGCACAAAGTTATAGGAGTAATTCCTGCCACAGATTGTCATTTTGAGGGCTTTCTGAATTCTAGAGTGTCTTTGAATATAAGTTTCATTAAAATTCTACATTAAGTCTAATGGTGATCTCGTGTTGGATAGTTCAATGCGAGAGGTATAGGTTAGGGTGAATGAAGAATAAATGAATTATTTTTAGACGTTTTGTAAATATTTTACTGACGGCTAGATATTGGTGATGCTGTAATTAAACAATAAACTAAACTCAAACTTAAACATTTTAAATATGTTTTGAACTCGGACGAAATGCATTATGAATTTTTAAAAAGATGTAAAGAATCGTTATATGGACAGATAAAGCAGATACTATTTAAACCAAGTTTATTAAAATGTAACATTTTGGTTTGAAAGTTTAGTGAAGAAAAATATATAATATAAACCTTTCGAATTGTAGGTTATTCTAAACACCTCGCATATATTGAGTTTAATTTATGGATGATTGATTTTTTTATGTGTGCACGTTCTTCATAAACGAATAATTTGTCTAGGTTTTTTAGCAAATGCTTTTAAATACTCTATCAAACTTGTAACTTAATAGTGATATAAGTTTCGTATTCGTAACAGTATAATTGTTTTTACTAACAAAATATTTCCGAAATGATATAATTATCAAGAAAACTGAACGCAAGAGAGTGAGTACCACATGAAAATTTAAAATAAGACTTTTGAATTTTTTTCAAATAGATAATTGTGTATTTTTTTTTTTTTTTTTTTTTTTTTTTTTACAAATACATTAAATTAACACTTTAATATACATATTTTTAAATATTCCAATAAAAGACAAATTCTTGTAGAAAAATACCACAATTTTAAATAAAACACATTTCAGAAAAAGATATACACTTTTGACTTCTATGTTAATATGTGAACTCCACAGTATAGCGAATTGGTACTGACCAAATATCAAATGTTGGTGTTTTTTGAAAACCTGCTTTCATTAATTTGTAATTTTCATAAAAAAAATAAAAAAATAATTTTCTGATAAAATTAAATATCAAAGTCCGATTCCTCATTACAATTCGTATATGAAGCATGTACAATATTTCATTATCATTAGAATGAAAACAATTATACACAATTGAAGTAATAGAATCCTAAATTGCACTAGTTTGGAGTGCACGGCGATAGACCGAAATTCGTTTTAGGGTGCATGGGTTAATAAAACAAAGAGTTTGTGAATCTGTCTTCCCGCGAACAAGGACATACAAGAGCAGTCCATGATGTTTAAAAACGTCATACGGAGTGAAATACCTTTACACGGTGATTGATACAAAGTGGCGCGCTCATCGTTTTGTACCAATCGCCATGTAAACACGATGTTTCCGAGTGCCGTGTTAAGGCAGATGTCAGACGAGCGATTTTGAAAATCAGCATTTTCGACGCTCTCTCTTGAGAGCAGACGAATCTTCTGGTCTGTTCACACGAGCGCCCACAAATCGTTGCGGTAAAAATTCCGAAAAGCTGCACGTCGAGGCTCGGCGTTTCCCCCAACTCGCTGGGAGCTGGTGGCGTGCTCAAGTCTTTTGTTTCTTCTATGTTGTCCAGACGAACCGAAGTTTTGACGCTGGCTTTAAGTTTCTTTATCAGTGATTCGTAAGTTGTTGGTTCTGGTTGCGTATCGAATTTTTTCGCTAGAATTTAAAATGGATTTAATACACGTAGATTAACTAATTTTTGAAATACAAAAGTGTTCAATATAGTTGGGCACCTCATGCTTACATTATATAAAGATAAAAATTAAAATATAATAACTTGGTTAAAAGCATCCCTGATTTACAAAAAAAAAAAAAAAAAAAAATCAGAAAAATCTAAAGAAGATTAGGAAGTTATCGATAAATTATATGAATTAATTTTGTTTCATATAAACAAACAAGTTGGAAATTGCTCGTCAAACGTGGTAAATGAGGTGCATTCGTAATATAAATGGTTTTATAAATATTTTTTGCACCGAATTGTACTGATTGTATATTTGAGTGCATTTTATAAGTGCATATAAATTTCATTCTGTTCGAAAGACTGTAACATCATTAAAATACACTTGCAATAATTTTTTTTTCCCATTGGCCGTAATGTAACGGAAGATTTTGACTGTCTCTGTCATTAATCTATACATCCGATTTACATAAAATTTGAAACGACTCGACAAGATTTTGCAAAAATTATATATTTAAAATTTCAGACCATTCGGAAGGCCGTAACATTAAAATGCACTTGCAATAATTTTTTCCCATTGGCCGTAATCTGACGAAAAACTTTTGACTATCCCTGTCATTAAACTATACATCCGATTTTCATAAAATTTGAAAAGACTCGACAAACTTTTGCAACAATTATATATTCAAAATTTCAGGCTATTGTTTTTGCTCTGTTATATGCGGACAGACGGACTGAACGACGACTATAGGTGCTACGTATTTATATAATTACGAACGCACCTAAAAAATCATTTAAAATTATGCTAATGTTGCAAGTTAACGTTTTATAAGAAAAGTATTTAAATAGTAAAGTATTATTATAAGGAAAAACTGAATGTAATCTTTATCAAATACTACTAATAATAATACTATTTTGTCCTAGTATGTATACTAAATTAAATTCATGGATAATTGCAGGGGTTTTTCTTTGCGGGGTAGGGGGCGAATGAGGCATTTTGCGAAAAGTAAATGCTAAAGTTTTCGTTTCGGGGGAACTTGTTTTTTTACAAATTACAGATTTTTAAACCTAACAATGTTAAAATAATTAATTAATAGCATGTTTTTATGGAATATAATTTTGTGAAAGGGCCTGTTTTATAATTACGATTTTTGAGAAGCCTGTTTTATTAAATGGATTTTTGTGACGGGGACCTAAATAGACAGCAAATGTTGCATTTCTTAATAATAATGAATTCTTAATAATAATTCTTTGAAATTAAAATCATTACAAGTTATATCTGGTTTTGAAAATCCAGTATGGGAAAGGAGACAGCAAAACAGAGCCTCTGTGGTCATATCCGGTACCGGTTCTATTTACTGCGAGCATGTAGTTTTAAAAATACTGTAATTTATTTTTTATTTTTTTAGTTCACAGGCTATCAAAGCTTGAGAACTAATGTGCCCGCCGGTTCTGTTACGCACATACGTACATACATACGTACATATGTACGTAACGCGATAACTCTTGATGGAAATATCCGATTTGCTTCAATTTTTTTTCTAGTTTCATTCTGATAAGGCGCTTCCCTGATTAGTTTTGGGGATTCATTGGTTAAGTATAAAGGGAGACAACGGGGGGCTAATTCCAACTTTAATTTAGATAAATGTTTTTTTTATGCAGATTTATCCGATTTGCTTGAAAAAATTTGTCTACGTTCATTCCGATAAAGCTCTCCTCTGATTAGTTTTGGGGGTTCATTGGTTAATTATAAAGTTGGAAAAGAGGGGGGGGTTCTAGACTCCCCTTAAATTTAGATAAATGGGTTTTTCATGCAGAATTATTCGATTTGCTCCAAATTTGGTATACCGGTTTATTATGTTAAGGAGTTTCCCTGATTAGAGTTGGAGGTTCATTAGTTAAGTATAAATCGGGAAAAGAGGGCTAGTCCCCCGCCAACTTTAAATTAGATAAATATGTTTTTCATGCAGAATTATTCGATTTGCTCCAAATTTAGTACACCAGTTTATTATGTGAAGGAACTACCTTGATTAGGTTGGGAGGTTTATTGGTTAAATATAAAGGGGGGTAACGGGGGATAGTTCCTCTTTAATGTAGATAAATAGGTTTTTCATGCAGAATTATTCGATTTGATTCAAATCTGATGTACCGGTTCAAATCTGATAAACCTCGTTAAAAGGAAATCTATCTTCTTTGCTATTTTTGAAGCAAATATAGTTAAGTTTGGTAAAGTGACAGTTCCGTTTTCTTTCCTTTTTTTTTTTTTTTTTTTCGTAAAATTTTGTGTACAGCAAAGTTAATTTTCTACCTATTACTTAAAATAGGATGAACCTAGTACCGTCTGTGTATATTTCTTTTTTTCTAATTTCTTGAATAACTAATATAAAATTACAAAATCATTTATTTCATGCAGAAGATCCATTTTGCTTTTTGAAAACGTCGAATGGAAATCATTCTGTTGCGGCGAATAATGTCGTCTGCTCTGTGTGGCGGGAACGTTTCATAGATCGCTCGTCTGACCGGGATAGCGCAGGTGTTTATTTTTCTTGTTGAAACCACAAGCGTTCAAAAAGTCGTTCGTCTGACATTTGTCTAAAAGTCTTGAACTGGTCTTGTATGTTGTTGGTCGCAGTAATCCTGTTTGTGTACGCCTTACTGCTCTGATCGTTAAGGTTAGCGCTACGACGTTTGTCAAGGTGGTATTTCAAGATGTACACGATAACTCCTAGCGAATATTTTTTTTTTTTATAATTCAAAGTAGATTTTTTCATAATTCGAAATAGGTTATTTACATTAAATTTTAAGAGATTATTTTGCTCTTTTTGTACTACAATTTTTTGTTCGTCATTTTCAACTCTCTTTCTAAATAGTAAAATAACATAATTTCAGTCTTTAGCTCAGAAAATAGAAAAGGGTGCTTTCGGATAAACTGTATCTCTAAACTGCCACGGAATTTACTAAATTTCAATGATTAAATTAAAAAAAAAATTAAGGGAATTTTTTTTATATAAAATTATGTAAAAAATCGCATGTTATCATTCAACTAAAGTTATAACATGTTGATTATAACGTTAAAAGAAAAAAAAATACATTTGAAAGCTTATAAATACCTCTTAACCCATTAAAGACGAAATTATTTTTTCTCATTAAAATCGAAAAATTTCATTTCGTACCACTTTTTCAGAAAATAAATATTTTTCAGATTTTATCGCAGAGTTTTTGTCATTAAAGAAAATTAATTTTTTTTCTTTAAATTATTGGTATCCGTACAGAAAAAGGTTTGTCTGGTAAGCTGTGACCATATGATAACGCTAGTCCTTAATGGGTTAATAAACATATCTACATGTTTCGTCAAAACCGATGACTGTATCAAGATCAATACTACTGATAAACAAGCTATTTCTGCAAAACATTTAAAAACGAACTTTGAAAGCAAAAGTCACACGATCACAGGTATAATGAAAGCAGGTGCTTTAAAAAATCATCATCTGATGTTCGTCATCATATTGATCTTGAAGAAGGCGCCGATAGTGCGTAGGAAACATGTAGATCTATTTATTAAAAGGTATTTCATCAAGTCTTTAAATGTACTTTTTTTACATATACCATGTTATATTTTTTACTTTTAATTTCAGTAAATGTCAAATAATTATTTTGAGTCTCCAATTTGCTTATTGTGGCATCACTCAGTCACTAATAATGATTGTTTGTTTGTTTTCCTTTCTGAATTTTCGGAAAATAATAATTCTAAAAACCATATACGTCTTATTGTTATAATTTTCGGGGAGTCATAAGTAAAGGGCTTCAAATTTATGTAGAAAAATGTTCATTTCCTTTTCACAATGATTCAGTTTTACTCGCAGTTTTGCCGCATTCATGGCAAAAATTTTACATGAATACGGTGTTTAGACAAGGCGAACATTTCTCTTAAAAATTATTGGTGTGAGTGTGCTCTGTTGGTAATCAGGCCCTGCTCCTTCTCCTTCTTCGATAGAATAACGAACCTAGAACTACTGCTGACATGTATCATGAAAAAGTGGGCTTAAAAGAGTGTTTTTGCAAAGTACCATTAGAATATTAATAATATTCACTATAGAATGAAAGTTTAAAGTGAGTGGTACTTATAATTACCGTCAGTACATAAAGGGTTAAATTTCGAATTTTATTAAAAATGTTTTTAGCAAGTATTTGCGTCTTAAAAATAACAGGTATGTAAAACCTTGTAAATTCCGAATTTTTAGAAAACTGTTTTGGGCGAACATTTACGTATATAAAGTAACAGACATCCGCCATTTAGCCATTTTAATTTCATTGTGGGCTAAAAGTAAAAGTGAAAAGTACATCGGAAATAACCTATCTATATAATGTAATTCATTTTACAGATGAAATTATCGATATAATTTTGCATATGCCATATTCATCGATGAAAGAGTTGTCTCTCTGTATATTTTTAGTATATAAGAAATTTCTACTCTTCGAGAGAAAAAGATTTCACAACTAGTTTCATATAAGACAGATAACGACGCTCATAGCTTGTCTTAAACAAAGGCTTTGTACAACGTCCCAAAGTCCGAATGTAATATGTTTTCTGCAGACACAATTCACTAAATACATCTATTAGTATACAATTACATACAATTCTTATGCATGACAAATCACTTTTAATGCAATATTTAATATTTCTGTAATGATGTCTCCAACATACAAAAAAAAAAAAAAAAAAAGATTTTAGAAGTATTTTGTAAATAACATAAATAATACATCAACAAAAATCTAGCGTAAGAAAATCCATCTAACGCAAAAGTGTTTCATTAAAATGTGTGTTAAAAACCAAGAAAAGTTTGCTATTTAAAATTAGTCTCTGTATTATATGAATAAATTCATGGTTTACCAGGCGCTCGTACATAATTATGAAAGAAAAATATGCGTAACAATTTTCCGACCTGCTTTCCCGACGTTTTACCAAACTAAATAATGACATGCAAAAGTTTTGTGACAGCGTAGATTCTTAAGACGTACCCCGAGGTATACCTGCGGTAGTTTATTCTGAAATTCGAGAAGTAGAGTATCAAATTATGAAATGGATACTAAACTGGAAAAGCTTTAATAAACGTTTCTGTGAAATATATTCTCCGAAGAGTCTTATTGGAAGAAGACTTCATACTTAGTGAGCGAAATATTTTTCGCCGTAAATAAATTAAAAAAAAAAAAAAGGTAAAGGTACGTTTCTAATAGAAATAATTAACTAAAAGTATGATAAATATATTTTAATAAGAGATATTTTTGAAATACGTCTTTTTTTGTTTGTAACTATATCTGTAAAATATGTAGATTGACTTCAATATTGTTAAAGCTACAAAAAATTTGATTTGATTTTTTGTAATTTTTTGTAATTTTTCTCCCAAGTTGTCCGCCAACTGAATACCAATATTTTTTTTAGAAAAATTTTCTTTTTAGATTTTTCTTACAAGTGTCCCGGAATCACCTTTGAAGGTTAATTCTAGCGCAAACCAACCATAAATTTTTCTGTTAAAATTTATCGGTATTTAATTGGCGGACCATTTGGGAGCCCTGAATATATGACACAAATTTCTTTAAGAACTTTGCTAAAAAAAAAAAAAAGTTTTATATTTAAATAGTATGTATTTAAAAGTATATTTAAAAGTTTTATATTATAATTAAATAAAATAAGTTATTGCACTAATTACTTCTTTACTTGAAAATGTATGTGGTACCATCTGATTATTGAAAAAAGAAAAAAGTATTTTCAGTCGAAAAGGAGATGTAGTTTTCCTTTTGAAGGAGCATGAAACAGAGGACAATCTAAACAATAAAAAGCGCCCATTTATTTGATAAAATTTTACTTATTTCTTTATGTATTAGTAAAAAAAAAAAAAAAAAAAAAAAAAAAAAAAGAAAAAAAAGAAATTTTATTGTTAACCTATCTCTGTTTTTGTAAAACAAAATGGACAGTATTTAGCATAAAAATGCTGTTATGTAAACTATATTTATGTGATTCGCATATTTTGTCTGAACCCATCTGATGTTTTTATGTGATAAATTCCCCTCATCCACCTTAGATCAAAAAGAGTTCTTAAAAGTTGACCATTCAAACATATTTACGATATTTTTTTTTTTTTTTAAGTATTAGAAACTATCATTAAATACATAAGAATTGTAAAAATAAAGTATTTTCATAAATAGAATTTTTTTCTGGAAAAATAATAAGAAATGTCCTTTTTTTAAATTTCCCTGTCATAAAATAAAAGTAATCGTTCTAACATTTGGCAAGAGTCACCCCAGAATTCCCCATGTAATTCCTTCTATGGATTATATATGCTATTCCTTGTCGAAAACAAAATGCTATGTTCATTTATATTTATTTCTACATAATAATTATTTATTAATAAAGTTCTCTGAAATTTAAGCATTTAGGCATTGAAAACAAATCACCAGTGGTGTCATCTGAACCCAATTTTAAAGAGGAAAAATATTAATTTTTCAAAATATACAGCGTTTCCACAAATTACCTTTACAACTTCAAATCTAAATAACTAAAGAATGCAACAAGATTGCTAAGTTCCATTTTCTTCGTTTAAAAAAGGATCTCTGAAAGTCTTGTTTGCTTCGTTTTTCAAGTAAAATGACAAGGAAGGTCTCCTTACTGGGCATACTGAGAATATTTTGAAAAAAAGAAATACTAATTAAAATACTTATGTATGTAATAAAGTATCAGCCAAATTTAGCTCGGAAATACAGTAGAAAGTCTGTAAAAAAATAAAATACTTTCGAGTATTCGGCGCGAAAAGACGAAAGCTACAATCGATTTGGCGAGCACTACTTTTTCTCGCCAAAAGCAAACGATTTTAATGCACCTAAAAATTCCTTGTTAATTGATTTTTAAAATGTGTGTAAATAGTATTTAATGAATTTAAACTTAAACAATGTGAGATTTAAAAAATACATTTTTTGTATTCCATATTTATGTTGCTTGTCATTTAATTTTATTACTTTAAAAACAATTTCATCTATAAAAAATATTTTCATGTTTTTAAGCCTATTCCAAAATAAAGGCAAGATGAAGAATGCTGCAGTTACTCATTTCAGTATCGAAAAATTCGTTGTTTTCATAGCAACAAAATAGAATCGACAGTTCTGAATTGAACTTAATTTTGAGATTGATACAATTTAAATTAATTTAATTTTTTTTAATTCATAAAATTAGATAGTTAATGTTCATTATAATATATATATGACAAAACTATAGCTAAATCAAACTAAAACTAACAAAACTAAAGTTATTTACATTAAGTTTATCTAAAAAAGTTCACTATGAAATATCTTTATCTAAAGAGTATTTGACATTAAAAAAAGTATTTTTTTGAAATTTTGTAGCATCGCCAATCGGTGATAAATTGATAAATATCGATATTTTAATTATTTTTTACGGACGCTATATCGAGTTTCCGCCGAAATTTATTTATGAAAATATCAATCCTCATGGGTAGAACATTCTATAATTTTTTTTTTTCAGATTTGTCGGAGTATGCCCGTATGAGATCTTCCTTGTGAGTATATGCTGAACGAAGCTAACGAAAAAGACATGCTACCACAGTGTATCCCTCATGTATTTTTTTACAGACCGCTAGAGTGACGTGATGCTCTTTTCGTGCGAGCATCACGTGACTCCAGCGGGCTGCAAAAAAGATACGTGAAATGCACTGCGGTAGTCTGTCTTTATCATTAGTCTCGGTGGTGAAGAGGTGACGCCACATTTCCACAAAATGACTACTCCACAGGAGGAAGCTCACTGTGTTTTCATGGCTCATAGAAAGACGATCAGGTACTCAGGTTCAACGGCATTTCAGGTCTAAATAAGGACTAAATATGGTCTTGATGGTGGTTCTCTTCCACATTTAGTCCTGAAATATCGTTGGACCTGTATATCTGATCTTGTTTCTATAAACCAAGAAACAGTGTGACTTTTCCAGATGAGTAGTCATTTTGTGGAAATGTGACGTCACCTCTTCCTCCACTTACTCAGTGTACCTGAAAAACAAAGCAATCAAAACTTTCAGACACCCTCTTTTAAAATGAAGTAAAGAGAACTGAGATATTAGACCAGGAGGCCCAGCACAGGCAATCACCTCATTGAGTTCAAGGCTTAAATTCCAGAATTAGTTAAAAATCGATTCGCATATTAAAACGCAATCGGTCTGTTAAGTCTTATCTTGGTGGAAAACATCTGCAAACCCGATTTTAGAGGTTGACTCGTAGGTTTACCATTGTGTTTTCCTTCACCCAGTCCTTCATGTTTTCATATCTTTGGGTCTCGTAAAACACAATGGTAAACATACGAGTCACCCGCTAAAATCGGGTTTTCATGTGTTTTCCACCAAGATATGGCTTGGCAGACCGATTGCTTTTATTATGTGAATCGAGTTTTAACTAATTCTGGAATTTCAGCCGTAAACTTGATGAAGTGATTTTCTGTGCTGCCCCCCCCCCCCCCCGTTGATATCTTGTTCCATTCTTTAGCTATTTCGATTTGAAATGGTAAAGATAATTTGTGGATACGCTGTATAATGCTCAAATTGTTTTGTTAAGAGAAAATAACATATATGTTTTCGGGAAATACTGATAATAGCAACAGAACTTGAAATGTATGAGAAAATGTAAACTTTGCTAGATTTTCTGTTTAGGGTCTTAAAAAATGAATTTTTAACTTTTGAAGATCTAATGTTATTAACATAATTTATTCTCTTTAATATAGTATTTCAAAACGATGATTTGTTTTCAATGTCTAAATGTATAAATTTAAGAGCGCTTTATTCATAAATAATTATTGTGTAGAAAAAAATACAAATGAACATAACATATTGTTTCCGAGAAGGAATAGCGTATATAATCCATAGCAGGAATTCTCGAAATAACATTCTCTGCGTTAATGAACATTTGAACCTTGTATTGACAGCATGAAGGAGTAGTTAATCACATTGAAAGCCACGAAGTTGTGTTTAAGAGATCTATATATCTTAATAGAATAGAATGATTACACCGATTACGATGTCACTTTCCGAGAGTACATAATGACCGGCCTACTACAGAGAGAAAACGTGACATTTCTAAGAACATTACACCACACATTCACAAGCAGAAATTCTCTAGATCTATAAATTTTTCGAAATTATCAGAACTGTGAAACTGTTAAAATTCTAATCCCTTTCTTAGAACTTCAAAAATTAATTCTAATAACATATTGAATTTTATTTTCAAAACTCCTTTAAATATTATATACGAGATATGTATAGGGTGACCCAACCAGAAGTTGATACCCTTCAAGTAGCTTATCATATTTTTGAAATATTGCGCCATTTAAGATGGAAATGAGTTTTATACGTGGCAGTAAAAATAATATTTTTGTTTGAATGTAACAGCACATGCTGTCACATTGTTGTCA
The DNA here is from genome assembly GCA_963932465.1 of Maratus speciosus. Classification (NCBI taxonomy): domain Eukaryota; kingdom Metazoa; phylum Arthropoda; class Arachnida; order Araneae; family Salticidae; genus Maratus; species Maratus speciosus. The sequence goes on from OZ010792.1 coordinate 317,066,673, forward strand.
GCAGTATTGTAGTCGGAAAAAATCACACGGTATACGCTATAGGCAAAGTGCATACGCTAGAGTCATGAACAGCCATGGATACAGTATACGCCAGTGCTTTATTTGAGAAACAGCGGGTTTACGGAGCTTATCAAAAAATTCTAGAGGGTATACGGCGTATACATCCGTATACCCTCCACTACATTCCTGGATGTCAGGTGTCTGCTGTAAGAGAAGTCATTTTATGATTTTTTATTATAATGTGTAAAAATAAAGTTTTTGATTAGTTGGAGACAATTACGGTAAGTAAAATAATGTACATTGAACTTGCTTATTTTAGTAATAGTTTTATAAGAGTTATTGTTAATCACAATCCAAGTATGATATTTTAAAGATACATTTTTAGCTTTTCGATTGCCTTCTTTCACCTGATCAACTACTGGAAAAATGGCAATGAAAAAAACTATTTATTTATAATTTTGTTGCTATTGAATTTCAGCAGATTTCATTTTTGTCGAATTTAGAACATTCATTAAGGGTTGTAGAAATCATGTTAATTTATTTATAAAACATAAACGAAACGAAATATGATAAAACCCCGAGCTTTGGCTTTATTTGATCAACTACTGGCATATATTAAATTAAAAAATCATATAACATATCAATTACTTGAAATACCCAAATTCACCTTACAATAACAAGTTAAAAAAATTTTTAAACACAAAATACTATTTAAATTACTCAAAGGTGGTTTTTATTTACAACAAAATGCATTAAAAACTTTGTATTTTCAAGCTCCATGCTCACCATCAGGATTAAAAACCTTATGATAACCTGATGGTTTTCAACCCTGATGATGAGCATGAATATACTTGAAAGTAGTAGGTTTTCAATGTATCTTATTGCGAATAAAAAATACCTTGCAGTAATTTGAATATCATTTTTTGTTTACAAAATTTTTAGCTTATATGGATGTAGTTTGGAAAAAATAAATTAATTCAGAGTAATGTAAAATAGTATGAGGTACATTTCAAGGATCATTGGGCAGGTTGTGAGATTTTAAAATACTATTTGGTTACAGCAAAAAGGGCATATCTCTCTAAATCAATGTTTAATAATTAAAAGACTTTTTGTTCGTCTTTTGCAAGATGAAGAGCGAAAAAGAAATCGGTGAAACACTAAACAATCGCAGTTTGGATCTTTAAAATGTTGAGAGTTTTGTATGGCTGTCTAGCGGTTTGTTAGAGTCACAACCTTTGAATGTGAACAAAGGTATATCTAAACAAAAACTTCGAAATGAAAAAAAAGTCGAAAAAACGATCAATCAGCTATGGGAAGATTTTTAATCATCTAGAGGAAAATTTTAAAATATATGTAAAAAAAGATAGGCTATACGCATCCTCCCACTCAGAAATATAAGGATAGGCTCTTCAAGATGTACAGCATTATTGTCTAAATATATATAACAAAATTCACCATGGAAATAGTAATTAAACTCAAAATGTATGGCATTATACGAGCATGGCTTAATTTCTATCAAAAAAAGTACCGGAGCCCTAATATTGGCATCGGTACTAACCGCTGTACCGTCACCCCTCCCCCACCACAGGGATGGGACAATTTAGCACCAGAAAATCAATTGACATTGCAAAATTTTATTAGCATTCTTCGTCTTATATAAGGATAGAATGTCTGAATTTTTTTAAGACAAGGAATACTATTAAAATTTAGTTTTGACAAACGCCCAATTGCTGCGCCACTGTTCCATCACTGCCCACCTGTCACTCCAATCTGCATTTTTATATTTTGTGCATTATTTGCAAAATTTAAAGCATTTTTTTCCTTAGCAAAATAAAATTTTAAATATATCTATCAGCATATACTTAGCTGTTAACTATTCCACTTTTTAGTTATCACTCTTTACGAATAGTAATCTTTACCTAATTATATTGTTAATAGAGTCAAAACACTGTATTAAATACTAGTGTCGTGAAGGAAATTTTCACCTTGCTATTAATAAACTTTATAAAATACTTACAGCTACTTAAAAGGTGACTCAAACATACTATGGCATGTTTGAGTCCCCTTTTAAGTAGTTATAAGTACTTTATAAGGTTTATATTGTTAATTTCGATTTTTGTTAATTCTATGATTAAATATGATAAGGATTATAATTCGGAAATAGTGTTAACACAAAAAAGTGATAGTTCGCAGCTATGCATTTTTATGAAAAAAAAATGAATAAAATTTACAGAAATTAATATTTATATGCTGATGTTTTTCAATTTCCTATAAACAGAAAATATTCTTTCCAGGTTAGATATCTAAAAAAAAAATAAAATAAAATAAAATAAAATAAAATAAAAATTAAAAATTAAATAAAATTAAAATTAAAAATTATTATACTATTTCAAAACAAAATCGAACTGAGAGCAAATTCATTGTTCAGCCTCTTGTGTGGCGACGTATCAATGCGTTGCAGACACAAATTAGAAAATATCACTAGATTAGAAAAAGAAGATTTATGTTTTCCCTTCGTTCTTATCAAAATAGCATTAAAATGATTTGATATAGAATACAATATGAAATTTTGAAGGAGGAATTTTTCTCTGTAAATGAATAAATAAAATTCTGAATGTAAGACAGATTGAGCTTGAGTTAGACCAAGCCCAAATATTGATATAAAAATTGAGTCCGTTTTATCCCCATCTCTTATGTGTGTGACACATTCCGTCACACATAAGTGTTTTGATAAAATAGAATACAAAATCTTGGAGATTGGAAGTAAAGGAAATGGTAATTCAGGCTTCAGTTTTTCGGAAGCGCTATTGCATTGGGCTCCGGAGCCCTGTATTTATGAGCTCCGGTGAATTCCGACCACTATTTAAAAAAATTACTAAAAAAGAGAAGTACCGGAGCTGGGCTTCGGTGCAAATTAATCCCTGGCACGAGAACTAATGAACAGAAATATTAGAAATTGTCAAATAATTGTGAATACAGGTATCCTCCATCAAATATAAACGAAAATAATTAGGAAACGATAGTGTTCTTCTTACAATTTCCTTTGATTTATTTTCTCTTCTCTTAATTTTGTAATGCTGCAATTAAAATTAATCTATATTGATGTATTCAGTTATTTAGAATCAATTTTTCTTTGGCAGGCGTACTTCCAGCGATCGGCAATATGTCAAAACCTATCAATGACACAAAACTAATAATATTTAATTTTATAAGGTATTCTAACAGTTACATTTCCACAGCTATATGTAAAGTACAACCAAACTTTATTCAATCTTTAATTTATAAAAATATGAGACAGCAGCGCTTAATATCGCATTTATTTTATCACTGTAGAAAATAAATCCATTATTTTGTTCACACAAAGCGACAAATGTTCAGAAAAATTAATTTCATTTAAAAGTTACAGATTTTTACCCATTTAAAATCGAAAGCTGTAATTAATAGCCTTAGCTTTATTTGAAAGGATTTTAATTAAAAATTGATTAAACGAAATTGAATCACAAAGCTATTCATGTTCATGAAACTTCTATACTTTCTCTGATAAATTTAACTTTCACTGATAAAGTTTAATAATGAATGTTTAATTATGCTGCCTATTATTTAGGAACGAAAATAATTCAAAACATTTATTTTAAGTTGTTGCTCTCAAAATGGATGCATTCAATTGAACTTATGATTTGCATCGATAAGGTATTTGTGAATTCAAAGATGGATATTTAAGAGAACCGTTATACAGTACATAATTGATATAAATTTATTATAATGGGAATGCATAAAATTCTTTAAAGGAAGGTATTTTGTAAATCTTAATACTAACGATATTTTAATGAAGAAGAAATTCTAAATTACAATTTAAATAATAAAAAAAAAAACAGTTTAGGACTACTGAATATTTTACCATTTAAGAGAAATATAAAAAGTACGAAATAAATTGATTTTTTGATAAATTTCATGGAATTAAATTACTATTTTGGATGAATGTATCATATTGCGCAAAATATTTAAAAATCAAATCATTATTTATTATAACATTTTTATCTTGTGAAAGTGATAACAACAAATTTATTATGAATAAAGCTGAACTCCGAAGAAGAAAAAAAAATTCGATACCGAGAATGCATCCGTTATAAAAAGTATTACGCTTTATAAAAGATTTACGCTGTGTCTATGGATTCGCCTAGACATGAAAATCTTTTCAAGTTAGGCATATTTCCGTTTTTCAGAGTGTCCGCCTTAGGCACAGTTTACTGAATTTAAAATCTTGCTCGTTACATAATGATTTTGAACGACATACTTTAAGTCGCTTTTAGTTTATTAAGAATGTTAGTAAAAAAAAATCAGTTTACATTGTCAAAACTTAAAAATATATTTTCTATTCAAATACCAGAGTTCCAATCGCAAGAGAAACTTTAATTATTATTATTAACTATTTGAAAAAATGGTTATTATCCTCTGTCAGGGTAGGAAATCAAAAACATATCTGAAGCTTTTTATTGGTTGAATCCGCATTTTATTTATTTTCAGATTGGTCTGTACAGTAACCTGTATTTCCCATTATTTTCAACAGAGATGGATACTTCTGTTGCGACTATGACAAAAAAGTAATAAAATCTACAAAAAAAAAGTAATAACTCAGAAACAAATTGAGATAGAGCTTTCAAACAAATTGCATTTAAAAGTACATTTTTTTTCTCCTATACGACGGTGTAAAAAGTAATATTGTGGGATGTTTAGAAGTTTAAGAATGAAATTTCATTTAAAATGGGTCGTCAGATTTCTTGGAAATCTGATGATTGAAAAGCCTTTTCCCGAACAGCAAATGAAATGCTTGGATAATACTTAAGTTTCAGGTCGATGATACGTAAGTTCCAGGAAATCTGACGAGTCGCAGGTGATTTTTGTCGCTTCCAATCTTTACGTGTAATAACACTATTAATGTTTAATTCATGGCGTACGTAATGTATGATCAACTCCGTGTGGTTTTTTAGGTCTTAAATTTTAGTTTTTGAAAAAATCATTTTCCAAATGGTCGTTGTAATTTGTTAAATTGCTTTTTTTTTAACCATTTGGAAAAATGGTTACTGTCCTCTGTCAGGGTAGGAAATCAAAAAAATATCTGAAGCTTTTTATTATTTTTTTTTTTTGTTATTTAGCATCCAAATTAAGTAAATGCACCCAGTTTTAAATGTCTTTTTTGAGGGGAGTTGCTGGGAGAGTTGTTAAATTACTTCACACTGCAGTATGCATTTCGCAATGAATGAATGATTCCTCAAAAGTATTTGTGAACACCTTTTATACAATTATTATATTAATTATAAATCGCGAAAAAAGTGAAAACGTTTTCTTCTTTTATGTAGAAGCCATGATCAGTTCAAAACATGGGTAAAGTCGAAGAATTACGAATCTCATAAACGCACAAAGAAGTTTTGAAATTTATAAAGGCACCTTGCTATAACAACCTGTATTTGATACATATCAGTACTTTCATTAGTTCTTCCAGATGCCAAAATATTTTACCGAAGTTACCTGCAGAGATTTTTTAAGGATTTTAGAGCAAAACTGTAGTATATACTGAAGGGTGCATTGGCAACGGGAGTGATAAAATTTAATAATTCTTAAAAATAAATTATAGTCATAAAGTAAATGGTTAGAAAGTTTTAACATTCTGTGATGATATAAAGAAAACTGTAAATCTTAGATATGATGTCTTTGTATACGTAATTAAGATGCGTAATTAAAAATTAATATATTTAAAAAAATTATAGTCATAAATATTAGTAAGTGTCTAGAAAATTTTAACATTCTTTGTTAATAATACGATGAAAAAAATTGTAATTCTTAGATAACATGTCTTTGTACATGTAATTAAGCTGTGTAATTAGCTTAAGAATTTGAAGTAATTAAGCTTTAACTACATTAGAGCAAATTAATGAATTTAACTTATTAGTTGTTTATTTGTCCTAACGCCTTCATAGTTGCATTAATATTCGTTCTACTCACGTTTCAATATGACTTGTCCAAAAGGGATTACATTAAATTGTATTCTTTATAATAATTATTAGGTATGATTTAACCACAAATAACGTTTACATTTAGTCCAATATTTAAATTAATTAATACTGCATAAAGTACTTTAAATTTTCTGCACAAGAAATTCTTTTGAGTTATTTTTATTAACTTACATATTCAATAAATTATCTGCAGGTTTCCTAAACCATATTTATTTCGCATATATAACAATATTGATTTTTGTTATCGCACATCTAACAGTATTGAATTTTTTTGTCTCACATTTATTCCCCAATATCGTCGTTAGTACGTTAAATGTTCTAATTTTAATTCTACGAGTCACTAGAATAAAAATAAAAATAGTCAAGTAAAATTTTATTTTCTTGATAAATGTTTTTAATTCAAATTTACACTGATGTCCGTACTTATTTTTACAATTGCAATACTTAAAAAAAAAATAAATAAAAAAAATAAAAAAAATAAAAAATGCGTTCTTATAACCCCCCTGTTTCTTTCCAGAAATAAGTACTAATCTTTTTTATTCATTCAAACTTATTATATTGTATAATAACCTAGATGCTTTTCTTGTGATATTAAGAAAAATATACCTCCATTAGATAAAAATGTTAATGCTTATACAGTAAATTAGCCACGTTAAAGGATGGAAAGATTTACCTATAAATCCTCAAAAGATTTGCCTAGAAAACCTTATACATTAAGCTTATCTAACGATTCTTTCTATAATATAAAGCACTGGCTAATTGAAAGAACTTAATGACATGATGAACCCGAAGTATAAATCAACACAAAAAAATCGTGAAACTCCAGATAAACGGAAATACATAGATTTTTGTGATGAGGGCGATTGCTTTTATCACTGTAGCTACTTTATTTATCTTAATCTTTTGATTATGGTCCAGGACTGGCGACTATTTTTATATCGAATAGAACAACAATTAAAAAAAATTGGTTCGTTTTTCTTGAGATTATTTTAGTATAATTGTATGGTAGAGATTATTTTTCGAAACATGCTACAAATATAATAGAAATTAACTAAATGTTCGATTGGAAATGAAAAATAACCGTGGAAAGTTTAAATTCCATATTTAAAGAAAAAATTAAAATTTAAAAATAACTAATTAAAAAAAAATTCCATTTTTCTTGGGATTATTTTATTATAATTGTATGGGAGAGATTATTTTTCGAAACGTGATACAAATAGAATAGAAATTAACTCAATCTTCCAATCTACCAGGTGATTATAAATGAATATCCCAACTTTACAGGGCTATTAAAAGAAAAAAAAAAGTAAAAAAAAAAAGAAAACCCTGTTGTTAATTGTAAATGAAATATAACAGTGAAATGTTTAAATTCAGTATTTAACATTTTTTTGTAAAAATTTGAAAATAATTAATTAAAACATTGTTCCATGTTTATTGGGATTATTTTGGTATAATTATATGGCAGAGATTATTTTTCGAAACGTGATGCAAATGGAATAGAAATTAACTCAATATTCAAATCTACCAGGTGATTATAAATCAATATTCCAACTTAGAAATATTAAAAGAAAACAAAAAAAGTAAAACCCTGTTGTTAATTGAAGATGAAAAATAACAGTGGAAAGTTTAAATTTAATACAGTGATAAGTGTTTAATGTGAGCCCCTCTAGAAACACAAACGATATACGGGTGGTACGATAACTCATACCCCCCCCCCCCCCCCTAGCCGACTTTCAGCATGTTCGAAGTGACTCTTTGAAAAGCTGCAGATATGGTTGCCATAAGGCTGTTCTTAATTGCTGTGCTCAACAAGCGCAAAACGTTTTGACATATTTACAATTTCATTTTTTAACAAAAAGATATAAAATTGGAAAGCCTGGCCAGGAAGCGATTTGGAATTGAACTGTTTTTTCCATTTTTTGAGGAATCAATTACCTATTGAGTTATAAGCCAATTCGATCACGTGACAAACATGTTTTTCGGCCGCTCTTGAGAGCTCTTTCTCCCTTCGCGCGAAAATTCGGTTCAAAACGCCCACTTTGACACAATTTTCTGAAAGATCTATAGCGTTTGCAAAAAAATGGTAAAAACAGCCCAATTACATAGTTTCTGAACAACAACACCAGCTAGTTTCATACATTTTCGAGCAAAAATAAATTAAAACTTATGTCAGAAAATTGCCCTTTTGGATTTGAGAACACCCTTAAATTTTTCAACATCAAGTTGGTAGCGGTTGAACACCTGGCCTTTGATGACACCCCACAAAAAAATATCATGCTGAGAAAAGTGTGGGATGAGTTAATGTACAGCCCCGATATCGTTCGTGTTCCTGGAGGGTCTCATATTGAACACTTATAACTGTGTTGAATTTAAACTTTAAACTGTATTTTATTTATTTCCTATGAACAACAAGGTTGTACTTTTTTGTTTTATTTTAATAGACCTGTAAAGTTGGAAGATTAATTTATAATCACACTGTATAATCAAACTGTGAATCTGAAGGTGTATGATGTTTAGACATTTAGTAGAAAATCTCGTTAATAAAAGAAAAGTTTACTAATGAAAACATAATCGAAATTATGAATCTATGTATAAAACAGATAAATATAAAAACACTTGAGAAATTTAGTTTTTGTGTTTACGGTCAGACGAACCGAGTTCATAAACAATTTTCAACTATATTGGAAAATGTTAAAAAGTGTAAAACGCTAGAGTCTAGATAAAATCAAATAAAGTGATTTTCGTGCCGAGGACGATTGCTTTTATTACTGTAGTAGCCTTATTTTTGTTAATTTGGCGACCCATGTCTTCATTTGGAAATCTTGTTAAATAAGGATTGGATTGGATTGGATTGATTTTTGACGGCCAATTATCTACACGAGGGATATAGGCCCGGGGGGAGTGCCCTCCGGGGGGGTCTTTCTAAGGGAACCTAATCCGTATTAACGCATGGAAGATCCACGGCTCGAAGAAAACCACGAAAACTCCGAACGATTAGGCTGACGGGCGCGATTGGGATCGAACCGAGAACCTCCCGTCTACCAGCTTCGAGAGCAGAACCTCTCGGCCACTGGTGGGGCCTTGTTAAATAAGGAAATGTTCATAAATGAAAATTGTCGAGATTCTTAATTTTCTATACTTGAAATAGGTCAATGTAAATATTTCGAAAACTGCGTTTACATGTTTATAATTTGGAAAATAAATAATAATGTGAAAAAGAAGAAAATGAAATGTACATAAGTAAACAAAAAGATCGTAATATCAAAGTAATATCACATAAATTGAAGCTCTGAACCAGAATCATAACATCACCTTTCAAAATTCCTTACTACAAGATAAGCTAATAAGTTTTCTTATAATTTAAATTACTTAAGTTTCAGATTGATGGTAAACATAATGTTATGAGATACACTAAAGGTAAGTAAAATATTATTATTATTATTATTATTATTATTATTATTATTATTATTATTTGAAATTTCAGATAAAGATTTTCAAATAAAGAATTTCTAGTGTCGAGGGTGGTTGCATTTAACACTACAGTTGTGTTATTTGAGTTAATCCGGAGCTACGTGGCTTTAGGTATCTAGTAAGAAGTATGCTTACGTTTCCAAAGTACGTGCTGCAGAAAAGTTTACGACAAATGGAATTTTTTATATATTTTGTACTCACAAACGGCATTAAAATTAAAATTAATTTTTTTTAACTGAAAAAAATATTTTTTTTTTCTAACACGACTGTTCAAATTGTTATGAAAAAATTATTCTCTCCAAAAAAATGAATCACACACCTGCAATACAAACAATTTAAGCGTGCTCACAGAATGATTAACAGAAATTTATTAATGAAAAAATATGTGAAATAGTAGAAATTCCGAATTTCAAAACTACTTAATGGAACCTAAATATGAAAGCGTCTTCGTGTTTGTAATTTTAAAATACAGGGAATTGGAAAGAAGAAATATATATTTAGATAAATAATAAAAACAAATTTTAGTGTCAATGTTAATACACATAAGCTGAAGCTATGAAATATAGTATCAAAATATATTTCAAATACCCTATGTATCAAGATCAACTAAGGAATATTTTAAAGCAGATAGGTGACATAGAATAAAAACCCGAATAACATCAGAACCCCGGAAGGTAAATAAACAAGAAACAATCGTGAAATTTCAGATAAAGTCCAAAGAAGAGATTTCAGTGCTGAGGGCGATCGCTTTTTTCTCTAAAGTTGTTTTATTTGGGTTAATCTGGAGCTACATGGTTTTAGATACTCAAAGTGAAAAAAAAAAAAAAAAAAAAAAAAGAGGAAATGTTTATGAATAAAAAACTTGCACAAAATCGTTCATACTCAAAATTACGAGTTTTAAAATTATTTATGAAACAAAAGAAGTTAAATACATATAAAGATTTACTTTTCCACAAGCATTTTATAAAAAGTATATTCAGCATTTCTTTTATAAAGCTATGTATGCTAATTTAATACGTATAGACTGAGTGGCGGATGCACAAGCCATCACCTCATTAATTTGGTGGCTGAAATTCCAGTATTAGTTAAAACTCGATTTGCATATTAAAATGCAACTGGTCTGCCAAGTCATATCTTGGTAGAAAATACATGAAAACTCGACTTTAGTTGTTGACTGGATGGTTTACCATAGCATTTTCCTTCTCCAAGTCTTCCATGTTTTCATACCTTTGGGTGCATAAAAACACAATGATAAATCTACCGATCAACACTAAAATCGGCTCTGCAGATGATTTCCACCTATCCATGACTTGTCAGACCAGTTGAATATTAATATGTTAACTGAGTTCTGTCTAATCCTGCAATTTCGGCTACCAATTCGATGAGGTCTGTGCAGCCGCTTCCCAGTCTAATATTAAAAATTGTTTTTCTCAAGAATATAAATTTCACCGTATCATGTTCTTGAAACTAACTTTTCTTTCGGTCGTTACATAAGTTATTGAGGATAAACACATGTAGCGTACAACACGGTATCAAAAAAAATATTGTAGTGATTCCTTTATCATTTCTAGATACCTATAATATTCTTAAAATCTGTCTTCTAAAAAATAACCAGACTTGAAAAATCAACACTTAATTCACTTTGTAATATCAGGTACTATAATAAACTTAACTTTTTAACTTCTAAAGTAGGGTATGTTTAATCCGTTTACATACCAATGGTAATGGTAAGGCTTCATTATTTCCTCTATGTTTGCATCATATATAATTTTGACTTTTTTTTTTTTCTTCAAAAATCAATCATAAAAATCTTATAGTCTCAAAATTGGGCTTCTAAAAAATAATCAGTTGACTAGAAAAATTAACTCTTTCACTTTGTAATTTCAGGTACAATAATCAATTGAAATGTTACAGGGTACGTTTAAAGCATTTACAAACCAATGGTGATGGTAAGGGTACATTGTCTCCTTTATGTTTGTTTCACATATAATTTTGATTTTTTTTTTCTAAAATTATTCTTATAAATGTGAAACAGAAAATCTTTGGCGTAAGGCATGCAAATATTTCAAGGCAAAAATTTTTATTTTAATTAAATTAATTCATTACCGTATTTCGCAGTAACATTTTCTTTATTTATTATCTATCATGAATCTTCTAGCATTCCCTAAGCTCTCCGAGTGATGAAAATCATCTTGCTGCACGTAAAGATTTATAACTAAATCTTTTATGATTTTTATTATTCCCTTTTTTCTACTTACTGTTATCACCAAAGGAGAATCGCAGTTTTTAAAACTTTATAATCATTAAAATAATATTGTTAAATAAATATTCACTATCGTAATTCTCCGTAAATTAAAAAAAAAACAATATTTAAATTAGTATAAGACAAAAAAAACAATTTTTAAAAAATTTCAAGACTTTTTTTTTTTTTTTTTTTTTTTTGTAATTTACTTATAATATTTCTACTTGCTCGAAAATGAAAAAAAAAAAATATTTTACCCATAAAACTACTTAACCCTCATGTTCCCAAAAATCACCAGTATATCCATCATTTTTTGCGTTGTAATCCTTGGACAATTCGCCACCGTTAAATTCGACACACATCTACGCGACGGAAGACGGTTCTCTTTCCGATTTCTTTCACGTTGGAAATCCTTGTTACTCGGCATGAATGGAGAGTCCTTTGCATGTTTATCATCTCCACTAGGAAGAATTTCTTTCGTTGATTTTCTGTGCTTTACTTCGAAACTATTGAAAATGAATAAGAAAGATTACAACTGACCACAAAGGCTTTGGAAAATAAATTTCCAGGGGAATAATTTATTATTCTTGTCTAAGGATGCAATCTGAACGGCCCATTGGTTTCAAAGCGTTCTAATGAATTTGCTCTCAGTATTTGCCATGAGTTGTTAAACATAAGTACATGCATTTTTTAAATGATAATTATTAGCAGAATTACTTTTGAAATATTATGTATGAAACATTTTATGGAATTATTGCTCTTTTGTACAATGCACTCTGTGGTATTGGCTACAATAACTACCGATGAAATAAAATAAAATAAAAAAATGAAAAGTTAATAATTCAAAGTTAAAATAATTCATAAAAGTTAAAATAAAAAGTTACATCTACTTGGCTTGTTTAGAGGATACAAAAGTCAAAAGACATTTGTAAAGGAAACATAAGTACTCCAGTATATCGTGTTTTAGAACGGAAAGGTGAACGTATACCCAAAATTGGCTGTCTTTGAACATATTTGGGCTGACACATACATAACAAAACATACATGATATAATACTTACGTTAAAGAAATAATAAAGCTTTATCTCTGCATATCAGCGGATAATAATCTATTTTTGCATCGTTTTAAAACAACTTCAGCAATCCATATTTAATGGCAATCATTAGGCACTAAATTTGCTGATTAGCGATTTTTTCGCGTAGTTTATATGTAACTTAATGATTTTCGGTTTACACAATTTGCAATATGAATGTACACATTGCATTTCTTATATTAAGCATATACCCTATTTGTAAAGTTCTCGACTTTCATCATATTGCTATATAATATTGCATATTTATGTTCGTGTCGCATGGTATCGTCCGGGGAAAAGAATTTTTCTAGTAAATTGACAAATAAGTAGATTACCAAATTTCAAGGAAAGCAACCTATATCTATGCTTGGCTTTAAATAGAAAATTCTTACTTATTTATTTCATATAAAAAAAATACAAATAATTAAACATATTCATTTTTTAAAAATTTGTTTAACTATTATCAAGCATTTCCTAATATCTACGATCGAAAAAAAAAAAAGAGAGTAGTCTTTTACACAGCAGCATATTTAAAGGAAAAAGTTTTTTTCAATGGATTAGAAGAAATTCCAGAACTGTTGCGTCGTTTCAAAACAGTTTAAAAAAATATGTATATAAATGTAGTAATTAAGAATTAACTCGTTAGAGTTTTCATAAAAGCATAAATGCAGTACTCAATGATTTATTGCTTACATAATTTGCAATATAAACCTACACATTGCTTTCCTCATGTTAAGCATATCCCCTATTTGTAATGTTCTGATCATTCATCAGATCGAATAATTAATTGCATATTATGTTAGCGGTCGAATTTCTGTTCCTCTCTTCATTAGTGTCGCATCGTAACGTCCGTCTGCGCTGCCACTAACAGAATTTCCCTTCACTTCCCAAATGTCATTACTCCTCGCCCCCTGTTATCGACCGACGGCATTCCGAATTACCTTAACTTCGAAGGAGGAGAAGAGAAATTCGATGGTAAACTGACGCCTACACTGTTAGCTACTGTGTTTATAAAGACCGATTCCGTTTGGCATGAACCCTTTGTTATACAAGTAACATAGCACGTAGATTAAGGGGTAATACAAAAAGTGCTAATATTTAATACATTTATTTCATTGAATAAAAATGCATGAGAGACATATAATAGGAATGTAGTACACTGTTAAAAATTTTGCAACATTCTGGCAGGTCATTCGATCATTTTTTGAAAAACGGTTTCATAACCATAATTTAACTGTATTATGACCATAAAATGAGCAATAATATGGTCAGAATAGTGTTAAATTACGGTCGTGTAACCGTTTTCGGAAAAAACGGTCAAATGACCTGCCAGAATGCTGCAAATTTTTAACAGTGCACTGTTAAAAATTTTGCAGCATTCTGGCAGGTCATTCGACCATTTTTTGAAAAACGGTTTCATAACCATAATTTAACTATATTATGACCATAAAATGAGCAATAATATGGTCAGAATAGTGTTAAATTACGGTCGTGTAACCGTTTTCGGAAAAAACGGTCAAATGACCTGCCAGAATGCTGCAAATTTTTAACAGTGCACTGTTACAAATTTTGCAGCATTCTGGCAGGTCATTCGACCATTTTTTGAAAAACGGTTTCATAACCATAATTTAACTATATTATGACCATAAAATGAGCAATAATATGGTCAGAATAGTGTTAAATTACGGTTGTGTAACCGTTTTCGGAAAAAACGGTCAAATGACCTGCCAGAATGCTGCAAATTTTTAACAGTGTAGTAGTGAGGGCGACAATTTTATCCTTTATGTACTGAATTATGAATTCATGAAAATTTTACCTTCTAAAGCATTTTTCGTAAATTGTTTAAACTACATTAGAAGATTTACATAATCATTTAATAAATTTATAAAGATTTTACAAGGATTTAGAAGGATTAATTAAATTTGAATTTATAGGGATTTTGTGCAACATTTATAACCCCACTCAAATCTTTTATTTTAAATATTTTTAAATATTTTGTAGAGTTAGGAAAAGTACAAATATAATGTCTATATAATAGAAATAATAAAATATTTCAGAATTCAAAAATCCCTCCCCCATCCCCACAGCGCCAAGAAAGCTGAAAAGATGCAAAAGCAAAAGAAATCATTCTTTTAAAAATATTTTTGTTTTGTGCAACCAATAATGCTTTTGGAACAAGATAAATTAATGTTTCTATAGCTTATTCTAAACTTTATTACAACTAATCGATGTATTAAATGAATTTTATAACAAGTTATTTTAATGGTATTTATAAGTACCGTCAGTAGATACAGGGGTAACCCGTACGTACACGCGCCTATTTTTGTAACTTTAGCCCGTGCGTCCCATCCCATTTAGTATCCCATTATATTTTTGGCTAAATGCATTTTTAAAACAAATCTACATTGTAAAATGCATAAGCGCTACTTCTTTTTGGAGAAAAAAAAATCACGCTTTTCTTATTTATTTCAAGATTTCGTAGCAGTTTCTATTAAAAAAAAAAAAAAAAAAAAAAAAAAAAAAAAAGTTTTTATTTTTTATTTATTTTTTTTTTTAAATAGAAAATATGCAAACGAATTGTTTTGCGCCTTAAAACATGAATTATTTCACAAAATTAATATTAATTATATTATAATACCCTTTCATCAAGATATACAAGTACTTTTTATGCTTCACCATCATTAAATATATTTTAGTGTGTGTTATCCCGTAATAAATGTACGTAACGAAATTAAATGTTTGTACACGCGCGGGATTATTTAATCCCAAGAGGTATATTTCTCCCCTCCTATGAAACAAAGAAAAGACATTCCTCCATCCACCATTTCTCGCCTTTCACCTTGAAAGGTACAAGGCGGGTCAGAAGCGTCCTATTTTTTTTTTCTTCGAAAGATAAATTTGATCGGGGTGAAATTTTCCTCAGCGCGTATGCTTACTCGTTAAAAAAAATTCTATTGGGTATGGATATTTTTTTTAATTTCGTTTGAAAAAAAATACTCTAAAGTGGATGATATTTTTGTTAAGTATATTTTTTTTTTATTCTAATAATTAGGGATAGTTACCACAAATTTTAAAGAGCAATTTTCCACTTTCTTTAGTAGCTTATTTGCTTTCAAAAGCAAATGCTTTTATGTAAATATAAAGGTCTCATATATTTGAATTTATTTATTAAAGGTTAAATTTTAATTGCTTCGTATATACATCGCTGTGCTGTGTAGGGTTAATTCGATTTTGATGAATGAAATGTATTCATAAAAACGAATTACCATAATGCTACGTTCGTTTATTACTATCACACCTTTCAAAACACCATTTTAAATGTATTTATCAAAATAAATTAATTATTTCCCAACAAACTACACTTATTCAGTATAGTTTTTGTTTTTCATAAATTATTTTCCCGTATTAGTTTTAAATGCATAAATTTCAACAAACTTTTATTTAAAAATAATTTTAGCATATTATATATCTCTTTCTGTAATGGATAATATAAAAAAATGCTATAATAAGCTGAAATTGTTTTTAAATAGAAGTTGTTCATAGGTATATATTTAAAATTAATATGGGGAAATAATTTAACAAAAACTGTATTGGACATTGTTTAATTCTGCTTCAAAAGTACTTAATTCCATTTTCGTAAATGCACTTTAACTGTTTGAGGGAGAAGTGATTATGCTCCTGTAATGTTGAATTCATACCAGAATCTTCGAAAAAAAAAATTTCAAAATAAAAAAAGCAATTTTACTAACAATTTTCCTCAAAAGTTATAAAAATAATGTGTTATTAAAAGTTTCCGGTGAAAATCTTGATTAAACTTATTTTATTAACATTAAAATATCAATTAATCTCTTGAGGGGCGGTCGGATATAATATATCCAGGGCTCGCACCGTTCCTAAAATTTTCGCACTTTGCTACCACTAAATTAAAACGAAAATGTTTGTTGTATAATTCTATTATAGATGTTAAAGGAATCTACCACGAAGAATTCTAATTTAAATTACTGGTAGCAAAGTCCGAAAATTTTAGGAACGGTGCGAGCCCTGAATATATCCCACCGCCCCTCAAGAGGTTAAAGATGTTTTGAAAGATGCGCAAGTAATAAAGGAGTACAGCATATATGTTAAGGAATAAATCAAAAGTTATACAATATGATGCATGCAATAGTTGAAAGAAAAGTGAATGAGATGCGTGTATTTAAAACTAATATGAAGTCGCAATTTAAAAAATAAATGCAATGGGAATCGTGAAATATTTTACTTTGTTACCAAACTATTTAATTACATGATACATCAAATATTTCTGAAAGACATAGGAGTTTTTCTTAGCTATCAATTTACATATATCTATATTAATACATGGAAATTATTCCAGAGAGAAACATTCGCCTTGAATACAATATTTCAAATGAAAATCAAATTTCGAAGTAATTGCTTAAAAGACGCAAAGGCCAACATAGTGAAAAAGATTCCAAGCGGGGACTCGAACCCGGGCCATCAGTATAGCGCACTGACGTTCTACATTTCACTATGTTGACCTTTGCGTCTTTTAAGCAATTACTTCGAAATTTGATTTTCATTTCAAATATTGTATCCAAGGCGAATGTTTCTCTCTGGAATAATTTCCATGTATTAATATAGTTTCTATCGATGCTGGATTTATTATGTTTCGTGTTAGCCCCAGGTCGGTGGCTCACGATAAATATACCATCTAGTGCTGCGTTTGTAGCCTTGCCAACATATAATAGTGAGAAATTTTCCGAGCTGTGTATCATTCCAAGTGGTTTAGTCGGTACATCGTCAGTGCGCTATACTGATGGCCCGGGTTCGAGTCCCGGCTTGGAATCCTTTTCACTATGTTGGCCTTTGCGTCTTTTAAGCAATTACTTCGAAATTTGATTTTCATTTGAAATACATATATCTATTTCTAAAATAAAAATGTATTTCTTTTCTTTTTAGATTTTTTATTTCATTTTATTATTCTCTCATTTGGCACGAAGTTATCATCAATTTTATCATCTATTCAAGATACTGTAGAAATTGTATTCAGTTATTCTTATTTTTCATTAATACTTTGGGATTATTAAAAAGAAATGTATAGTTTAGCATGAATATTTTAATATAAGAAACGCGACTTATAAGATACGAAATAATACTTAAAATCATGCGATATATAACATTCATTTAATTGAATAAAAGTGAACGGGAAGTAAATGTTTTAAATAAGTTGTTGATACCGTTTAAGGATAAAAAACTAGCAACCGTAAAATCTTTCATTTTGTTTGCAAATATTTAAATATATTTCTAGAATTAATTCCGAATATTTTGAAAGGCATTAGACATTTTCGGAACTATAAATTTAGTTGTCTCTGTTACAAAAAGATTTTAGTCTTTGCCTTTTCTTCTTTAAAAATTATTTTTTGTTATGCTTTTAATTATTACGAAGTAACAAATTTCATCATCTAGTAAAAAAACAACAACAAAATCATGAAGAAATTATTCATATAACTTCCTTACAAAACATTTTTGCAGTTATTGGGATGAAATGTAAAATTGGCGTGAAACTATTACAATACCAGGAACGTTACTTGTATTTTCAGTAACAATATAAAAACTGATGCACATTTATTTATGTTGATATTTTACTTATTTGTTTGAAAAAACTTGAAGGACATACATATATTTAAAGGTACATACATATGTTAATTTGTTTAATATGCTTAACGTAATTAAAAACATTACAGTAGACAACAAATAATTTTCTTTCAAAAAGTTTAACTTAATTTTTGTAAATAATTTTTGAATGATATTTTGTAAAGCTTTGCACAAGTAGTTTAAATAATTTACAAATACTTATTTCTAAAAGAAAAAAAAATGCTCCAATTTGTCTGTATTAAAAATGTTTCAGTTTAACATTTACATAAAAAAATTATGGTTAATTTTAAGAAATTTTGAAATTTGTAAGGTATATATTTTTTATTTTAAGAGTTTTTAAAGGATTTTTTTTAAATAAAAATTACTTTTCACAGCTCACTTAATAGCATAAAGATATGATTAGAATGCAAGCATTATTTTAAAATTAAACCAAATTTAGTTTTCTAATTAATTTATCGTGTTCATTATCTATGAAAAATAAAAAGGATAAATAAAATACCGCAGAGATTATTTTAAAGCAGCAGGAAATGTAATTTGTTTTCTAAGTTTTAAATTCTGCAGCATAATTATCATACTTACAAATTTACAGTCTGTATTATATATATATATATATATATATATATATATATTGTTGTGTAAATACCAAGTTAATTTTGTCAGCGTATTTTATGATAGAAAGATATGATTAGAATTCAAGAAATCATTTCGAAATAAAACAAAACTTGTTTTTTTAATTCATTTTATCTTGCTTATTATCTAGACAATTTAAAAAAAATCCTCGACGATTATTTAAAGGCAACAGGGATATGCAAATTATCTTCTCATTTTCAAATTTTTCAACATGAAGATATTTGCAATTTTAAGGGCAGTATTGTGATTTTTTTTCTTTTTTGAATAAATAACAGATTTCTTTTGTCAATTCCTTTTATTGTATAAATATATGATTTGAATTCCAGCAATCATTTTGAAATTAAATAAAAAATATTTTACCAATACATTTTACCATGTTTGCTACAGACAGAAAAGAAGAAAGATAAATAAATTAATTCGAATATTATTTAAAAGACACAGGAATATTCAAATTATGTTCTTAGTTTTAAGTTCTCCAATATAAACATAATTATATTTACAAATTTTGGACAATATTACGATATTTTTGTCGCTGTTTCTATAAAAAATTACTTTTGTAAATTTACTTTATAGCATAAACATATGATTATAATTCGCGCAATCATTTTGAAATGAAATATAAAATCTTTTGATAATCCATTTTATCCTGTTTGCTATCTTAAAAAAGAAAATAAAGGTAATTGAATTGACAAATTTGCTGTCAGTATTGTGATTTTTTGTAGTTAAAAAATTCTTGTTTAATTTAGACGTTTGATTTTGAAGAAATGTTATTCAAGCCAGGTGTTAAAATTTAATCAAAATTTTTAATTTAAGTATGTAATAGTATATATACATTTCTCTAACAGTATATAAATATCATTTTTTAGTTAATGACATTAAAAAAAAATATTGCAAATCTAGTTTTAATTTAGAAAATTGTTCAAAAACGCTATTGCTGATATTTTATTTTATGATTTTTTAAACTAAATAAACTACCTCAATCAGTTATATAAATGCTGAGGAATATGGTAATTGTTTTATCAATTTTAATTTAATCAATATAAAAAAATATATAGACATATTCAGTTTTATGGTCTGTATTAGAATATTTTGCAGTTAATGAAAATGACCAAGAAAAACTTACTTGATGGGTTTTGCTGTTGTATCGTGAAAATATTTTCCAAAAAAATACAAAAGTTTGAAAGCATTTATTTTAATTTAAAAATAAATAGATCGGTAAAGTTATCATTCGAATTGAATATTTCCAACTTAGAGAAAAAATGCACAGGCTGGGAATCAAACCCAGATCCTTGGCTTACAAGGCCAATGCTTTACCGTTTAAGCTAACTTGACCGACAGCCAGCCAGCATATTTCGCTCAGATAACATTATTGGTAGTAACATCTGGTCTGTCATGTAGAAAGCTCAACAGAATAAACCGCAGGTAAAGGAACTCTGTATAAACGATGGATGGCTAGATGAACTATTATTTTAACACAATCAAACTAATTGGTAAAGTTATCATACGAATTGAATATTTCGAACTGAGCGAAAAAGCCAAGGATCTGGGTTCGATTCCCAGCCTGGGCGTTTTTTCGCTTAGTTGAAAATATTCAATTCGTATGATAACTCTTTTTATAATTTATTTTTTCGTGTGTTTATTAACTAGATACAGGGTTTGTATTTTAAGTACTGAGAATATTTTTGTCCTGACGCGGCTGTACGCCAGAGGGCACTCCGACCGGTTGGAGTCGTTAGTGGGGCCTTTGACCTTGATAACGCTCCACTCGCCAGTCGCCTGCTGGCTGTGGTTGAGGCAGGATCAAGCGTGGTGTAGACTTCTTCAAAAAAGTGTGTGGAAGTTCAAAATGCAACAAAGCATTGAATAGCGTTACGCAATCAAATTTTGCGTTCGCCTTGGAAAATCGGGTGCACCAACGTTGGAAATGATTCAGCAAGCAATTGCCGCCAATTGGAAGCTCCACGATGACAATGCGCCATCTCACACCTGCTTCGTGGCGAGCACTTGACAAAAAATGGCATCGTAACAATTCCACAGCCACCTTACAGCCCCGACCTTGCCCCAGCAGACTTTTTCCTCTTTCCCAAAGTGAAAACCGCCCTCAAAGGGCACCACCACCGGACACTGGATGCTGTCAAAAGGGCTTGCACGCATGCTCTGATGGATGTTTGCACGCATGCTCTGATGGATGTTTCGGTTGGTGACTTCCAGGGAGCGTACGAAGCGTGGAAATCTCGCCTGCAGAAGTGTGTTGATGCTCAAGGAACATATTTTGAAGAGTACTAAAGTTTTGTAGCGTTATCTCTAATAAATTATTTTTGTTGACTTATTCTCATTACTTAAAATACACACCCTGTATTATATTAATAAATAAAATATGTCGGTCATGGAAGCAACATGTTTATGTAAATTAGTT
Organism: Maratus speciosus; assembly: GCA_963932465.1. NCBI lineage: Eukaryota > Metazoa > Arthropoda > Arachnida > Araneae > Salticidae > Maratus > Maratus speciosus. Next base: position 317,088,167 of record OZ010792.1, read on the forward strand.
TCTAAATTGCATGTTTTTCATGTACAAAGATAATTAGATTTACTTTTTTCACGGGATGCATGTTATTGAAATGGATCATAAAAAATTATTTTGATATTACCAGTTTATTTTTTTAAATATTATTCGAAATAGGTGTAAAAGTTTAATGTAAAATTTTACTTTAAAAATGAAACATAATAAAGGATTTAGTCTAACAAAAAACTACAGTTAGGTAAATGCTTTTAACTAGATATAAGAAGAATAAATAAAATATATCGTTCGATTACTTCGAAGCAATAGGGATATGTAAATTATTTTCTCAATTTCAAATTCTCCAGTACAAAGATAATTAGATTTACATATTTACTAGCCATATTAAGAGCTCTTTTTTTTTTTAATTTACTGAAAGGGATTGTGAAAAAATTACCTTTTCATCTTAACTGTCTCATTATAAGAGAAACGTTATTCAAAACAGATGTGAAATTTTAATGCAAATTTATTATACAAAAATGTAGTAGTGAAATGCATAACTTTAATAAAATGCGTTGTTTGAATTATTTTAACTAAATTAAAAAAATGATAATAATAAAATAAAATACGTCGCTAGATTACTTACAAGCAACAGGGATATGTAAATTGCCTTCTCAATTTTGATTTTTTTTTCGCATAAACGTAATTGGATTTCCTTTTTTAAAAGCTGTGTCAAAATTTGTTTCCCTTTTGCAATTTAAATAAAGTTATTAAAAGTTATTAAAAATACTTTTTTTTATATTAAGAGTATGATTTTCTGAAAAAGGTATTTAACACATACGAAGGGAAACGAATTATGTTCTTATACTCTTGAAATGATTAAATTTATAATAAAAAAATTCGATTTGAAAATATAATAAAACCTTTTGGCATGCGAATAAAAAAAAATAAATAAATGTTATTCCACATACAGGTGCATATTTGACATTTCGAGATTAACATTAAGTTGCATAAATACTTCCCACTGCCTTAAACAGAAGTAAGAGATATGTCAACACACACAAAAAAGACATACACACACAACTTCGAAGTAATATACATGTCAATTTGTAATGCAATTTGTAATGCGTTCGTAATCATATAAATATGTAGCGCTGAAAGTCGTCGGCTGGTCCGTTTGCATGTCTGTCAACTGGTTCGCAAGTAACAGCGAAGAAACTACCCAAACAAATAGTTTGAAATTTAATATAATAATCCTGGTAGAAAAACATGTTAATAAACGTTTTCTTCATTCTATTAAATCCTATAAAGCGTAATTAATTCAATAATATCCCATGGCATGTGATGGTTCTAGGTTGCCAGGGTGGTCACGCCATATTTAAGATTGTTACATACTATTTCCGTACTACTGAATTTAGTATCTATAATCGTAATAAATTTTGTATTCATACATTCTTAAATAAGCGTGCAACAGCGTTTGCACCAAGATCTGAATATTTATAAAACTAGTTACAGTACGAACGTACCTCACTTGTTCACCTTGTTGTGTACCTCACTTCACAATTTCCAATAAAATGAATGCAGATATTATTTTTTGTAATAACTATTAAAGCATAACCATAACGCTGATAAAAAAAATATCATATGTATATACATATATATGACATTTATTAACTTCGATGCTATCTTAAATTGATATCGAATGATTTTTATTTTCAGTTGTCATTAATAATTAAAAAATAAGATATCATGATAATATATATATATATATATATATATATATACATATATATACATATATATAACATTTATTAACTTCGATACTATCTTAAATTGATATCGAATGATTTTTATTTTCAGTTGTCATTAATAATTAAATAATAAGATGTCATGATAATATTATATATATAGGTATATATATATACGAATTAGTTGATAGATTTTCTTTAATAAATGGAAAATATATATATGTATGAGAATTTAAAAATCGAAATGGTTAACTTATTGTGAATTAAAATTATTGACAGCAAAATAGCTAAATGGCCATTGGGAAAAAGTATAACTGTGGTTTAAAAGCAACTTATGAGGTATATAGTTTAAAAAAAATTAAATAAATAAAAGAAAAGAAAAAATGAGGTTAAGTTAAAAAACATATATAAATTAAATTTAAGGAAATAAAAGAATTCTACTTAATTGATTTACTACAGTGAAGGTTAATTTGCGTTATTTCTAAAAAAGTATAGCTGCAGTTATGTAAACTAGTGAGAAAAAATTAAAATAAAATGTATAACAAGTAAAGTTGAAAAATTAAGTTAGCACTAGTTCAGTAACAAAAAGTTGCCAGGGCAGTCTAAGTATAAAGGAGGTGTAGATATATATGCAAACTTATGTTTAATAATTAATTAACGTTTATAGTTAATGCATATTTAAAAAATTGAAATTAACAAATCTACGTAGTTACTACCAGATTTTTTCAAATATTTTGTACATTCGTGAAATTAAAAAAATGAAACATAAGTACCATCTCTTCCAAATCTGCACAGATATAGGCGCATTCATCTATATATTGAATAAAATTTTTTTTCTCCTTTTCTATATAGTAATTCACGATGAGGAATATTTCAAATTTAGTTCTTTTGTACCACGTCATTATTAGGTCTTTATTTGTTGTTCCTAAAGCGATATTGAATGTATTTTTGAATGGCATTTCCTTTACTGAAATTCAAGCCTTTTTTAAACACTATAAATGTATGCATTGAAATAACTTCAAACGCAAATGGATATTCCAATTCCCAAGTTGTTTATATTTTAATGGGCAACGAATTTGCAACCTTAATACTACACCACAAGAGATATGTAAGAAAATGTACTTAAATTCCAAAGTTATTTTCCGCTTCACTTGCCACGAAATTCTTATCAGAATTTTAGTTCTGCATTTCGAAGTAGTTGCAATTTTAAATTTACAGTTAATGACATTCTTTTAGGAAAAACTTAAGAAAGTTTTACATGTCTGTTATAAGTAAAAAGCAATTTGATATTTACAAAGTATGTGGCATTAAATAGATGGCGTTACATATTTAATGTATTTTTTGACATTTTTTTATTTAATTTTTTTCTTCCAGAATTATAAAACAAAATAAATTCCATATTTTTTGTATGTTTGACTTGAGAGTATTATTTAATATTAATTATGCATTCAAGTTCAAAATGTATTTTCTATCTTAGTTGTTAATAGATTTTTGAAAATTTAATAGATGCAAATACTTAAATATCCTATTTTTATTGTAATAAAATAAAATTTCTAACTTTTTTTTAAAAATTATTAGATGTATTTGAAAATATTCATATTTTAAATATATGTGTATTCAAACTAATATTTATGCAATATGTATAAAATAAAATCATTCTGATTCTAAAAACATTTTAAATTAGTTGGAAGCCGAATCTAAAGATTGTACGATAAATCGAAATTTCAAAAAATAGATGCTGTTTGATGTTCGCGTCATTTTAGCACAGATTTTTAATTTTAAAAAGGTGTAAAAAATCTGAAATTATGAACATTTTTAATTTTTTAAAGGCGTGGCTACCAATTAAAAAATCAGAAGATGCTTGCATAAAATTTACAAAAATAAAACGACGATAGGTTGAATGCTTAACTGCGAGAAGCTAAGCGCGCCGTTTTTAAATAAATTGTTTCATAAACGGTTACTTTAAAATTGGCTCTTTTGTCAGCATTGACAACGGCCCTTTAAAATGGTTTATACGTTTTAAATATTAGGACGATCAGAAAACGATTTTGAAGGCATATTTTTCAAAGCGTAAGGATAAAAAAAAATGGAGATATAAATATCTGATTTTCTGAAAATTTCACGGAACAGCCTAACCTTAAATAAGTATGAAAATTATGTTGACTTTTGTTATATTTTGTTGTGATGAACTTACAACATTATAATAACTTTTAGACTCAAAATGGCGAGTCATTATTTTTTTAATCAATAACAACTTTTAAAAATAACAATATCTTAAAACAAAACACATAAAATTTTATAAATTAAAATGTTAAAATAGTGATAACACTAAATTATGTTGCAGGTACAAAAAAAAAAAAAAAAAAAAATGCTTATTTTTAAAGTTTTCCTTTATATTAAAATTAAATAAAACATTAAGTAACTTTTAATACAAATGCTTGTCTATCAGAATTGAAATGAGAATAATGCATCTAATTCTTAAACCATTTTAAAATATGAAAAATGTCTGGTTCAGATGATTAATACATCTCAGAGCAAATCTCTGATGTTGATTGTAAATTCACCAGAACACATGTGTGGTTAAAATTATTATCCATACACATGATTATGTGTGGATTTTAACAGTGAAGGTTTTATTAAATCATACGTTATATTATCAGTTTTACCAAGTCTGGAAAAATACTCTAAAAATTGTTAATAAAAACTAACATTACTATCTTACTAATAATATATCTAGTTTAGGATTTCAGAAATTTTCGATGCCTTCTTATCTGATTTTTTGGTATATTGATTGATTTTTGGTGCAAATCATAAGTGCAGCTTTTGAAACATTTATTAATATTTCTGAAATAACTAAAATAATGAAAGTTCTTTTTAATTTATTTGTCAGTACGCATTAAGATAAGACTGCTCCTATGGGATCATTTTTTTCATCTAAAGTGTAACATTAATAGAAATCAAACTATAAAAAATACTAACTGCAAATTTGTATTAAATAATATTATAATTTGAAATATTTTATTATCATTCCTTATTTTTTTAAAATTAGAACATCAAGAAATAATAAACAATAAATACATTTTAACACTTATTACTTAAATTTTAAAATAATTATAATATAACATAATAAAAGTTGCACTTGTGGTCTTTTATGGTTTCTCCTGAATGTATTTAAGAAATTAAACCGAATGCAGTTTAAAGTATAAGTATTATGGGATGTTTAAATGAAAAAAAGTACCTTTTAAACTTTAAAAGTTGCATTTAAAACAGTAATATTTTCAAACGTCGACCAGTCTTTCTGCTCTATTAGTATTTAAACGGCACATTCACTTACAAAAACTTTAAAATATCACATACTTTTAGTTAATTTACTTTTATCCTTTTCCGGTTGCAAACTATTTTTTATGAATAGATTTACTGCTGAAAACCAAAAACAGAACAGAAGTCATATATTATGAGCTGAACTTCACACATTCTTCAAATCATATCCATTACAATCCCGGTCACGTTCTCCTTTCGAACTAAATCTATTCAAGATCCATGTTTGTCATATGTCAGCCAGCTTCTTTAACCAGAATGAAGAGCCATCTATCTTGACAGGCGCTTGATGGAGTAGACGTTTCAAGCACGGCATCCGAGTAATGTGCGATGCCACCACGACGCTTCCTAGTGGCATCTTAGCAATTTCCACAAATAGTTATCATTGCCAGAGTTGCCACTAGCGAAAGTCATGGCGGCGGCTTGCTTGAGTGATTTATTCATTTAGGTAGAACGTCAGGAAGAAACTCTTCGTTCCAAATATTTCTTCTTTCTGATCCTAAAGAAGTGATGGATGAATAATCTTCGCAGATAGATGGTGCCAACTTTTTTTCATTGAAGCGCCGTAAGTGATATACATTTTTCTTTCCCAGCTATTATAAAAATGGTCTAATTCTTTTAAGTTTTCCTTTAATTTTCTGAATATATTAATCTTTTAGACAACATAATTTATATATTGTCATTTAGTTTTTTAAAAAATGAAACATGTAATAATCAATAAACGTTTTTATTAAACTAGCGTGAAATTTGTTAATTCTTCGGTTAGAGATTTGGTTATTTTGCAGTTCAGGAAAATAAATAAAATCTGTACTTTTTTAAAAGTATCTTTTCCTATGCATTTCAAGTATGTGAAATATTAATCATAATTAGAACAACAAAAAAAAAAAGATATATATATATATATATAAAGAATAGGATTGATGGAGTCATTTTCTTTTCTCATTTTTGTTTTTCAACTACTGCAAAAATAGCCTAATTCTTTTAAGATTTTGTTTATTTTTACTAATATGCTTCAGCACAATTTATATTTTTCGTATTTTGTAAAAAAAAAAAAAAAAAAGGAATTGTTAACGAATGAACAAAAAATCAACCTTCTGTCCTTTATCTTGCATCTTTTGTTAGATATTGGGTGGCTTTGTAGTACTACGGAAAATCACAATTTCTAAAAATACGTTAATTTTAAATATGTCACATATTTGTCTTATTATTAATTTTTTAAAGAAATATAATATTTAAAAATCAAAATATCGAACGTTCCTTCTTTTTTTCATTAAATCCTCATAAGTTCTACGCATTTTTTTATTCAGTGACTGTAGAGAAAGCTTAATCATTTAACACGTTCGCTGTTATGAGTATCATCGGTGGCTCTCCGATTTTTTTCATCATGTGCCGTGAGCATCATCCGTGGGTCACAAGTAGCTTTTCATATAATATTTAAGAAAAAGTTGCTTTGAATTCTTGATTATTCTCACCATTGAATTTGTATTGTAAATTTTGCCTTATTTAATCCGAGCATTTTATCGATTCATATAAGGAAAAAAATTCTGCTTTGAAAAATTGGAAATAAAAGATTAAAAACTCTGTAAGAGACGCTCCTCCCGAAGGGTTTAAAAACACTTTAATTAGTATTTTTAAGTTTGGACCATGGTGGTCACTTTAAGGGGACCGAGTAAGCGAAATTCAACCAGAAAATCGATTTTTACTTTTTTATATCATTAAATAGTTTAAACTTTTAACTTTTCAACGATGTATTACACATCTTTATATATATATATATAAAGTGTTGGATTTTTTTTTTCATTCTTTCTAAGAGCAATTCACAGCAGTGGGCTACTTTTTTTAAATTCAGATTTCTTGATTGGCACCATTTTTCTGAAGTGGTAAAATTCCCAATGTTTTCGCTTTAATTAACATGCTACTAGATAATGCCCGTTAAGATTTGACGGTAAATATCTTAAACATTTCATTAGAAAAATTCTCGAATTTTTAATTTAGTTGCTTTTAAATTAATTATTGAAATCGTGAAATATCTTTATGTTGCACAAGTGATTCCTATTTCTTTAAAGGCGATAGAGTGAGCTGTCAATTTATTTTTTTATTATTTTTTTTTTTAACAGCGATATTTATTTTTATTTATTTTAAACTGCTCAACCATTAAAAGCTGTCATGAATTTTATTTTTATTAGTCTCATTCCTCTAAAACCTAAATTTGAAACTTTATGCAGCTAACAATTTATATATATATATATTTTACTCGAATTTTATTTTACATTTTTATTTATTTTTTAAATATTAAATTACGGATATCAAGGTAATTTCTTTTATAATTCTTATATGAATATTTTTTTTCTTTCTTTCCGTTTTCTTTTTTACGGAAAAGAATGGCAAACTTTTCTTTCTGCCACACACATATATGTATTCTTGATAATGGTCAGAAAATATAACAAAAAAATGCAGATCAGCTCAATTTATTTAATTGATAATGACATGCAAAATATTTTAAATAAAAAATTATTATTTTTTAAAATAATGTTGCGTATTAAATTTTATTTAATTTTAAAGCATTCAAGTTATGATAATATTTAATTATAAAGAATTCAAATAATAATAATAATAACAAAATAAGAATCATACAACTTCTCCTGCTAATAAAACATGTCATTATTGAAGAGAATCATCACTAAAAATATTTCAGAAATCCTTTTGCCGGTGTTGGGCTCGAACTCACGTCCTCTACAAAAATTCAGAACTTTAAACTGGCTGCCTTTGACCACTGCGCTACCAGGAACTCGCTCAATATTCCTCTAAGTTAAAGAGCTTCGAAAAAAACGCATGGGCATGACGCATGCGCAAATGTCTCAATATTGGTCTTACTGATCGTGGTCTTAAAGAATCAGGTTTTCGCTGTAATATATTAGATTAAATAAGGGGAATTTGACTATTTCAAAAAAGTGGTGCCAATCAAGAAATCAGAATTTTAAAGAAGTAGTCCACCGGCAAAATTGCTTCACAGCTTTAATAGACTTTTTCTCAAAACTTTGATTTTTCAGGTTTGTGTTCCTTTTTTTCCATATCTATTACACTTATGAGCTCAGATTTTTCGAAATACTTATATTATGTTATAGTGCATACTTTAACGCAGGGATTTAATGATTTGTTGAAAATTATTCATTTTAGGCAGCGAAATCTTACCAAAAATGCTAATTTAAAAATGTCTTTCAGTAATTAATTATTAATTAATTTTCAGTTTCACTTACAAAGAAAATTGTTTATTAAAATATGTAAGGCATGTTATTCAAACTACTCTAAAAAATCTAGACCTCTATCTTTCACCATTTCTGAGAAAAAGGTACATAAACCTGGTGTATTTTAACATGGCCGAGATAGAGCTTAACCGGTCCCCTTAAATTCCCTTGGATGCAGTGAACGAGTTAAGGTTTGTGTTTCATTTTCTAAATGTATTAATTTTGTAGACAACTTAATTTATACTTTTGAAATGTTATTAAAAATATATCAGTTGTAATGAATCAATAAAGTTCTGAAAACTGTAGTTCACTTTGCTACGTCTTCATTAGAGAGTTGGTGATTTGTTTTCCACAGAAAACAGCCTAAGGCTGCATTTTTCTATACGTATATTCTATGCAATTTAATAAACTAGGCAATGTACACACTATGTGTATTATTATATATATAAAAAAATTATATAAATATTTAATAAGAACAGCAAAATTTTATGTTAGTTTAATATTAAAAAATGCTAATTATTTTCATGAAGAGTTACTTGCAAATATAATTTAAGACACTTTCCGGAAACACGTTGAATTTTAAAAATATGGATTTCATTTTTTTTTTACACGTGTGGGACAGCTATTCTCAGTGTTGCCAGATTGGAGACTTTTTTAATTCAGATTATTTGACTGTCACCACTTTTTTTTGAATAGCATAATTTGCCTTATTTTTCAGAATTTTAATTTTGTATTAAATAGGCCGAATATTTCTATTTAAAAAAACGGTGACAATCAACAATCTGGGGACAAAAAAGTCCCCAATCTGGCAACACTAGCTTTTTTATATATTAATGCTGTTTTAAGGGGTCTCAGGACTCTTAAAGCTTTAAAATTTTCGAAATTTTAATTTTTTTAGATGTTAAACTCATATCTTTTCTGAACATTTTCATATAATTGTTTCCTTGAAATTCCTATTAGAACTGAAGTTATGGCTTTTACATTTATACATGTTCAATAGCTGAAGCGTCGTTTCGGAAACTTTGAAGCCATTTTTCTCCAAATGACGTTTTTGGGTATAACGCACACGATATCTCATAAACTTATGAATATTTTTTCATGAAATTTTCAAAACATATGTTTCAAGTTAGTCCGTATACGGACTGAACCTAACTGAAGCTAAAATTTCCTTTTTATTGTTCAAAACAATATTTTTTATAGGTGATTATACTGTTGAAATTTTCGTAATTTTGCATTAGCTAAATATAACTTTGTATTAAAAATATAAAAAAGCTTTAAATACAAATTTATTTAGGTTCAGAGCAATTATTATAATGTGAAGTATAAGTACGCACCAAAATTTTCATTCTAGTTGCAATACTTATTTTGTAATCGTGCGCGTAAGCTGTTATGCCGATTTTTTGCTCGTCAAATGTCTAACAGTTAGGAGCCCCCTGTAAATGTTAATTCTGCATCTTATAATTTTTTAAATACATGAAATGAAAGAACATACTTATATATTTTATTCCAATTAAAATTGTGTCTTAAAACGAAATACATTTTAAGATATTAAATGTTGAAAATGGTCTTTTTTTTTTTCATTTTTTCCAATTTTAAGAGTCTTGAGACCCCTTAACAATGTTGTTATGTCCTCAAATAAAAAAACAACTATGCTAATATGAAAATCTAGGGTTTTTTGTTATTTTTAATGTACAGTTTGTACTTTAACAACTTATAAATTAATATATATATAGGTATTTATGCAAGTGTCACGTGCAGGACATTTTGTCTGTTTTTTACGGAATGACCCTCAACAATGCTCGAAGAATTTTTATAAAATGGTACATTTTAAAATTGTTTAAATTGCATTACATAATGCCGGAAATATTTATAAACAAATTTTATTTTTTAATCTTTCTATCAAGTATTACTTTCAAACATTCAACTTAAAAACAGTTTCACAATAGCAACTAAAATCATTTTATCGAAGCCCTTGTCTTCGACAAACGGAAACACAATTGAATTTAATCCAACAGTTCTAAAGCTGAGCGATTAAATTAAATATTCATGCTGAGTTGAATTGGATTCCCGGCATCCAAAACTGATTGCCAGTTTCATTAAAAATTCTTGAAGTAAAGAACTTTTAATTTTTCGAGCTTGTGAATAAAATAGTATTTAATTAAAAAAATTATTTTGTGATATGTTATAAAAGTTTGAAGAAGTTTGATAAATATTTATGAGAAAAGTTAATGTATAAATAAGGAATTAAATGGATTAAATATATTATTGTGAGTTTATTAACGTTAATAAAATGGTTTCAAAATTTATAAACATTTCTTCTTTTGTAAATAGCACAAATTGTAAGTCATTTCATAGTTCAAACACATGCCCATGGTTGTTTGCGATATTCGATATAATAAAATAGATGGTACTAGCTTTTTGATTATAATAAGAAAAAATTTCTAAATTGCTCAAAGCATTAAAAATGTATTTTATAATATAACTAATAAATGTATGAAATCTAACGGGACTGCTCCAATCATAATATGGGACTGTAAATCACTGGTTCCTATCAGAACACCAATGTTAAACAGCATCATTGCGATGAATACTTTATAAGTTTATATTTTAAAACCTTTCTAAGCTGTTCGCAGTTTGTCGATACCACAAACTGGTAAGAAAACATAATTCGGAATTCTTTTGCTTCGAGGGTGGTGGGTGAGAGAGAGGTGTCCAACGGAAAATACACCCTTTCGGTAAGGAATAAAACTGTCCTTGATGCCAGAATAAGAACCCTTACAAAAACGTAATATGAGTCTTACGATTCGATCAGCCAGAGCCAATTAGACACAACAGCAATTAGTAAAAATTGGTGCAGATAATTATTAGCAATAATAATAATACTGTTGGGAATTTACTTAAAATATCCCAGTATAGAATTACCTAATTCCTCATAATCTGAGGAAAAGGAATCACATGAAATAGAAATATAATAAAAATCTCTTAAATTTGTTGTACGAAGAAGAAGAAAAAAGATAATTTTGACATCATAGACTGGCAATTTAAAATTTCAGTCAAATTTCAGCGAAAAATTGGGCACAAAATTCACTTATTAATTAATTAATCTTATGTAAGTTAAAAAGGGACTTTGTACATGAAAAATTACAATCCTTTATTGTTGTAAATTGGAAAGTAAAACGAAAGTTAGGTCATCTGGACATTGGAATTATCTTATTCTAATATTATGCTACATTCAAATGTATTTGGAAATACATTTCTGAAATTCTCAGTTTAAAAGCATTTCTCAAAAACTATTAAAAAAGCAAAAATAAATGAATGAATGAATGAATTAATTTTTTATATGAATGGAAATACAATATAAATGGAAATAAATGCAAGTATAACCATATTATTTATTCGTTATAAATTATGATAAATGTTGAGTATTTTAATTTAATTTAATTTAATTAACTTAAAATACTTAATGACTTCCATATTTTTAAATAATTTTACTCAGATATATTTTTGATAAAAAATCTATCTTGCATTATTTTTATTTCTAATCATTCGTACTACATTTTAAAAATGCATTTATTAAGAAAAAACCATATGCGGTTTTCTTTATATTCAATATAAAATTAGTTTATTTTATTGTTTTTCTACTGTGTACAATTTTAGATATATTTTAATATTTTCGTTATCATAAGTTGTATAGCAATAAGGTGTAATGAATAAAGGAAATAAAAAAAAATTAAGCTAGAACAGGAAAAAATACTTAAATACTCATATTTTAAACTCAGATGGGCTCCATTAATTTTTTATTTAATGGTTTTGCAGGTCATTTTATGTTTACGTTGTGCATTTTTCAAAGACTAATAAACTTTTTTTTTTTTTTTTTAAATATATGTATTTTTTAAAGTCTAGAATCGTCGAATTCTACTCACATAAATTGTCGATATAATTGAATCATTTAAAATATGACCTGTAATATCTTGTACATTAGAGATGTAATATAATATATAATTATTATTATATTATATATTATATTATATAAATAGTATTACTTTTAAACATAAGCTCATACTTCTACTGGATAACGTTATAAAGCATAAACGTTGATTACAAATAAATAACATCCGTTTAAATATTGAAAGCAATTCAAAGTGTTTTCAGCACAAAAATTAGAATATTTTAATTAAATTTATCCTGCCTATAGTTTTAGAAAAGTAATGCTTATGACTCATTTAATTTTATAATTAATAAATTCATTTTGTAGTCTACTGATTAAGATATACTTTAGTATCACTTTTTTCTATAACATCGATTTCGCATTCTCTCAGACATCTGAATCATATTTTATTTACTATAATATCGGAAATTAAAATTTTTACCTGCCTTCACTTTTCGTTAAAAATAGGGGCATTTCAAATGAATTAAACAGTTTCCAACCTCAGTGAGTAAATTAAATATTCATGAAGATTTGAATTAAATTCGCTGACATCTGATCTCAAGATCTCTCAGAAAAACTTAACATAAAGAGCTATGGATTTTTAACGAGTTCAGTAAAATTTTATTTAATTAAAATAAAGTAATATGGCAAAGAGAGATAAGATACTTTTTAAAAGGACGAGAATGATGAAAACATTACGTTTATACAATCTCCTTCTAATAAATTTATTTAAAAGTAATTCTTAATCAGTTTTCTTTAGAGTCATATTTAAAGGATTGTGTCACTTAAAAAAATAACCAGGAAATATTACGTGATTATGCAAGACTTTGTATCTTTTTAACGCTTTCGAACACTGTTGAAAAGAATTTAGGAATTCGGTTTCGATTCCAATAATTAAATTGTTGACTTAACTTCTGTTCTGGTTAAAAATATTGACATTTTAAATGAATTAAACAGTTTCTAACCTCTGTGATTAAAATAAATATTCATGATGTTTTTGAATTAAATTCACTGGCATCTGATCTCCAGATCCCTCATAAAGAGCTATGAATTTTTAAAGAGTTGAATAAAATTTTATTTAATTAGAATAAAACTGTATGGCAAAGAGAGATAAGTTACTTTTTAAAATGACGAGGCTGGGGAAAAATTCCTTTATGTAATCTTCTTAAAAAGAAATTTATTTAAAAGTAATTCTTAATCAGTTTTCATTAGAGTCATATTTAAAGGATTGTTCCACTTAAAAAAAATGACCAGAAGATATTACAGAAATTATGAATTTATGAATTCGGCTTCGATTTAAATAATTAAATTGTTCACTTAACTTTTGTTACGGTTAAAAATATTGACATTTAAATGAATTCATCAGTTTCCAACCTCTGTGATTAAATTTAGTTATTCATGATGATTTCAGTTATAAATTCACTGAGGAAGGACCTCCAGATCCTTCATAAAATCTTAACTTAAAGAGCTATGAATTTTTAAAGAGTTGAATAAAATTTTATTTAATTGAAATGAAACTGTACGGCAAACAGAGATAAGTTACTTTTTAAAATGACGAGACTGAAGAAAAAATTTTCTTTATGTGAACTTCTTAAAAAGATATTTATGTAAAAATAATTCTTAATCAGTTTTCTTTACAGTCATATTTAAAGGATTATGTCGCTTTAAAAAATAACCAGAAAAAAATACCTGATTATGCAACAATACTTTTTTTATTTTTAACACTTTCGAACATTGTTAAAAAGAGTTTACGAACTCGGTTTCGATTTGATAATTAAATTGTTCACTAACTTCTGTTCTGTTTAAAACTATAACATTTAAAATGAGTTCAACATTTTCCAACCTCAGTGATTAAATTAAATATTCATGAATATTTGAATTAAATTCACTAACATCTGATATCCAGATCCCTCAAAAAAGCCTAACAAGAGATGTGAATTTTTAAAGAATTAAATAAAATTTTATTAATTAAAATAAAACATTCGAAAAAGATAAGATATCTTTAATATGACGAGGCTGCTGAAAATATTTCGTTAATGTAAACTTATTTAAAAGTAATTCTTAATCAGTTTTCTTTAGAGTCATTTCAAGGATTATATCAATTTAAAAAATGACCTGATTATGCAAGATTTTTTTTTTTTTAAACACTTTCGAACATTATTGAAAAGAGTTTACGAACTCGGTTTCGATTTGATAATTAAATTGTTCAGTAACTTCTGTTCTGTTTAAAAATATGACATTTAAAATGAGTTCAACATTTTCCAACCTCAGTGATTAAATTAAATATTCATGAATATTTGAATTAAATTCACTAACATCTGATATCCAGATCCCTCAAAAAAGCCTAACATAAAGAGATGTGAATTTTTAAAGAATTAAATAAAATTTTATTAATTAAAATAAAACATTCGACAAAGATATGATACCTTTAATATGACGAGGCTGCTGAAAATATTTCGTTAATGTAAACTTATTTAAAAGAAATTTATTTAAAAGTAATTCTTAATCAGTTTTCTTTAGAGTCATTTCAAGGATTCTATCAATTTAAAAAATGACCTGATTATGCATTTTTTTTTTTTTTTTAACACTTTCGAACATTGTTGAAAAGAGTTTACGAACTCGGTTTCGATTTGATAATTAAATTGTCCACTATCTTCTGTTCTGTTTAAAAATATGACATTTAAAATGAGTTCAACATTTTCCAACCTCAGTGATTAAATTAAATATTCATGAATATTTGAATTAAATTCACTGACATCTGATATCCAGATCCCTCAAAAAAGCCTAACATAAAGAAATGTGAATTTTTAAAGAATTAAATAAAATTTTATTAATTAAAATAAAACATTCGACAAAGATAAGATACCTTTAATATGACGAGGCTGCTGAAAATATTTCGTTAATGTAAACTTATTTTAAAAGAAAATATTTAAAAGTAATTCTTAATCAGTTTTCTTTAGAGTCATTTCAACGATTATATCAATTTAAAAAATGACCTGATTATGCAAGTTTTTTTTTTTTTTTTTAACACTTTCGAACATTATTGAAAAGAGTTTACGAACTCGGTTTCCATTTTGGTAATTAAATTGTTCACTAACTTCTGTTCTGTTTAAAAATGTGACATTTAAAATGAATTTAACAGTTTCCAACGTCAGCGATTAAATTAAATATTCATGAATATTTGAATTAAATTCACTGACATCTGATATCCAGATCCCTCAAAAAAGCCTAACATAAAGAGATGTGAATTTTTAAAGAATTAAATAAAATTTTATTAATTAAAATAAAACATTCGACAAAGATAAGATACTTTTAATATGACGAGGCTGCTGAAAATATTTCGTTAATGTAAACTTATTTAAAAGAAATTTATTTAAAAGTAATTCTTAATCAGTTTTCTTTAGAGTCATTTCGAGGATTATATCAATTTAAAAAATGACCTGATTATGCAAGGTTTTTTTTTTTTTTTTTTTTTTTTTTTTTTTTTTTTTTTTAACATTTTCGAACATTGTTGAAAAGAGTTTACGAACTCGGTTTCGATTTGATAATTAAATTGTTCACTAACTTCTGTTCTGTTTAAAAATATGACATTTAAAATGAGCTCAACATTTTCCAACCTCGGCGATTAAATTAAATATTCATGAATATTTGAATTAAATTCACTGACATCTGATATCCAGATCCCTCAAAAAAGCCTAACATAAAGAGATGTGATTTTTTAAAGAATTAAATAAAATTTTATTAATTAAAATAAAACATTCGACAAAGATAAGATACTTTTAATATGACGAGGCTGCTGAAAATATTTCGTTAATGTAAACTTATTAAAAAAAAAAATATTTGAAAGTAATTCTTAATCAGTTTTCTTTAGAGTCATTTCAAGGATTATATCAATTTAAAGAATGACCTGATTATGCAAGTTTTTTTTTTTTTTTTTTTTTTTTTTTTTTTTTTTTTTACATTTTCGAACATTGTTGAAAAGAGTTTACGAACTCGGTTTCGATTTGATAATTAAATCGTTCACTAACTTCTGTTCTGTTTAAGAATATGACATTTAAAATGAGTTCAACATTTTCCAACCTCATTGATTAAATTAAATATTCATGAATATTTGAATTAAATTTACTGACATCTGATCTCCAGATCCTTCAAAAAAGCCTAATATAAAGAGATGTGAATTTTTAAAGAATTAAATAAAATTTCATTAATTAAAATACAACATTCGACAAAGATAAGATACCTTTAATATGACGACGCTGCTGAAAATATTTCGTTAATGTAAACTTATTTTAAAAAAAAATATTTAAAAGTAATTCTTAATCAGTTTTCTTTAGAGTCATTTCAAGGATTATGTCAATTTAAAAAATGACCAGAAAATATTACGCAATATATATATATATTATTCTTTTTAATGATTTCCAACATTGCTGAAAAGATTTTATGGATTCGGCTTCGAAATCATAAGAGTCATTGTAGGATTACGTAACTAAAAAGTAACCAGAAAATATTATGTGATTATGAAAGCTTTTTTGTATTTTTAAGGCTTTCCAACATTAGTGAAAAGAGATTATGAATTCGGTTTCGATTTCATAATTAAATTGTTCACTTAACTTCTGTTCTCGTTATAAATAGTGACATTTGAAATGAATTCAACAGTTTCTAACCTCAGTGCTTAAATTTAATTTTCATGAAGATTTGAATTAGATTCACTGACATGTGATCTCCAAATGCCTGAGAAAACCTTAACATAAAGAGCTGTGAATTTTTAAAGTTTTAATAAATTTGTAATTAATTAACGTAAAACATTATGGCAAAGTGAAATACGTTACGTTTTAAAATGACGAGGGTGAGGAAAACATATCGTTTATGTAATCTTCTTAAAAAGAAAGTTGTTTAAAAATAATATAAAAGTTATTAAGATTTCTTTAGAATCATCATTAATATCACTTTAAAAAATAACCAGACAATATTACGTTTTAACAAATATATAAAGATTATACCAGTAGATGGCAGCACTAGACGATAGTCCTAATATTAGCAGCTGACAAATAGTTTTCTCCCATGATCCCCTGCGATATGTTTTCCGCAGAGTGCTTTAGAGTATCGTTTCGGAAAGGGTGCAAAATGCCCGCTGTTTCGCTTTTTTTTCCCCCGGAGTTTTTATGAGAGGCGGGAAGTGATGAAACGTTTGCGAATCAATGTTCCATGAATCATTGTTTTTCTTCTGAAGTTCCTTACTATGTAAATATGTACAGTCATCCTGTAAATAGCAATATGTCTTGTAGTATAGAGTTTTATTAAACATACTTTCTACTAAAGTATAGAATGGCGTTCCTTTTGCAGTAATGAGTCTCTTATTAAATATTGCGGCGTCTTCTCATGGAAAATAAGTAGCTATAACGTGATTATGAATGATCCTTTTGTCTTTTTAATGCTTTAAGTGTTTATAAATTCGATTTCTCTTGCGGTCTGTGTGACTGAGCTTTAACTTGTGTAATTATAGTCTGATTACCATGTAATTTATATATCTTATTGAGCTTTACTATGACATTTCGGGTAGAGAAAATGAAGTGTGGATCATTTATAGTTCGCTTACATGGGCACACAAAATAATGTCGTTGCATGAAAGTTAATGGGGCAAAATTGCTCGCAGTGTATTTTAATTTCCATTTTTTTTAAACTTATCAAAATTTATATACATCACTGATGGGCACTATAAAATGATTACGGTAGAATATGGTATGTATAGAATTTATCATTCATTTATAGGTATACGCACAATAATTCCTTTACAGTTCTACGTATGAGCAATAATGTATAAACGAGCAAAGTGCATAAATGCTGTATACAGTGCTGCAGAAAGGAATTCCGAGTATATTTTCGCTTACTGGCAGAAGTTTTCTAAGGGTAATTTCCAACTGAGTTATGCGTTTCAAAAGATATTTAAATTTATGCGTATTATGTAGTATGTATGCGATTTTACAAATCATATACAGTGGTGCGCAAAATAATTCATGTATTTTCTGACTATTGATTGTAAGTTAGAATATTTTATTTGTGTTGATAATGGCTTCTACGGAACCGAAACGTGTATAATAAAACATGTCTAAGAAAACTTTTCTTAATGTTTTTATCGTTTGTTTTAAAAATATTTCAGCATTGAAAAGAAGTATATCAAAAGGGATAACAAAAAACGTTTTAGGTAGCTTTCATTACAAAAAGCTACCTATTGCAGCCGTTCGGAGGAAAACGACTTCAAAAAATTTTGGTATATTTTCATCGATCATGACCCCCAGACCCCGAAACCACCCTCCGTTCAAAATTGATATATATATATATATATATATATGACCTTTGTCACACTGTAACTCTCGTATTTATGAACCGATTTCGATGTAATTCGGTGTGTACATAGTACATACCAATGTCTCGATCGAGTTCGTTGACCAGCTTCATCCGCTATTTTGTTTCAAAATGGCGACCATTTAGAATTTTAAAAAAAATTAAAATTTGAAATGTGGTACCAAAAAATTGAAAATGGAAAAATATTTTTATCTTATGTATTTGAGCTTTATACAAAGATTCCGGAGCAGTTGTTGTTTCGTCTATATCTTAAAAAATGGCTGAGTTATAGCATTTTGAATTTCTAGCGTGGCTGACATTTTGAAACGTCCTGAATTTTGTTACGCGATAAAAGGTGTATTTATGAACCGATTTCGATGTAATTCAGTGTGTACATAGCACATACCAATGTCTCGACCGAGTTCGTTGGCCAGATTCATTCGCCATCTTGTTTAAAAATGGCGGCCATTTAAATTTTTAAGAAAAATTTAAATTTGAAATGTGGTACCAAAAAATTGGAAATGGAAAATATTTTTTTCTTATGTATTTGACCTTTATAAAAAGATTCCGGAGCAGTTTTTGTTTCGTCTATATCTTAGAAAATGGCTCATTTATAGCATTTTGAATTCCTAGCGTGGCTGACATTTTGAAACGTCCTGAATTTTGTCACGCGATAAAAGGCGTATTTATGAACCGATTTGGATTTAACTTCGTTTATATATAGTACATACCAATGTCTCGACCGAGTTCGTTGGCCAGCTTCATTCGCCATCTTGTTTAAAAATGGCGGCCATTTAAATTTTTAAGAAAAATTTAAATTTGAAATGTGGTACCAAAAAATTGAAAATTGAAAATATATTTTTTTTATGTGTTTGACCTTGATAAAAAGATTCCGGTGTAGTTTTTGTTTCGTCTATATCTTAAAAAATGGCTGAGTTATAGCATTTTGAATTTCTATTGTGGCTGGCATTTTAAAACGACCTGATTTTTGTCACGCGATAACAGGCGTATTTATGAACTGATTTGGATGTAACTTGGTCTGTACATAGTACATACCAATGTCCCGACCGAGTTCGCTGGTCAGCTTCGTTCGCCATCTCGTTTCAAAAGGACTGCCATTTAAAAAAATTAAATTTTAAATTTAAAATGAGTTATCATAAAATTCAAAAATGAAAGATTTTTTTATGTGTTTGACCTTGACACAAAGATTCCGGAGCAGTTTTTGTTTCGTATATATCTTAGAAAATGGTTGAATTATAGCACTTTGAACTTCTAGCAAGGCTGACATTTTGAAACGATCTGATATTTGTCACGTGATAACGCACGTATTTATTATCCTATTTCGATGTAAGAAGGCATGTGGATAATATATCGTAATGTCTCGACCAAGTTCGCTATCCAACTTCATCAGCCATCTTGTTTCAAAATGGAGGCCATTAAATTATAAAAAAATATATATTTAAAGTGAGGTGCAAAAAATTTAGAAATTGAAAAAGATTTCTTTCTTAAGTATTTGACCATGATATAAAGATTCCGGAGCATTTTTTATTTTGTCTTTATCTTAAAATATGGCTCTGATATAGCAGTTTGCATTTCTAATGCGGGTGACATTTTGAAAAAGTCTGATTTTTTGCCTGTGACAGCACTCGTATATATCAACCGATTCCGATGTGAGTGAGCATGTACACAGCAATTACTAAGGTCTTGACCAAGTTCACTGGTTAGCCTCATCCACCATGTAGTCTTAAAATGGTAGGCACTTTAAGAAATCGCCGAATTTGGCAGCCAAATATAAGTTACTTAAAAGAAAAGCAGCTTGGATAAAGCTGACTAATTTTGCGAAATTCTCATTCATTATATTGATAAAAATTAGTATTGAATCTCCTATATTCGGTTTCCACTAAATTGAGCTTCGTGTGTTTGAATAATATAAGTTGGCTTTATTAAAATAAGGAATATGAAAGCTACCTCTTCTTCCCGACACTGGCCGGAAGGACTTTTTTGAAAATTAAATGTCACCTTTGAAAATTTAAAATTTATTTAAAATTTGAATATGCAGATGACCGCCAAAGCTGAATTTATGCATATGACATAATTGCAGATATTTTACGTCGACTGATAAAATTATTTTTCTTCTACTATAATAGTTTAAAAATAGCGTAGCAAAGTCTGTTTTTCTTTCTTTTTTTTCCGCATCGCTTTTAACTGTCCCAAATCTAAAACTTAAGTGATTGTATTAGTTATACGTAACGTTTCTTTAATAATATGCATTGGTTGAAATGATAAATTAATTTATGTAATAAAAAAAACTGTTTAATGATCTCCATTATTACTTCTGGAAAATATGCCTTAACTGTACACTTGAATGTTGAGAGCTTTGAACCATACTAAATGATTGTATGAAAGTTCATCCGTGATCTATTGTTTACTTAATAATAAAGCAATTTTACATAATACAACTGTTCAGGAACAATATAATTAATTATTAATTACACGGTTATAGATAATTTAAATAGATAAAATACTACATTTTTTACCTAAAATATTTATTTTAACAGTCGCAGTACTAAGATGGGGTGAATTTGACCCCATCTGAAGATTTTGCAGTTATGTTTCTCATTTTGAATATATATGTCAAAATTATTTTCTAGAAATTATCCTATAAAGGTCTCTTTTATGATTTTGTTTACTTTGTAAGTTTCGCACAGTTAATTTTCCTTGTTTATTTGTAGAAATTGCGAAAGGGGTCACATGGACCAAATCTTAGGAAATCAGGGGAAAAAAAATAAAAGCTTTCGATTATTTAACATGTTTCAAGAGAGAGAAAGAAATTTTTGGTATCCTACCAAGTATAGTCTACTAGATAACACTGTGGGTACAATCTTACAATGCAAACGAGTGTAGGCGCCTCCCTCATTTCATTATTGCTTTGTTCTCGTGCTCAGGTGGGTGTAATTTTCGCTATTCAATAAAAGGAATTGTCGCGTCGTATGAATATTAAAATTACCTAAATGGGGGCCTGAATTACCTATAGGGCCCATATATAGCCCTTTTTAAAACTTAGGCATTTAAGCAATATTTTGGTCTTAGCACTGCGAGTGCTACAATATTTTTTTTTAAACATAATTTGGAATACATCCTGGAAGTTTTATCAAACTATGGGTCGTAATTTCGAATAAAATATTCTATGTAAGTATATTTTTTTTAATGAGGTTTATTTTTAATCGAAAAAAAAAAAGAATCCATAAGTAAATCCACTTTATTATATACAAAAAATTTTGAAAGAAAATTGCATTATTGGATTCAGAATTTTTTTTTTAAGAAATCGACGTATATATATATATATTAAAAAAATATTTCTATATTCTAAATTTTTTTCTTCCGATTTAATTTCAAATGTTTACAGCTATTTGATGTATACTTTGATATTGCAATCGTAGAATTTGAATTATTGTAAAAGTTTATATTCCGTTGAAAAGATTGCCATTTTAAATCAGTTTCCAATTTCAGAAATGCGATTAAATATTCAGGAACACTTTGAATTAATTTCGTTGAAGTCTGATTTCTAGATACGTAAAAATCATTAATTTATAATACGTAAACAATTATTAATTTATGTAGACTCTAATGAAATTCCATATTATTAAAATAAAACTACCTTTAAGATGTCGATGCTACTTAAAATTCTATAATAATACAATCTTGTTCAAAAGTAAATTTATTTTAAAATAATTTGTATAAAGCTCCCTTTACATGGGCATTCTTTTTTTAAGATTATCTATCTATCTATATATATATATATGTGTGTGTGTGTGTGTGTGTGTGTATTATCAACTGTTGCTATAGAAAATCGTTGAACATAGTTTAAATAGGCTAAATTGCTATAGAGTAAGGGATCCCAAACTTTTAGGCGAACGTGCCACTAAATTGAAGTTCATGCCTTCGCGTACCACCAGATAATAAACATTAAGCTAATACAAAGAAACCTGTCTAAAACAGAATATTTCACCATTTTTTACTTAGCAGGTTTTACTATATTTAAAAATGTTTTATTGCATTATTAAATTTTTACTTAGATTGACTTCTTTATATTAAAATTCAAATAAAATATAGTATCATCATTACGTTATACATACATTTTTTCTTTAGAAAAATGAAAACCTAATGACATATTCGCGAACACTGATTCACATATAGTAGGTTTAGGCTGCTGTTTCTGCAGGCGAAAACACTCGCGAGCTAATGCTAAACCAATGGGGAGGTTATTTTCTAATATCTCGTTTGCAGTTGGACATTTTTAAATAATTTTCATTGCATTGGATAGCTGAGGTCCATCTCAATATCGCTCCTTTTTTACTTTCTCGATTTTTGTTGCAGATATGATTTAGAATGACACTTTCATTTTCGGAACCGGTTTTGCAAGTGAAAGTAACTTTATAAAAAAATATCTGCAGCCAAAGCAGCCTTGGACCTCAATTATTCAATGCAAAAAGAAAAAAAAATGTCGAAATGCAAACGAGATATTAGAAAATAACCTCCAGATAGGTTTAGCATTAGCTCGCCAGTGTCTTCGTTTGCAGGGATAGAAGCCTTAACACAATGACGACGGGAAACGAGAATTCCCATTTTTATTCAAAAAACATCTTGACTAAGGTCGTGGCTTCTACCTTACAGAAAGTGCATTTATATCATGTTGTCCATATTGTTTTAGATTGTAAGACATTTTATATTAAATTCGTACATTGAAAGATATTTACGGATGCATAAATTTTGGAAAGCTATCTAGAACTCCAATGTGCTAAAGACTTGCAGAACAGGGAGCAGCTTCTAATGTTTTAAAATTCAGATTTGGTAAAACTTGCCCGTCTGCAATATGTTAATTGGACAGTGTTTTTTGTTTTGTTAATGAGAAGTATCAATTATAGTTTCATCATGTCTGGTTCAGTATTAGTTACTTTAGCCATAAGCCAGATTCGATGTTTAATTTATTCTTATATTTGTTGTTTTCGCGTTTACTTACAGCTACACAAACAAAAAAAAATCATGATTACTCTTCTGTCCTTACTCGGAATGTAAAAACATGTTCAAAATTACACTTGGAAAACTTTTTTACTTTAACCCTTTATAAGGCATTTTAATTATGTTGCTAAAATGTTAAAATGACATAATGTCACCAGAATTGAAAGACAAATAAATTTGAAGGTAATTAAAAGCTATTCGTATGCCCAAGCTTGGCGAGTGTAAACTTTGAACTAGTGCTAAATTTTATTTCTTTTTCACATTTTTTATTCTTTCTTATAGTAGTTCTTGCAACTATAGCTTTATCTATATTTAAATATAACTTTAGCTTCCTTTCAAGTTCTTAACTTTAACTTTTTTTTATCTCTACTTATGCTAGTACCTATCATTAATATTTTCCCCTTTAAAATGTAGTTTTAAACAACTACACCTTCTCTTATTCTCAATGGCTCATTAATTTGTAAGACATCATATCTACAGCCTGGGTGTTAAGTTGCCTATAACTAGGAAACCCCCCAATGCTGCTCAACTGTTCAGCAAGATGCACTATAAAAGCAAAGTTTTATTAAAATATTATTTTAACGATAAGGCATTTGGTGAAGAGTAAGTGGGATAAATACTTCCCACTGCCTTATAATGTGTTAACGCCGCAAATTCAATCAATTTTCCTCGTATGTCCATGTATCTATATTTTACCTTCAGATAATTCAATTAAAAACATGTTTAAAGACATTTTTCCCATCATTTTAAAAGTGTTTCATTGATTAATTTTAAAAGTAGGTCTTTACAATTTTTTTATATCAATCTATTAGTTATATACTTTTAATTCTGGAAATCCGATTGTGTACTGAGCTTAATTTGCAGAATCTATAGAAGCTTGCTGTAACAAACGTTTTTAGTAACAAAAAGGACAAAGAATAAAAGAAAGAAAGAAAGGGGTAAAGGATTTACAATCCCTAAATTGAATTCGAAAAATTTTCAAAATTTCTAGCACGATAAATTCAGGCAGTTTTTTATTTCATATTAACGTACTATATTGTGTAATTTCACGTAGCAGTATTGTACTTTCGCGTACCAGTAGCAACAGTTTTGCGTACCAGTACTGGTACGCGCACCGAAGTTTGAGAACCTCTGCTATAGAGCATACTTTTTAAAAAGATAGATTTTAATTCTACTTTTAAAGATGCTATCCGTGGCATTTCACAATTTTGTATTTTTTGGTTAAAAAAATCTTTTTTTTAAACATAAATTTTGATTTAACGCTGAAGGCATAGAAACAAAAAGCGAGATTGTTCATCAATTTTTTCATATAAATATTGTAAACTATTTAAGATTTTTGTTGTGAAAATTCCAGTATTTTAATTGATTTTGTTTCGTATAATACAAATTTTAAAATTTTATTTCTTATCTTATGTTTTTTAAAGGAAGTATGGAAGGAAAGTCTTTTTGCAAGCAAATGCCATATATTCCAATATATCTGCGGTATAATTTATTTGTAACAATGAAATTAAGTTACTCAATTACATTCAATTTTAATTATACGGAGTGACTTTTGAAATCATTGCAGCAATTTCTACTTTAAATAATTAAATTAAATATGCAGGAATAATCCAATTAAATTAGCTGACATTTGGTACCAAGGTGTAGCAGTAAAATCTAAACGTAAATATCTATGAATTAAAATATATATATATATATAAATTTTTATGTAATGCATTATTTGAAAATTATCCTGTATTAAAAATACCGAAAACATACTATTTAAATATTAAAAAAAATTAATATTTATGTAATTGTTTCATATATTTTAACAATTTTTTTTTTAATAAAAAAATATTGAATTTTCTAACGCAATTTTATTTTGTTTTAAATTTGAAACTATACATTTTTTGTTTCTTTATCCTACGATTCAATGTATTTCATTATTTTAATTCTACAGTGCCTTAACTGCCAGCCACATTTATTGTTTCAAAGTTATATAAAAGTATTCTGAAATTTTACTTAGTGAATAAATGAAATCAGTACCACATAAAACCAAGTAAGGATTGAATAAATAGATTTTCTGAACCAAAACATGGTTAAGTTATTTAAAATATCTAGATTTCAGCAGATATGATAATGAGTTCTGGATGCATTATTGAATTTAAAGAGTTCAAGAGGAAATAACTTTTAGATTGTTGGTTGAAAATGAACAACTGCCCTGTGTATATGTGTATCGCTAATAGCTTAGGTAGTCTAAGTGACATCATTATAAACAAATTTGTCAAAAGGATGACAGTCATGAAGGTGACTAAAATGGCACACTTTTAAATTGTCCTATTACAATCCTCAGGCAACAGTATCCTCGTGACTTCATTTTGAAGTCAATCTGGACAAGTTCTGATTAACTTCAACCTGGTCACAAAATGAAGCATATCGACTTATCTGTAACGCAAAAGCGACTCATTTTCCAACTCATGCGACAACAATGTGAAAAATACGATTTGTATTTGTGTCACGGCAATTTAAAATTTTAGTCTGTTTCGGGTATGTGTGCTACTAAGAAACTTAAAAAAATATCGAATTTTTTAGCAAGAAAAAAATAAATAAATGTATTAAATAATATTTTTATGCTATTACGAAATACATGTTATGTCTTTCTTTCACTTTGTTTTATTTTTTGTTTAGTAACAAAATATATTTTTAAATTATTTATTTAGCATTCCGTTAGTATTTTGTTAAATATTTAAAGAATTCTGTTTTATTGCAACCGCAGAATTAATTTATTCACTAACATCCTGTTCTCGTTGAAAAGAGTGACATCTGAAATGAATTTAACAATTTCCAACCTCAGTGAGTAAATTGAGTAATCAAGAACATTTCAATTAAATTCGTCGATATCTGATCTCCAGACACCTGGTAAAATCTAAATATAAAAGTTTTGAATCGTTTAAAAGTTGAAACAAAAAATTCTATTTATTTAAAGTAAACTCAAATATGAGTTACTTTAACAATGACTATGCTATTAAAAGATATTTTTTTTTACTTATAATCACATTGAATAAAGAATTTATTTCATTTAGAAGGAAATTTTTCTTAGATGCATCATTTAAAAATATATGTATCATACAAAAACGCATAATAATAATAATAATAATAATAATAATAATAATAATAATAATACATTTTGTGGGGTTTTTTTTATTCTTTTATATATTTTAATAATTTAAAAATTTCAATATGTCATTCGAAAAAATTTCGATAAAATTTCTTACACAATTTGATTTAAGAATTTAGGTAATTTATAAATATGAAGTATTATGCTTTGCTGCCAACCTTTGGTATTTTTTCGAAACGAAATTAAATTATTCTACCAGAAGATTTATTTAATAAAGGAAATGAAGAAAGTACTATACATACCTATAACATTTTAAATATTTTTTTCTTATTCTAAGCATATTTATTTTAATTTAAGAATAAAAAGGTGTATATGTTAATATCTTTTTACAAAATATATTATTTTCAAAACTTCTACACACTACTACGTTCAATCTCTGTTACATCCTTCATTTCAAAATCAGCAACTGCCAAATATATATGAGTATGTTAATACATTTCAGGGTTTTTAGAAAATAAGCCTTTTATTTTGTATATTTTATTTTTCTGCACATTAAATGGTAAATTTAATGATTATTTATTTTCATAAATAATAGAGTATATGTCTATTGACTAAATATTATTTAACCATTTTTTATATTTAAACAAGAATCATTTATGATTTCATTTAAATTTCACTCTCTTTTTGATAAATGTAAATTAGTATAGGTGTTGCTATTTATAAAAATTGTAGTTTATTTTATTTTATTATCATTTATTTTTAATGAAAGAAAGGATATTTAAAATATTTACGTAACACCCAATCAATTATTCGTACTTATGTTTTTCGAAACATTGTATTTAACTATTCACAGAAAAATTAATAAAACGTTCAGGATTAATTTATGAAATATTTCAAAATAATTTTTGACACTTCATTAAACCGACTACTTGATTTTACGGATATTCGATTTATATTTAAATAAGAATAAGTATCAAATCCCTCAAATTGTGTGCTATTAATACATATACATAAAATATTTAACTTTTTATTCTTACTCAATTTCTAGTAATTATATATATATATATATATATATATATATATATATTGTAAACTAGAATCGATTTTTATTTCGTTTAAATTTAACCTTTAATAAACGTAACTCGTCATAGTTTTTACTATTGAAAAACATCAGCAATATGTTTTTTAATTTCAATTTGAAAATGCAATAAGAAAAGAATATTTAAAATATTTACTTAACATCCAATTAATTATTCGTACTTACGGCTTTCTAAACAGCCTATTAAACTATGAACAGAAAAAACAATAAAATTATCAGGAGGAAATTAAAAAAAAAATTCAAAATAATTTTTCATAACCCATTAAATCGATTAATATTAGTACTTTATTGAACGGCTATTCGATTTATATTTAATTAAGAACAAGAATCATATCCTTTAAGTTATGCGCTATTAAATCATGATCAACAAAATATTTTAGATATTAAACTTCATTCTTATTAACATCCATTTAACTAACTTTATATATTTTTATGTAAATTAGAATAGGTTTTTATTTCGTTTAAATTTAACTCTCTTTATAATGAACGTAAATTTATATATTTTTCTTTTTATTATTAAAAAACACCAGTATTTTTTTTTATATCGATTTAAAAAAATAATGGAAAAAACATTAAAATATTGATAATTACTTTTTCTCATTTTCAGTTCTCAAATCATCATATTTAACTATGCACAGAAAAATAAATAAATATTCAGGAGGAAGTTATATGATATTTCAAAATGTTTTTTCGTACTTCATTAAACCGATATATACTTAATTGAATATATATTCGATTTATATTTATATAAGAACAAGTATCAAATTATTTAAATCATGTGCTATTAATACATAATCATAAAATTCTTTTAAACATTTAATTTTTTTTATTACCTTCCATTTAATTACCTTTATATATTTTGTTTGTAAACTAGAATCGATATTTTATTTTGTTTAAATTTAACTCTCTTTTTAATAAACGTAAATTGTCATAGTTCTTACTATTAAAAAAATAGCAGTAATTTATTTTTATTTCGATTTGAAAAAAACAAAACAAAATATTAGTGAAATAAACTTTAAAATATTGACGTAATGAGGCAAACAATAATTCGCATTTCTAGTTCTCAAAACAGCAGATTTAACTGTGCACAGAAAAATTAATAAAATATTCGGGAGGAAGTTATATGATATTTGAAAATAACTTTTCATACTTCATTAAAGCGAATAATATTACTAACTTAAACGCCTATTCGATTTATATTTAAATAAGAGTAAGAATTAAATCCTTTAAACTAAGTGCTATAATACATAATCATAAAAATGTTTTAAACATAGAACTTTATTACTTTCTTCTATCTTCAACAGAAGAAAGTATTAATTTTAACACAATTATTCTAATTGGTAAGTAAATCATATTAGATGTAAATTTTCAAAATCTTATATGATTTATTTACCAATTAGAATAATTGTGTTACAATTAATTTAGTGTAATTACGTATCCAGCGATTTCTGGAGTTCCATTACCTGTGATTTATTCTGTTGAGCTGAGCCAGGTTTCAGACCAGATGCTATAATCATTAAGGTTAGCTGGGTGAAAAAGTTCCACCAGATTCGTCCGGGATAGCTTAGATGGTAGAGCACTGGCGGCTTCAGCTAGGAGATTCCTGGTCCGGACATTTTTCGCCCAGTTGGAAATTTACATATAATATGATTTTTTTATCAATTAGAATAATTGTGTTAAAATTAATCTAGTGTAATTGACTGAAGCAAAAATTTAAGATGAAAGTCAAAGTTGATATAGTATTGAACTAATAAAAATGAAATATTGACATTTGTAACTACACTGTAAAAAAAATTCTGTAGCTCTACAGATGTAAAGTTACATGCTTACTAAACTGTCATCTGTAACTGTACAAAAAAAGCTGCAAATCTACAAAACTAGTTTCTGTAAAGCTACAGAAATCTGCAACTTTACAAATGAATCTATTAAAATTGCAGTAATCTTACTAAAATTTTATCTGTAAACCTGGCTGTAGTTACATGAAAAGTTCTAGTCATCCCAGTTTCCTAAAAAATTCTTAGTAACCTTACAGATTTTTTGATTTTCGGCGCAAAAGTGTGTCTGTTACATGAATATTTGTTGTTGCCGTTACATAAAAAATTCTAGGAATCCCAGTTTTCTAGAAAAACTTTAGTAACTTTACAGATTTTTTTTTTTACAGTGTACAATTTGAAATATTAAAATGCATGAAATAGAAGAAAGTTTTGGGATTGGCACGCCCAACTAATTCTTATTATCTACCATTTAATTGCCTATATATATATATATATATATATATATATATATATATATATTGTAAAATAGAATCAATTTTTTATTTCGGTTAAATTTAAATCTCTTTATAATGTACGTAAATTTTCATATTTTTACTATTAAAAAGTAGCCGTAATTTATTTTTATTCCGATAAAAATAATAATAATATCGGAAAAAACTTTAAAATATTGACGCAATCAGACAAACAGTTATTCGCATTTTCAGTTCTCAAGACTGCATATTTAACTATGAAAAGAAAAATTAATAAAATATTTCAAAATAATTTTTCGTACTTCATTACACCGAGTAATATCACTTAATAGGCTATTTGATTTATATTTAAATAAGAATAACAATCGACGATTTTTATTTCGTTTAAATTTAACCTTTTTTTAATAAACGTAAACTGACACAGTTTTTACTTTTAAAAAACAGCAGTAATTTATTTCTTTATCAAATTGAAAAAAAGTAATAGTGAGAGAAACTTTAAAATATTGACGTAAGCATCCAATTAATTATTCGCTTTTTTAGTTCTCAAAACGGTAGATTTAACTATGCAGAGAAAAAGATATTAAAATATTCAGGAAAACGTTATATCACATTTCAGAATAATTTTTCATATCTCTTTAAACCGAATATTATTACTTAATTGAACTGCTCTTCGATTTATATTTAAATAAGAATAAGAATAAAAAACTTTAAATTATTTGCCATAAATGCATAATCATAAAAATGTTTTAAACATAAGGGTAATTAATTGGAAGTTAATAATTATTAACTTCCAATCAATTACCCTTATATATTTTTTGTAAACTAGAATCGATTTTTTATTTCCTTTAAATTTAACTTTCTTTTTAATAAACATAAACTGTCATAGATTTTACTATTAAAAAATAGCAGTACTTTATTTTTTATATCGATTAAAAATAAATAATAATAAAAGAAACTTTAAATTATTGACGTAAGCATCCAATCAATTATTCACATTTTCAGTTCTCAAAACAGCATATTTAACTATGCAAAGAAAAAATAATAAAATATTCAGTAGGAAGTTGCAAAATATTTCAAAATGATTTTTCATACTTCATTAAACCAAATAATATTACTTAATTGAACTGCTATTTGATTTATATTTAAATAAGAATCGTATCCTTTAAATTATGTTTCTTAAGAACTTTCATTTAATTACCTTTATATATTTTTTGTAAACGAGAATCGATTTTTTATTTCGTTTAAATTTAACTTTCTTTTTAATAAACGTAAACTGTCATAGATTTTACTATTAAAAAATAGCAGTACTTTATTTTTATATCGATTAAAAAAAATAATAATAAAAGAAACTTTAAATTATTGACGTAAGCATCCAATCAATTATTCGCATTTTCAGTTCTCAATACAGCATATTTAACTATGCAAAGAAAAAATAATAAAATATTCAGTAGGAAGTTGTAAAATATTTCAAAATGATTTTTCATACTTCATTAAACCAAATAATATTACCTAATTGAACTGCTATTTGATTTATATTTAAATAAGAATCGTATCATTTAAATTACGTTTCTTAAGAACTTTGATTTAATTACATTTATATATTTTTTGTAAACGAGAATCGATTTTTTATTTCGTTTAAATTTAACTTTCTATTTAATAAACGTAAACTGTCATAGATTTTACTATTAAAAAATAGCAGTAATTTAGTTTTATTTCTCTTAAATATATATAAAAAAAATAATAGTGAACGAAACTTTAAAATATTGACACAAGCAGCCAATCAATTATTCGCACTTTTAGTTCTGAAAACAGCATTTAACGGTGCACTGAAAAATTAATTTATGCGTCAGATCTATCCTTTCATAGTGAAATAAACGGCAACGGAAATCAATTTAATACTTCCGAAGCTTAATGATTAAATAAAACATTGAAATGGAATAGAATTAAATTTCGTTGACGGTTGAATGGTATTGCCATCAAAATGATTTGATGTGAAAAGGTATAAGTTTCTGAAGGCTTCAATAAAATATTTCTGAATTAAATATATTCATAATTCGTAAGGAAAATTATTATATCAATAACAATTTAAAAAGAGGAGATGGATATTTAAGAAAGATCTATAATAAATTAAAGATATTATTTTGAAACCTTAAAAGTATTTTCTGCTTAAAAATTTCAAACTTCTACAGAAATTTTAATGCACAAAATCTCTTGATAATGAAAAATTAATTTTATATCAGTTGCATATATAAAACAAGTGCAATTAACTAAATTCAAATATCAATCATGATTATCAAATATAATTGCCAAGATAAAATGTATTTATTAAGGTATCTCGAAACAAATGGATATGCTTTTGGAATTCGATTTCTATGTAATTCAACTAAATATTACCTATTATGTATCCAATTTTGAAAGGATAATAACGCCGAAATGGTTTATATTGTAACAGTAGGATTAAAACCTCATAAATTTTTAAGTAAATTTAATTTATATATATATATATGTATATATATATATATATATATATATATATATATATATATATATATATATATATATATATATATATATATATATATGTATGTATGTATGTATAACGTTTTGAAAGGTGCAAGGTAAAACTAGTTTTGTGCACCAGGTGCAAAGCAGCTCTTATATGCACACAAATGATATAGTTTTTAGTCAAAAAGTATGAAATTTTATGAAAACATTCGGTGTGCAAAAACAAGATAACATTAAAAAGCTTTAAACAATTGAAACATGAACAAAAAACACAACTCCTAGCTCTTCGAAAGGTTGGGGGAGGCAATAGTTTGATACTTCAGTACTTCTACAACCTTCCGAAGGGCTAGGGGTTATGTTTTTTGTCATTTAATTGTTTAATGCTTTTCATCGATTTTTTTTCATAAAATTTCATATTTTTCGGATAATATATATATATATATATATATATATATAATAAAATAAACTGTCCTCACATCAGCATTAAATCAAAATTCAACATACAAAGAATGTTAAGTATTCATTAAATATCTTACGAACACGCATGAAGTTAATTAATAAAATAGGATGTTCTTTTCAATTATGACAAAAAATTGAATAAGAAATTTCAGTTGAAAATAAGAACCAATATTGTTTACTGTTTAGCAAATATTGTTGAAGTAAAAATCTTTTATCAAATTATGAAATCTAAGGAGTCTTTATACCTATTGTTATTAATAATGAGGCATGTAAGTTCAGTAAACATTGAAAAAGAAACTAAGATGAAAATTTACAATTCCAAGTACTTAAAAAATACATATAGAATAATGCACTACATACAATAAATATCAACTTAAATAAATTAGTGTGTGATAAATTTACTTACTGGTATTTTTATTTTATTAGTTTTATTTAATATACAATAATAAATACAGGTATTTTATTTATGTATACATATATATTTATCTCATTTTTCTTATTGTTTTCTTATTATTCTTATTATATATTTTTTTGACACTGAGAATATGTCTTTTAAAAACAATTTTTTTTTAAAATTTTAAACAAATATTTTTATTTAATACGATTCTTTTGATTTAATTATTATTTTGATATCATAATATTGCAAACAATATTTTTACATTAGAGACTATACTGAATTTTTTAAAATTTGAACTTTATTCCTAAACAGTGGCGAGATATTTAAACCATTACCTAAAATGTTACTATAATCGTGATAAAACAAATGTGATTCACAGAAAAAATTAATTTTAACTTAGTTTACGTTATAGTTAAGTATCGCAAATAAGTTTTATAATAATTATTATTAATTTATGTTTAAATTTTAAATAATACAGTAAAAAATCACACAAAAAATATTTCATAAAATAAATTCTAAATTTTTAATTTAAACTCCACGTTTTCTTTTACCCAGCGTATAAATAATTAAATATATTTTTTAAATGTTACAAAAATCGACGATTTTTAATAGCTTTATATTTAATATGCAACGTTTAGAGTTTGTTAATTTTTTTAAGCAAATAAAATATAAAATAAAAAAATAATAGCAATAAATAATAATAGTAAATATTAGTAATAACAAAATAATTTCATAATATGGATATTTATTTATGTTTTAGAATTTACTGGATTATGTAATAATATTAACCTTAATAAGTTAATTTGTCATTATGTAATGCGATTGGAAACTAAATAAATAATTTATTTTTTTATTATAATTTTATTTGCTTTAAATAAAAAATATTAATAGTAATAAATAATAATAAATAACAAAAGTAAATAATATTAAACAGTAATAGCAAATAATAGTAGTAAAAATAACAGTAATAAAAAATAAATAGTAAATAATAAGAGTAAAAAATAATAGCAATAAATAATAATAGTAAAAAATAATAATAGCAAAATAATTTCATTAAAAAAAATAAATGCCTAATTTGTTTTAAGAAAAAGAAACAACGTATAAGGGCACAAATAAAATGTGTTTAAAAGCATACAGCTGTTTCAAAACCTCTAAGGTTTCCTCACCAGTGCTTAAAATAAAAGTTAAATTAAGCACTGATGAGGAAACCTTGGAGGTTTTGAAACAGCTGTATGCTTTTAAACACATTTTATTTGTGCCCTTATACATTGTTTCTTTTTCTTAATATATTGGCACAAAGTACAATTCTTCCCCACTTTTTATGCCTAATTTGTTATTTAAACATCGCATTTTCTTTACTGAATGTTTTAATAAATAAATATATTTTTAAAAGTAATGCCAAAATAATGTTTTTAGGCGCTTTATATTTAATTTGTAACGTTTTCAGTTTTTTGAGATATTTTTTAACACAATAACTGGATATTTATTAATGTTTTAGAATTTACTGGATTTTTTTATTAAAATTGAACTTAATAATTCAACATTGGATAACAATTTTAGAATTTTAATTAATACTTTTGTGGTTTTACTTTAATTTTATTTTCTTTAAATAAAAAACAAAACGAAACAATGAGATTATGTAAATATGAAAAGAATAAAATCAATGTTCAACTTACCACGTCAATAATTTGTTGTAATGTGAGGCCAAAACTGAGCAGGAGGGGTTCCGATTCGTTTGCGACGGGTCTTTCAAGGACGTTGTAATCGTTTAGAAGTTTATTAAGGAGTCTTTTCTCGTGCGGGCCTTGCTCCGATTCTGAAATATAAAAAAACATATAACATTTTAAAATACGTTCACTCAGTCTTTTCATATTAATTTTTACTTTTAATTATTATAAAAAACATTAAATAATGAGACACAATTTTTTTTTATAAATCTTCGACAAAAATCTGGATTACCCTTTCAAAGGCAGTGATCACAAGTGTGAAAATCATAATTTTAATTCAAAACTGCTAACCTTCAACCACAATAGTTTAATAATATTTTTACTTTTATATTGCATGAGAAGAAAAGCAAGTTTTTATTTCCTAAAAAAATCCGTTTGTAAATATATATAGTATATATATATATGTAAATTCGGTTTATGGTGTCAGTTGCCGCAATCCGAAAAATCTAGAACAGACTATTCCTGTTCTTCTGGTCAAGGGTCCATTCTTCCTCCAGACTTCAATCCCTTATCACCTTTTCAATACCATCCATCCAGTTCTTTCGTGATCTTCCGCGTTTCCTTTTTTTTTTTTTTATAATTAAATGTGATTTTGGGTAGACTTTCATCACGCATTCTTTTAACAGGACCTTACAAAATTAATAGTTTTTTTTTAATATTATCTAATATGGATCCCTTTATATTCATCATTTCCTTGATTCATCCCTTTATCATTCTTTCTGTTCTTGATATCCTGCATGATCCCCTTAGGGCATCCATTTCTACTGTCACTAATTTCTTTCTTTCTGTCTCCATAATTTTACATCCTTCTGCTCAATATAATAATATGCTCTTTAGAATACAATTGTATATATTACACATTCTTTTCCTAGATAGTTCCTTACTCCACCAAGTAAAACTTAATAGTTTTACAGTTCGTTTGTAAATTTTGGTGTTAAATGTGGATTTGTCTTTTAAGGTGATCACCAATCTGACCATCAATCTAATCATAAACAAAAAAACTGAATTACCCTTTCAAGGGCGTTGGTCACAAATGTGACAATCATAATTTTAATTCCAAACTGCAAACCGACACCCAGAGTATTTTAATATTTTTTATTTTTTATAATGTACCTGTAGTGAAGGAAATTTTTATTTTCTAAGAAACTCATTTGTAAATTCCGGCATGAATCAATTATTTCACCATTTAACGAACAGAATTACTCTGCGCCTCAAAGAGTTAAATATTTCGTACATTTTGCCTTAAAAATAATATTTTATTATCTTATTTAAAACTATGTTTAAAATGACTAGTGTCGCCAGATATCCCGATTTACACGGGCGCGGCGTCACGATTTTCAGGGGCGATATTAAGGACGCCCAATTTTCTGTATAAAACACAAGTGTTTTTTTCCCCGTTGGAAATTAATACAATACAAAATGTGGAGAAAGACCATGTCTCTAAAGAAAAAAAAAATAGCCCTTTACAAAATAAGTATTTGTCAAATGTACCTGACTATATTTAAAACTGTCTAAAAAGAGATCTTTTGCGGTTCCTAGCAATTTTGTTTCTACAGGTTTTACTGTGTTTTATTCAATAAACCCTGTGAAAACGGG
Organism: Maratus speciosus; assembly: GCA_963932465.1. Taxonomy (NCBI): domain Eukaryota; kingdom Metazoa; phylum Arthropoda; class Arachnida; order Araneae; family Salticidae; genus Maratus; species Maratus speciosus. The sequence goes on from OZ010792.1 coordinate 317,124,841, forward strand.
CAAGTTTATAACGGTTTTCTATATAAAAAAAAAAAAAAAATAAATAAATAAATAAAAATCCCTGTACCAACGATTTCACTTTCACAGCTTTTACTGTATTATTGTTGTGCTTATTTAATGTAGTAAATCCTGCTAAGTCAAATTCAAAAGCAAACGGGTAAAATTTCCGTTTTAAATAGTTTCCCGTTTTATTAAGTATATTTGAATCCATTCGTTTCATAGAGACAATGGAATTTTTAAGTTTTATTTAGTAGTTGTACCGCTTTTTGTTTTGTCTCTCAGACATGCTTTTTCTAACACTAGGACTGGCAACACAAAATATGGCATATCCATAAAGTGTGGATACAAATTGCATTATTATCTAATATAAGTTAATAAGTTAATACTCAATATAAGTTAGAATATAAGTTAGAAGTTAATTCAATATAAGAGAGGGGACTGAGTTCATTTTGATTCTAATATTAACAATAAGTATATGTTTCTATTTTTGAGTATATTTTTACATTTTTTATTATTAATTAATAATAAAAACTTAAGTTTCTTCCGAAAAAGTCAAGAACACAATGCTTCTATTTCTTAAAAGTTCCGTATAAAAAATAAAAAATAAAATTAAGGGGGGGGGGGGGGTAAGTATAATTCGATGAAAAAAAAAGCATATTTAAAAAAAAATACGTGTAGACAATACAGGTAATGCTGGTTTATTTAATTAATTTCCATATAATAATACAACGACTGAACGATATTTCCCTAAATTTGTATTGCAAAATATTGGTAAATAAGGCAGCAATGGTGCATTGGTAAATTGGCAGCAAATCTCGGCAGGCGCCTCGAAAAATGTATTTTGCGGTGTACGTTATAATTCGTCACTGGATCATCTGAAACAAAAAGAAAAGAAAAAAAATGAAAATGCGTTTATCGAATGACTTTTATCTCGTGGTATCGCTATCGATTTTTTTAATTATTTATTATCTAATAATAACAAATTTGCCGACATTTTTAGAAAAGATCGAGTTTTTGACTTTCAAGTGCTGCCGAAAATGAAAAAATGGATTAACAACAACAACAACAACAAAAAAAAAAAAAAAAAAAAAAAAAAAACTCGACAGCGTTATTTCGAGAAACATCTCACCTAATAAACGCATTTTGATTTTTTTTTTTTTTCAGATGATCCAGTGATGAGTTATAATATACACCACAAAATAACTTTTGTTCGAAGTGCCTGCGGAGATTTGCTGCCAGCGGCTTATTTACAAATATTTTGCAATAAAAATTTTGGAAAATATCGTTCAGATGTTGTAATGTTATATAGAAATTATATTAAATAAACCAGCATTACCTGTATCATCTAAGCAATTTTTGAAAATATGCTTTTTTTCTTTTCACCGAATTAACCTTAACCCCCACCCCTCGCCCCCTTAAAGAAAGACACAAGCCATTTTAGTGATTATGTATAAGTTAAAAACATTTTGAAGAATACTTTGAAGAACAGTTAGTGTTTTAATTTACTATAGTTTATTTCTCCTTTTCCACAGATTCAAAACTGACATAAATTAACATATTCGATTTTTTTCTTTTCGTACGAAACTTAGATATGCAATGAAACATTAATGTTGTTGATAAATATTACAAAGTTAGGTTAAAAGTTTAAATTATTTTTATAACGCAGTATAATCCATAAACCAAAAAAAAAAAAAAAAAAAAAAAAAAAAAAAGTATAAATAAATTACAAATCCTAAAGATATATTCACAGATATCGATGGAGCTTCGGAGGAGAAGGTCGTATGAGGTGAAGATCATGATATTCGTATGCTACATTTTCGCAGTGTTGAGCGGGCGATGTGGTGGTTCGTATGAATAGTTGTGTGGCTGTTCGAAGCTGCATTATGGCGTCTATGGAAAACTCTGGATATCTAGTGGATATTATTAATAATATCTCAAACGGATCGCTAAACAGCAATTTCACTGAGCAATTTGCTAGTATCCCTTCAAATTTTGAGGACTTTGCTAAAAATATTCTGACTGATTTTTACGTCTTCACTGACCAATACATTTTGGATTTGAAAGCCAAAGCTGGTTACTCTACTTCTCCAACCGACCAAGAGGAGGTAAGAAAAACTTGCTTTGAAGCTTTTTCTTTGCTAAGGGAGCCAACAATCGATAACTTGTTAAATTCTGCTATCTTTAGTTTTTTTTTTGCTCAACTAAATATAAGAAAGCTCCAAACCTAATTATCACTACTACTAACCTAAGAAATGAACTTTATAACGCTGTTAAAAAGGGAATTAAACGTCCGCTAAATGATGAGAATTCTGCTATTCCTCTTAGTAATAAATTCAAGAATATTGAGACCGAAGTTAATCTAAGTGAAAATGTTGACATGGAGCAACTTAATAATAGTGTTAACATCTCCCAGGAAACTGGTAACTTGAAAAAAAATAAAAAAGAAAAGTGCCCAGCTAAACTGATGGCATTGAGCTCACAGACTATTCACACTAATTGTATACTATACTCTTATTTTAAAGAATAATGCCACTCAAAAAAATAAGTGAAGGGGAATTAGCCCCCGTTTCCCCCTTTATACTTAACCAGTGAACCTCCCAATCTAATCAGGGAAGCTCCTTATCATAATAAACCGGTATACCAAATTTGGAGCAAATCAAATAATCTTGCAAAAAAAAAACATTTATCTAAATTAAGGGGGTGGACTAACCCCCCTTTATCCTTAACCAATTAATCGCCAAAACGAATCAGGGAAGCTCCTTAACATAATAAACCGGTATACCAACTTCGGAGCAAATCGAATCATTCTGCATGAAAAACCCATTTATCTAAATTAAGAGGGGCGGGCTAACCTCCCTTTTCCCCCTTTACCCTTAACCAATGAACCCCAAAACTAATCAGGGAAGTTCCTTAACATAATAAACCGGTATACCAAATTCGGAGCAAATCGAATCATTCTGCATGAAAAACACATTTATCTGAATTAAGGGGGTGGACTAACCCTGATTTTCCCCCCTTTATCCTTAACCAATGAACCCCCAATACTAATCAGGGAAGTTCCTTAACATAATAAACCGGTATACCAAATTCGGAGCAAATCGAATCATTCTGCATGAAAAACACATTTATCTGAATTAAGGGGGGTGGACTAACCCCGTTTTTCCTCCTTTATCCTTAACCAATGAACCCCCAAACCTAATCAGGGAAGTTCCTTAACCTAATAAACCGGTATAGCAAATTCGGAGCAAATCGAATCATTCTGCATGAAAAACACATTTATCTGAATTAAGGGGGGTGGACTAACCCCGTTTTTCCCCTTTATCCTTAACCAATGAACTCCCAAAACTAATCAGGGAAGTTCCTTAACATAATAAACAGGTATACCAAATTTGGAGCAAATCGAATCATTCTGCATGAAAAAACCATTTATCTGAATTAAGGGGGGTGGACTAACCCCGTTTTTCCCCTTTATCCTTAACCAATGAACTCCCAAAACTAATCAGGGAAGTTCCTTAACATAATAAACCGGTATATCAAATTCGGAGCAAATCGAATCATTCTGCATGAAAAACACATTTATCTGAATTAAGGGGGGTGGACTAACCCCGTTTTTCCCCTTTATCCTTAACCAATGAACTCCCAAAACTAATCAGGGTAGTTCCTTAACATAATAAACCGGTATATCAAATTCGGAGCAAATCGAATCATTCTGCATGAAAAACACATTTATCTGAATTAAGGGGGTGGACTAACCCCGTTTTTCCCCTTTATCCTTAACCAATGAACTCCCAAAACTAATCAGGGAAGTTCCTTAACATAATAAACCGGTATACCAAATTCGGAGCAAATCGAATCATTCTGCATGAAAAACCCATTTATCTGAATTAAGGGGGGTGGACTAACCCCGTTTTTCCCCCTTTATCCTTAACCAATGAACCCCCAAAACTAATCAGGGAAGTTCCTTAACATAATAAACCGGTATACCAAATTCGGAGCAAATTGAATGATTCTGCATGAAAAACCCAATTATCTGAATTAAGGGGGGTGGACTAACCCCGTTTTTCCCCCTTTACCCTTAACCAATGAACCCCTAAAACTAATCAGGGAAGTTCCTTAACATAATAAACCGCTATACCAAATTCGGAGCAAATCGAATCATTCTGCATGAAAAACCCATTTATCTGAATTAAGGGGGGGGGGGTGTGGACTAACCCCGTTTTTCCCCCTTTATCCTTAACCAATGAACTCCAAAAACTAATCAGGGAAGCGCCTTATCACAGTGAACCTAGGAAAAAATTTTGAAGCAAATCGGATGTTTCTATCAAGAGTTATCGCGTTACGTACATACGTACGTACGTACATACATACATACATACATACATACATACATACATACATACATACATACAGAACGGGCGGGCACATTAGCTCTCAGGCTTTGATAGCCTGTGAGCTAAAAACTACTAACACTTTCTGCATAGAAGTCGACAAAAATTGGGCGACGCTTGCCTGTCAAATTACTGAGATAAATACTGTAAAACCTAAGATAACTCTAAAAGGCGAACGTTTAGTTATACAATGTACTTCAGATAATGACTTTAGACTAACACAAAGCTGGTTAGATCAAAATAAGAAAAAATATACAACTCTTGATCCAAGGGATGTTAAACTAATTGAAGATAGCCTTAAAGAGCATGGGTTTGGAGTCACGAGGACTGCCATGCTAAAAAATAGAAAAACAGGAAATCCTATGAAACTTTATATGGTTAATGTTATTCCACGTAGTAACTTTGAGGGCATATACAAAATAAATGAGATACATTACATCTCAGTTAAAATTGAAGCCTTTACTACCAAATACAAAGTTAAACAATGCTACAAATGTCAAGGTTACCGGCATGCTTCAGAGGTATGCGGCTTTGATGCCAAATGTGTTAAATGCGGAGAATTACACTTGAGCACTGCCTGTGAGCACAAAGGCAGAATTAAACCTAAAAGTGCCAATTGCGGACTTTGACATCCCGCAAATTACTGCGGTTGTCCCAAAAAATCCATACAGACTGGAAAATAAACATAACCGAAACATTACAAGTAATAGCGTCAGTAATCCCTCCACTGAAAATCAAATTCTTGCTGATACCTTTAAAAATTTCAACTACACCAAAAAACCTAAGCCCACTGAACCATCAACTAGTATTAATATGTTAAATTCTGAAAATAATGATAGCGAAACCTCAAATATCCCTTCCTCCCCTACTACTGAAACTTCAAATAACACTCAAAATCTAAAGTTCCCTATAAATTACTCTAATGACATCAAAGATATACTTAATACTTTTAAGGAACTCAAAGAAGTCTTTCAAATCACCAAATTCTTAAGCTTCATCAAAAATATTTCAACTCATACCAAAAAATATGATAACCCCATGCAAAAAGTGATAGTTATTTTCAACGAGTTCGACAAACATGTTAACCTTATTAACTTAAATGAAGAATATTTTCTTCCTCATTTAAACTTTTGGCTTTTATTCCGTGTCTAGTTTTGTCTGTTTTGTATATATATATATATATATATATAAACCTCTTTTTACTGATATATTGTTGCTTTTTTCACGTATTTAAATTGTTTTACCTTCTATTCCTTTGCTCTATTACCTTGGTATTTTTTTATCATCTTTTTTCATCGAATTAACAGACTGGGCGGGCGCCGTTCCATTTTTTCCCCATGTTCCCCTTAAAATTATGCATTTTTCTGTTCAGTTAGTCTGAACTCTCCTCGCTTTATATTACTCTAACTTGTGCATTTATATAATCTTTTGTAAATATGTAAATTCTTTTTATTCTTTTCCAAATTTGTTTCGCACTGTGCTTTGCATTAATTTTTATGTTAAACTATGTATGGTCTCTGTAAAGAGTCTTTTTTTTTATGTTGGGGCTTCCCTTTCGTAGCTTTTTCGCCTGTGTACGGAATGTTAGTTTTTGGATCACATGGAACTTTTTTTTTATAGTAACATTTTTATTAGCAAGTTCTCCTACTCTTAAACTTTAATTCTTCTATTTTTTGTGGCCACCATCCGCGTCTATACATCTCTTTCCATGGCTCCTATTGAAAGAAACACTCTTTACCTCTATACTGGATGTTAAGTTGCCCCGCAACTAGGAAATCTATGCACCAGCTTACATTGTTCCATTGTTCAGATATATTCATTTGAATTGGTTAGAACTCTATAACGCAATTTTGAATTTTTTTCCTCGCATGCAAGAAAACAGGAATTCCTATGAAAGGAGGTATGTAAATTAAAATTTGTCTATTAAGATAATTTATTTAAACACATAATATGGATAAGGCATTAATATTATTGCAATGGAAAGTTGTAAAAACAGATATAAGTACACTTTTATCTACTTAAAGTATTTATTTAAAATAATTTCTGTGATATTTTTTAAATTAGTGGGTAACATTGAGTTTTCTTTCAAATTAAAATGTGCCATCTAAGTAATTTAATGTCCATTTTTCCCTTTGCATCATACACAAATTATCCTTATTAGTTTAAAATTGTACATGTATTTTTAAATTTTCAGTCTCAAGGCTTCATGCAGTAAACGATACATAATAAAGTATCTAAAGCCCTAGTTTATAATCTCTTTTAAATTGAAAATGTAGATGAGATGTTAATGTAGAAAACTGTAAACAGTGAACTGCATAAAGTTAAAAAAACATAATAAATAAATTAGAATTGGATATTTTAATTCCCACATTCTATAGTCATATCAAAAATATATTATAAATTTTTATTAATAAACCATTTACATATATATTAAATAGTTACGTTTATACATTTAATATTAAATATATTTATGTTAATAATAGATGTAAAACAGTGTGCTGAATCCCGGAAATAATTAATGTTCAGGAACGTATTTGAAATTTAGACAGTACAGTTTCAAAGGAACTATTCATATATTTAAAGATTTATGTTAGTTTAATAAACATTCAACATTTCAGAGTACAAGTTTGAATGAATGTATTGTTATCTGTGCAAAAATTTATATCCTCAAACATTAAATCCACTTCAAAGGAACAACGATTTTACAGTCCACTTGGTGATATCTTTGTTTCAAAATTTTCGAATATTTTAATAAATATTTTTAGAACAATAAATGTAACATAATAATCTAGAACAATGCATGTAAAATTAAACCTGTGTAGACAACGATTTTTTTTTTTTTTTTTTTTTTTTTTTTTTTTTTTTTTTTTATAAAAGAATTATGTAATTGGTTTCGTACTATTTTCCTCGTCTGACTGGAAATATACATATATTTGTTGACCAAAGGAATCTAATAATCAGTATATTTTTCATCGATTCTATATTTAATTACAGTGATTACAAATTGCAATAGTAAGTGCTTCGGTAATCTTTTTATTTTTGTTTCTGTAGCTTCTTTTATCACAACTCTGAATCTCATTTCAGCTGATTTGGCAAAAAGAAAAACGGCATTTAATCAGGCATATTAATAATATTATTTCTTTTGTATATCGTATAGCTCATACATTCAAAGTAGCAATTACGCTACCTCTGTGTAATCAATTACCTACCAAATTCATTGCTTCGTTCTCATGATATGGACATTCTTCTGTTCAAACAAAGGCTTATTACAATCAGTCTTTTGGAATTAATTTCTTACAATTTTGAGAGATGCTTTTTTTCTAGCAGCATGCAACCACTGAACAGTGACTAATAACTGTGTATGTTAGAAATGAATTAATGAGTAGTTACTTAACTGGATATTTCTTTTGTTTTAGCTTTTAATATAAAAAGTTCCTTTTCTAAAATCGGGCGGAAGTGTACCGGCCGTGATAATGCGTTGAGGTAAAGAATAATTGGGAGATATCCGTAAGCGGACTAAATATTCCTATGTTGAAGAAAACACATTTACTTCCGAACTAAAGGTTAAAATAGTCGGTAATGTTTTACAGTTTGTCCTACTAATTTACCGTTGTTTGTAATTTAACACAGGACATGTTTAAAAGTAAAAGTTTTAAATTAAAATATAAATATTCTAATTTTGTCTTCCTTGTTTCTTTGCATACCATGAAAATAGTCTAAAAATTCTGAGAATACCCTCTATAAGTATATATATATATATATATATGTGTGTGTGTGTGTTAATGCTAAATTTCTCAAGCATTTATAATTAACATAAACTAAGACAAAATATCATTAAACGTTTCTTATATCATATTTGACTGAGATTAGAAAGGTAAAAAGTTGAATTCTCAGAGGATAATTTACCTGCTTGAATATAAAGTTTTCTGCTATTACAGAAATGTTTATATATTTTTTTTTTCGTTTTTGCCCACGAATCTATAAATTATTCCATTTTCTTCAAAAAGAATTGAGACACAGACCAATCAAATACCTTAGGAAAAAAATCCTTACCGACTCGCCCTACGGACACAGGTACTTTCGAAGTTAAGACTAACTTCACCAATAAAAACTAAATCAAGATTAGAGAAAAACCCAGTTTAACAGTTTTATCTGGCTGCTTTTGAAGAGTTTTTAATTTCAATTTCTGTAAGAGCTGGTTTTATCAAAATCCTGTTAATACGATAATTTTTACTTTACTACTATTTTTTTTCTTTTTTTTTTTTACTGTAAGAGTTGGTCATATCAAAAACTTGCTAATATAAAAGTTGTAGATAAGATTAGGAAGATTCTTAATAAATTTAAGTAGATTTGATATCTTGTGAATTGACGAAGTTGTGAATTTTTATTTTGTTAAAACTCTATGATTTCGCCCCTTGATCCCGTATTTGATGATATTAAAAGTCTGTTATACATAAATTTTTGGCCCTTTTCCTAGAAGTAATAATAACTTTAAACTGATTTGATACGTATTACAATTAAAATGCTACTTTTTTTTTTTTTTTTTTTTTTTTTTTTTTTTTTTTTTTTACAAAACCCCTTAGTCCGATTTTACCCATTCAGGAACTTGACCGAGATTTTCAGATCCTTTATTTTATATATGTATCAGTTTGTAAGAGATTTGTGCAGAATTGTGGTAGTTATCGTGTCCTTAAAAAATTATATATATATATATATATAATTTTGAAATGGGGGTTGTTTTGGGTTCTAGGGATTATCGTTGCCGTAAATTTGCCAAAATTTTCCAGAAATTCCAGTATGGGGAAGAATGTAATACCTAGTATTTCTTAAGAAATCTACAAAATATTCCAAGAACTTTGAAGGAATAATCATCAAATTAAAGGATTTCTATGGTACCCTTAAATGTTTGAAAAGAAATTTTTGTTCATTATGGAAATCTATTAATTTCTAAACCATCTGTTAGATTTCCCGGAATATTTGAAAGTATGAGGTGGCAAAGATATTTCACAAATCTTTCTTCTATTTAAGGGAACATTATTGCAATCAAAACTGACGTAGATGACTTAATTTTACTTATGAAATTTATATTTAATTTTCATTACAATCCAAATAAAATTGTTAATTTTGCCACTTCAAGACAAAAAAAAAAAAAAAAAAAAAAAAAAAAAAAAAAATCCAATGAAGTTAACGGAAACTCTTCCAGAGATGTAGCTTCAGAGAAAGCGAATACTACAGTTTTTCTATTTATGAAAACTTTATAAAAATATATTTTCAATAAAATGGAATTTCCAAAATTAAATGCAGTGTAATAACAGATTTCAATTATTCAGGTTTTTTTCAGGGAAGCAATAAAAGACGAATTTTAGAACTTCTTCAATCCCTCAAGACATAATTTATTATTTAAAAAGGCATGAACTGTTAACTTTTCGAACAAAATAAATAATAATTTAAAGACTAGTTATTCAAAGTCAAAACTGCATAGACAGAATGCAGACTTTTTAAATGTATTAAAATTTTTATTGCCTAAAGAAACATTTTTGGAGTTTAAACATCGTTTCTTATTCATTTAGGATGTTAACAAATTATAAAAGTATACACAGAAGGATGTTAACAGAATTAGTAATAAACAGTGATGGATACAAAAATAATCAAATTATATAAATTTATGCGTTATTTCCCCCCTCGATTTAAAAGTGTATTTTAAAAACAATGAAATAAAGTTTTGAGTTGGCGGAAATATGCACAATCAATATTAACCGTATGTATAAAAAAATGTTATAAAAATATATGTTAGAGAAACTTTTTTCCTTCAATTTGCTAAAAAGACAAGGAAAATGTATTTTCAATTTAAGCATCTACAGTACATTTTAAATGACTGTCGTAATGTTCTACTAATAAAAACAATATTCAAAGGTTATTATTTTTTTTTTTTACTGCATTAATATTTCCTTTAAATTATTTTTTTTGTTCACTGCATCCATTGTTTTCTATAAATGATCCTGTGTTAAATTTTTTAAATTAATTTTTCCTGAACTTGTGTTTGTTTGTTCAATAGATAAATCAATGTGGTCAAAACTTGATCATCTTGAACAACAATAAAAAAACCAATGCAGTCAATTTTTAAATGGACGTTTCTTATATTGTGCATTTTATAAAATTAAGGATATCATTTTCAGTATTATTTAATGTCCCTGTATTTTGTCAATTTCATTGTATTGTATTTTATCAATTTTAATTTTATTGTATTTTACCTATTTCCAGACATTTCATTTATTTTTCATAAGCTAATTAACTTGTTAGTAATATGGTACTCACATTTCTATGCGGTTCACTTTTAAAAATACTCTGAAATAATATAAAATGAATTTCCAAAAAAGTTCAAAATTGCAAGAAAACTATGGTTTCGCGATCCTCTTAAGATCTAAAATTACACTTGTGAAGATTCCAACTTAAAAAATCGGCACAATCAACGTTAATGAAAGTAGGGAAGCTATCTGTTAAAACGAAAGATCTGTTATGGATACTTGTAACATACTTGTTCTTGGGGATACTTGGATACTTGTTCTTGATACTTGGGGATACTATATGGATACTTGTTCATTATGGAAAAATGACGAAAAATATATTTTCCATTTTCGTACTTTAAAAAAAATGTATTCTTACTTACGAAATATCGTAAAGTTTTGGTAATAAAAACATTCAAAATGTTTTTCATTTTTTCTTTTAACGATACAGAATTCATTTTTTTATTGATTTTTGCCAACTTGTGTTTCTTCAATGAAACAATCAATATGATAAAATTAAAAAAATGTGAACAAATTTTTTTCAATGGATTCGATTTTTAGTGAACGTTTCTAATTGTTCCTTTCATTAAACAAATGATAGAATTTTCAGTAATATATAGTTTGTTTAACCCCTTAATTCTCGCTCCAGTGATATTCACGGGCTGTGTTTTTTACACAGATTGTTTGATTCCCACCAGTTTTATAAAATAGTGTAATTGGCTTTATTATGGTATCATTTTACCTGTCATTAAATAAGCTGAAAATTTCTTTTTCAAAAAAGTGGTGCCAATAAGCAATTTAAATTTTCAAACCGTGATGCGGCCATTAAGGGCTTAAATTAAATCCTCAATAAATAATCATTCTTGTGGTATTATATCACCGCCATAACGTTTCATTTAATTTTCTCTAAAGTAATTATTATTTTTTTTTGTAATATAGTCCTGACAGTTATATAAAACACACTTTTAAGAAAAGTGAGGTTTGAAAATTTTTGAAATTAGTTCAAAATTTAAAGAGAACTATTTTTTTTTATTTTCTGTGATATAATAAAAGTATGTATATGTTTAGAATTTTACCCAAATAGTTGCTGCTTTTTCTCCATTAATTTATTTTCCTTGATAAAAGAATTTAATAATATCTCAAAATTGTTGCAAAGTACTAAAAAAATAGTCAAAGGAGTGCTTAATCTCTTGGAACATGCAACATCGTTTGCATGACTGGTAAAATAGTTTCTATATTTAATCCAAATAATTATATTTCTTTTTAAACAGTAATGTAATAGCATTAAAAAAGATGAAATTTACAATTAACACAAAAGATCGAATAAAGCACATTCAGTACCAAATCAATTTATTCAGATTTAGCATAGACGTTGCAGCAAGAAAGGCTCTCATGACATAAATCATTATTAAAAATACATTGTCTGACGACTTTTAGGGTATAATAAATAAAATATAACTTTAAATTCTAGGTATTCAATGTCAATGCTGTGTAACTAGAAATATTTATTGCTAAATGCTTACAGCTTATACTACACAAAGGAATTATTGTGGACATTGGAAAAAGCTTCTTGTTACTTTTACTCCTGTTAACAAATTATTAGAGCGTACATCGAATAATACAGAAATTAAGTGGTAAAACCTTTAAATGGTTAAACAAAATAAAATTATATTTAAATAACCACTGGCATTTATTTCGATTGTGTCAGCGTATATTAAGAGAAGTCGCAGAAAATTTTCGAGCTGACAGAAATTGACGGAATTAGCATTAAAGATGACAAAAAATGTTCTTGTATGTAGAACGTACGTTGATTAACATTGTTTGCATGATTGTAAAATTATTTTACATGTGAAATTTAGTAAAAATAAATAAATTTATTGTTTAATGTAAGAATTTTAAACATACATCGATTCAACAAATTTGGAAACACCAGAGGTGAAATTAAGTATATTTAAGTATTTTAAATATTCAGATCTACCTTAGGCATTGCAGTAAGAAACTAATTTTGGAATTCCTTTGCCCCTTAAGACACATTTTCTTATTCAGAAAGACACCAACTATTCTCTTTAAGAGCAAAATAAATAATAATTTAAAGACATGAGATTTAAACTGAAAACTGTAAAAATAGGAATAATGCTTGGTTAATGAATTAACACTTTTGCCGCCCAAAGGTATTTTGGAGCAGTTTAAACATAGTTTAATATTAATTTAGATTATTAACAGTTTGGTAGATTATACATTTAAATATGTTAATAGCATTGGAAATACATCTCAATTAGTAAATAATAATAATTATAATTAAACAAGCTCATTAACTGATCCGGAATTACTCTTCATTTACACAGCGTTTTAAAGTAATAGAATGAAGCATTTGGACTTGTAAAAATATGTGCATGCAGCAGCAAGTTAAAACCTAAGCTTCAGTGTGAAACAAAAAGTGCATAGGAACTAATTTTATGCCCTCTTTTAAGCCAAATAAAGACATTTATAGCCAGGCATTTTACTTGATAAATGAAACGAAATAAGTAACACACAGATTCAATAAATATTTTATAAAATAAGTATTCGATTTTAAAACATGTTTATTTGACTTTAAAAACAGCTATGAAAGTTTGTTAAGCATACAACATCTCTCAAATAACTGTTAAATTAGTTTGTATGCATAAAAATATAGTACTCGCATTATAATTTCCTCGCAATAACTTTTAACAAAACATATACACTGCATCCCAAAAGTTTAGACAATCAATAAAATTTGCATTAACATAAAAAGTAATAAGGTACAGTTAAAATTCGTGAGATAGGTAATAAATAAAAGCAGTTTCGCTGATATGCACATATAAATTATCATCAAAGGTTTGAAATTATAAAATATACATTAAATATATAAAAATGCGCTGTCCCAAAAGTATAGACACCTGTAATATTTTTTGGTTTTACATTTATAAAAGTAACTAAAAACTTTTAATATTTAATTGTATTGCCACGACACTTTATAACATCAAATACACGTTGTTCCATAGAATTAAATAAGTACTGCATTACAGAAGGAGCCACTCTTTTTCAATTGGAATTTTTAAGTCATTTACACATGTATATTGCTTTCCATTTTCATATATTTTCATATATAGATAAGATCCCCATATGTTCTCCTTGGTATTCAGATCTGGACTAAGTGCTGGACAGTCTAATAGTGTGATATTGTTTTGCCTAAACCATGTTTTCGATGATGTGGAGGTATGGATGGATGCCCCATCTTGTTGGAAAACACTGTCCGGCCCTGCTAGCAAATCCATAATTGGGGGTAAATTGGTACGTAAAATATCCTGATAATCCTCTGATTTCATTTTTTGTCCATAAAACCTAGAAATGTTTGGCCGTTGAAAGAAAACCCTCCCAGGTCATTACGGATCCTACGCCTTCTGTAACAGTTCTTGGGTTCTTTTCTTAGGTCATGCCAGTAAAATTTATGACCATCAGGGCAATCTAAATTCCATTTCTTTTCATCACTGAAGATGACAGAAATCCATTTTTCACCGTATGACCTATCGTTTTTAGCCCACTTTAGACGTGCATCTTTTTGTCTCTGCTTTAAGCAAGGTTTTGCTTTCATTCTCCTGTAAACAATATTTATTGAAGCTGTTGTTCTTATGTGTACAGTACTATTGAAATTCTGAAAATTAATGCAATTTCACGCACAGATAAATTATCAACTGTAGCCATTTTTAATAACATTCTATCATCACGTAACATTGTTTTCTTTGGTCTTCCGATTCGCTTTCTAGCATTCCACGTTCCACCTGATCACAAAACTCTATAAATACTGCTCAAGGATATCTTTATTCTTCTCGATATTTGTACAGGATTTTGTCCTTGCACTTTTAAATGTAAAATCTTAAACATTTCATCTTTAGAAATTTCTTTAGAACGTGGCATTTTTATCTGTATACGCAGGAAATGTCTTTTCCGAACCCCAAACAAAACAATACATTGAACTCATTTGATCCCACAAAATTTCAATAAATTGTTATGCTAAAAATACAGTAGACGATACTTCAAGTAAAGGGGAAAATTTCTGTATTTATAGAATCAGACGAAAATAAAAATATTTTATTTGGTAAACAAAAATATAAAAGACTAGAGAACAGGAATTCTGCCTTTTCAGAATTTAGTGTCGCCCCCGGCATTTCCATTACTTCATTTTCTTCTGATGGACTGATGGCTTCTATTATTATGAAACAGCCATTATAAATGAAGTGTTAGGTGAAAATGAAAGAGCAGCCGTAAAAAGTTAGAACTCTGATTTTCTGGTCAGAATGGGGGGAAAAATGGTCCTAATTTTTTTTTACGGCTGCTCTTTCATCTTCATCTAACACTTCATTTATAAAGGCTGTTTCATGATAATAGAAGCCACCAGTCCATCAGAAGAAAATAACTCGGTTAAGCGGGACTACAAATAAGTACAAAACCTATTTCAATTTTAAGACTTAAAGCACACGTATCATTTTATGTAAAATGACGGCATTCGCATCCGCTTAAGAATTCCACATTTACGATCTACTCTTAAACATCTACAGTAAAGCATGCATAGCACATCACTATCGCGAAATAATGCACAAATGCAGCAAAAAGATTCCGTCATTCAAGAAAATCGAAAAAAAAACAAAAAACGGCTGTCTGATGATTCATAGATACTTACAATTAAATATAGTATATAATACCTCCATTGTTTTAGCAGAAATCATTCGTTTATATTTTTTTCAAAAAAGCACGTATTTTAATTACATTTTCTTTCGCTTGTTGCAAGAAAATGGCAACAAAAATATATAATTACTATTTTAAAACTATTTTTCCTTTACTTTCTACAGACATGGAGTACTTTCGTTGCCAATATTAAGAAAATGGCTCCAAAAACTACAAAAAATCTATATTTCAAAAATAAATGGAGATACAGTTTACAAACAAAATGCATTTAAAACAACTTTTTTTTTTCAATACGACGGTATAAAAATTGAAAATGTGTGATGCTTAGAAGTTTAAAAAATTGCTAAAGAGTATTTAATCGTAATGCTTTGTTTTACGGCTAGCTTCTGTAAATTAACGTTATTTTTTGGACACAAAATAAGCTGGGAGAAAGAAATAGCATACCGTACCGGAGGCTAAAAACATGTAATGCTGTATTGTGTCTATACTTTTGGGACAGCACATTGTTATATAATTTAACATATATTTTATAATTTCAAACCTTTGATCATAATTTATATCTGTATATCAACAAAACTGCTTTTACTTATTAACTAACCCACGAACATTAATTGTACCTTATTACTTTTTATGTTAATGCAAATGTTATTGATCGTCTAAACTTTTGGGACGCGGTGTATTTCTGACACTAAAAATCAAATAAAACCTAATTGCAGGTTTTAATTTTTTTCTCGATTTACTTTAGGTATTACACGAGGATACTATGTTGTAAATTTAGGCAGATAAAACAACAGAAAGAAGTTATAATAATCAGTAATTTTAAGCTAATTGTAAACTGCTTTCAGTAGCTATTAGTGTATCCTCATCAGTGCAAAGAAGGACTGTCTCATATGTAAGGAGAAGAAACCGGATTAGGGAGGTAGATATTTCAGCAATAGAATTACAACAGACTAGCAACAGGAAAATACAGCATTCTAGAACGTAAATGTATAAATTAATGAGTTTTAAATAAGTATATGTGTAAATTTGTAAAATTGCACTTTTGTCATAAAATGTAGAGTCTTGTTGTAAATATGTATCTGTATTTCTGTGTGTTTATCGGCTTAATGCAAGTGTGTAATCTGTTATTCCTTGAAAATCTCAAACAAGTGTGTAAATGTAGAAAGTTGTACGGATTTACCCGAAATGGTTTGTCAATGTAAATTTAAACATTTTGTATATTACACCGAAATATGTGTAAGAATATTACAGAGAGATTTGCCTAAGAACAAAATATGGTACACAGATATGCGTACAAATTTACACAGTTATGTGTGTAAGAACAAAATATTACAAAGGGCTATGATCAAGAATATTACACAAAAATATATGTAAGAACAGAATATTACTCAGAAATATGTGTACTTATGTTCACTCAATAAATATAGATACTTTAAAACTTGGCTTGTGTAATAATAGCTGAATGGTCAATGTTGCGGCTTTGAAAAGTTGCAGTAAGTGTATTAATTCGTATCCCATTTCGGTAAGTATTGCTTGGTTACCGTAGATTAAGTTAAATAGAGAAGTTCTTTTCTCCATTTAGATTGAGAAGTTATGACTGAAATTGATAGAAAATAACTCCGATATAATACGAAAATAGTACTGACGTCACAATTTCCGTATATTAACGAAATATTACACTATTAAAAATTTACAGCATTCTGTCCAGTCATTCGACCGTTTTTTTTTTTTTGCAAAAACGGTTTCGTAACCGTAATTTAACTATATTCTGACCATAAAATGGCCAATAATATTGTCAGAATAGTGTTAAATTACGGTTGTGTAACCGTTTTCGGAAAAAAACGGTCAAATGACTGGACAAAATGCTGCAAATTTTTAACAGCGTACTTTACATTGTATTTATTTAGATCATACAGATTATCTGCATAAAATGTGCATACGATTTTAGTACTTACGAAAACTATAAAACAGAGATGGTATGCAGTAAATATAATTTCAGACGGTTCTGTTTCTTATAAATTAAAGTTACACTAAATTTGTGATCTTTAAAAAATCTGCTGGAAAGAGAACAAACACATGAGTTTGTTCTTCATGTAAATTTGTTTCGCGACCATAAAAATATTTTGTTCTAAATATAGATAACAAACTATAAGGTACACAAAATCAATAGTTTTTGCATATTATACAGATATATGTGTATTCATGTGCAATTTACACATTAAACTGTATATTTCAGAGTTATCTGATAACGTTTTACACACATAAGCAACATAATGTGTTATCCACAAAATACGCATAACAATATGTACTTTAAAACTGACACGCTAGGCGCGTAATTCGTAATTGACACGTCGCTTTACAAATATAGGCACATCTTCTTAGTATCATTATATATGTTATAATGTGTAAATTTGCTCATTTATTTTTTCGAGTGAAGGAACTGCATAGGAAATTGCATCGGGCAAGGAAAATGTAGTTTAATAAAGTTTGGTATAGAAATCAAATAAGGTTTTTTTTATTTAATATTTCCAACAATTTGAAAATGGAAGAATGTCAAAGTAACAATTAACGATATTTTTATATTTTTTATAAGTAAGGAATGCAATTATGAATGTGGGTTTATAGATAATTTTAGCTCAGTTAAAGTCAAAGGTGTGGTTCATCTCACCTTAATGTTTCACAATGGCATGTTTGTTTGTTTCCGGTTTAGGAATATATTGGTGCTTTTCTTTAAGTCTTCATTTTAAACTACTTTTGATTTGCCCGATATAGTAAGGATCATACTGTAACATAATTTTATAGATACTCCACGCAATAAAAATCACAATAGAATTTTTAAAACTGGAGAGATTATTACTTGCCAGAGTGTTCTTTCCTATATTTCTGAATACAAAGTGTTTTAAAATGTCGAACTAAAACACTGAGCAACATATTCGTAAACAAGAAATTAATAAAACGGCCATTTTAAAACATTGCTGGAAAATGAATCACGTCTTTGACATTACCTGAGCTTCTCTGAGGGATTATCTCTAAATCCACTTCTATAATTGAAGTTATTTTTATTGAAGCATTCCATACCTATAGAAATCATAAAAATTATTTCTAAGTATGACTTGGGTATTACATTGTCAGATTGCTGAAATCTTACATAAAATCCTATTTTCTTATTTTCAACTAACATTTTTCAATGTTATCAGTTCCTTTCAGTATTTGGAAATTTCCTATGGAGGTTTCCTGTAATTTCCTGTAACTCTACGGGTAAAGAAATACTATCTACTGAATTCTTATCTCCGCCATATATATATGGGCTAAATTTTACATTTCTTTGCACTCTCGACTGTATGGTTAATGCTGTGAAAATTAGTCTGCAATTAGTTAAATGTTCTGGTGCTTAACAAATTGTTTTATCGGTCTACACATTTTTTTTCGCTAAGAATCATCTTAATTGTATTCCTTTGTTCTCACATGATCAGATTTATTATTAAGAAAACGCCATATTTTATTTGAGAACAAATTAAATACTAACTTAGTTATTTAAGATCAAAAGTCTATAAATAGAATACTTGTTTAAAAGTAAAATGTTTTTATGCCTAAATAAATATTTATGTAGTTTGAATATGTTTTATTGATAATTTTATTTTTCTTAACACGTGTGTTTTTGTTAACAATTTATTACAGCGTATTTTAATTTATAATAACAACGTTTAAAATGATCTGTAATAAATAACCAAAAATCATATCTCACTAAGCGCATGCGCGGATTTTAAGTTCCTCTATTTCTATTTACAGGGAACTTGAAGTGTAATAGAATAACACATTTAAGCTGACTGAAATGAACAATTTTATAAATATGGATCAGCTTTCTTCTATAAAGAAACATGTCTTAAAATGCAACATAGCTTAAATGATATTTAAATTAGTTTTTACAAAATACTATTTCAATCAAAAAATTTGTTTCTCTTAATATATTTTTAATGTAAGAATATTAAAGAAAAGCGAAAATTACTAAAGCGAAGTTTCTACTTATAAACAAAGATTAATTAAAATATAATTACAGGGTTTAATTATTCAGATTTATTTTAAGCATTGAAGTAAGAACCTAAATTTAGAATTATTTTGTTCCCTAGAGATATTTTATTATTCAAAAGGCATCGACTATTGTACTTAAAAGCAAAATAAATGTTATTCAAATTCAATATTTTAGAAATATAAAGTTTGTTAAATGAATTAAAGATTTTACCTCCCAAAGGAATATTTGCGAAGTTTGAACATCATTTCTTGCTAATTTAATACGTTAACAAACTCTGAGATGAACATTTAAGATGTTACTAACAATGGAAATGAATTGAAACTGGTAAACAAAATAATCATATTTGAATAAACTTATGTTTAGATTTCAGTTTTTTCTCTCAATTTATATAACATTTAAACGAATAATCTTGGAAAAAAAATCGACACGATTTCAAGTTACTCTTTATTAAAATACGACGCGTTTGCAACTGTGCAAAAAATTTCGTATTACTAACATAGTTTATTTCGTGAACTTATTTATTGAATGCCTCTTGGCGTACTTTAGCGACACTTGTTTGGCACGTTAGAGTAATTTTTGTAAAAATCGTTCAATTTAATCTACGTTGCTACCAATGGAGTGTCTTTATAAATTAAAGAGCGTTGATATTTGCACATGGTTCATTCACAGAATGGAAGTGTTTGTCCAAATTCTTGCAACGTGTATTCTAGTACTTGGCAACACTTGCTTGAACACGTTCTATTAAACGAGTAAGACATGTCAACCAGCAAAAGATTGTTGATAATAGCAAGATTACTAAGGTTTTATCAGAGATCTTCTCGACTGATAAAATTTTATTTCTCGTATATGACCACTATCTTATGTGCTCTCTAGGTACTCATGGCTAATAATTTCCTCAGATTACTCTCTCTACGGATAAAATTTTATTTCTCGTATATGTGCACTATCTTATTTATAAAGGCACTCTAAGTACTCATTGCTCACAATTTCATCAAGATACTCTCTCTACAGATAAAATTTTATTTCTCGTATATGGCAGCTATCTTATTTATAAAGACGGTCTAGGTACTCATTGCTCAGAATTTCATCAAGACTCTCTCTCTACAGATAAAATTTTATTGTTCCTATGTCGCCACTTTTTCATTTATAACGCCTCCCTTGCTGCTCATCGCTTAAGATTTTGTACAAAATCCTTTCGGCAAATAAAATTTTATTTTTGGTTATACCACCTCTCTAGTATTTATAAAGGATATATATTTTCCTTTTAACTTAACATTTATTTGTTGTACTGAGATTGCACTGTTACAGACATTTAAATATGGCCAGCAGTTCTTCGGAAATTTTAGAGAATACATGCATAGATACATAGCATAGAGAATACACATACACAAAAGTAACGACCAAAAACACAAATTTCTTTACCTTGAAGTCGTTTAAAAATAGAATAATTAGAATTAAAGTTATGGAAAATATATATTTATTTAAAGTAATAAATAGTAAAATATAAATGTATTCAAAATCCTCAGTTAAGAACAAAAAAGTACAATTACAGGTTTAATTGTGCAAATTTATATTAGGCATTGGTGTAAGAAATTTAAATTTGCATTTATTTTTTTCCTTAACGGCCTATTTTGTTATTTAAGAAGACTTAGCATTAACTATTGTTTATGAGAGCAAAATAAATAATAATGTAAACACTGGTTATTCAAAATCAAACCGGATAATTCGACAAAATCTTCTCAAAATGTATTAAGGTTTAGCCAGTGTTTTTCGACAGGAATTCCTGTCTCATTTAATGCCCATATTACATTTAAATTTTCTTATACCCATATTTCAGGCATTATAGTAGCCATTAGTATAGACTCTTTTTCCACATTTGTTTAACATTAATATATACATTCATGACACTTACATTCATACATTCGGACTAAAACTTGAAACTGATGAAGTCCTAGAAAAGGACGAAAACGTTTTTTCAGAGAAGTGCCAAGGAGTATGGACAATGCAGTATACATTGATAGATAGCATAGTTTTAACGATATACCGGAATGTATGTCCTTTTTGAGTAAAGAAATGTGTTTTTGTTTTTAAGAAAAGTAAAAAGAATTTAAATTATAAATTATCGATTTTAATATGTACAAAACGAAAGATAAAAGCTTTTTTAAAATGTAAATTAAGTGTCATGAATCTTTATATATTAATGTTAAACAAATGGGGAAAAAGAGTCTATACTAATGGCTACTATAATGCTTGAAATATGGGTATAAGAAAATTTAAATGTATTAAGGTTTTACTGCCCAAAAGTAAATTTGCGCAAATGTGAAAATCATGGCCGGAATCCAGATAGAGTTTTGCGCTGTTAGCGAAACCAGATTGACCAATCAGAATCCTGCATTTTTTGAGAACTTTTCACTGTTTTTAAAAAGAAAATTTTCTGATTTTCCAATCTCGTTTCGGTAACAGCTCAAAATCTATCTGGATCTCGGCCTATTTCTTTTTAATCATCGTTTTGTAGATAAAGAAGATTTATTTAATAATGGGGACATATTAGACATATAAGATTGTTTACGTGATCGTTAAATTATTTGTACCGCATATTTAAAAAAGATACATTTTTTCTGCTTTTAAATGTAAACATATTCAACAAAATAAAAAATTGTGAAAAGGAAAATTTCCAGTTCACACTAAAATCCTAATAACTTACATGCCTTTAGGCAGATTTATCTTAGGCATTGCAACAAAATTTGATTATATAATTACTTTTCTGTCGTTCAACTTATTACTCGAAAAGGTGTAATCATTTGCAATTGACAACAAAGTAAATAATAGTTCAATGACTACGTATTCAAAGCCAATACTGCATTAGCATACATAAAAATGAATTAAAACTTTCTCCTTCTAAAGTCAAATAATGTTAATAAAATAACAATTTATGCTTATATATGCATTTTAATTTATTTCTTCATGTATCAGTTCATCAAGTACGAATGTTACGATTACAAAAGGGCATATTGCCAACGGGGCAAACTTCCACCAGTAAAAAAGAAAAGAAATTTTCGTGTTATTCATGATAGTAATTTTTCATGAGTATGGCGTTTATATAGGATGAACATTTCAATTAAAATTTACTGGTGGAAAATTGCCCCATTGTTAATCTGACTATTTTGTAATCACAAATTTCTTCACCATTCCTGAATACTAGACCTGATAGCTTACATAACAACGGCGGCAGTAGAAGGCGTATTTTGTTTTATAATTATGTACGCTCCCTTAAATGTTGACACCGGTATTTTATAAAATATTTCTTTGACTTGTTAATTCTCAGAAAAATAAAACGCTAAAAACTTTTAAAAGTAATTGGTGTCAAAATTCAAGGGACTGTACACACGCTGAAAAAAATCCGCTTTGACAACTGCCCTTTTTGCGTCAGCGCTCAGGCCTACTATTCAAAGGTCGCTGGTTTCATACTTCATGACCTATTACAATGTGTTTTGAAGGTAAGTGAATTAATTACACATGAAGAGGATGTGCGTATATCAACATTATACAATTGATTGTTCGAATGTGATATTTAAAGATAATAAATACATACAGTAGAACCTCTTTTACCCGGAACTATTTTAACCGAAACTCTCGTTTTACCGAAATCCATTTGTAAAGCTCTTTTTTTTCTATCACATTATTTGTGTGCAAAATCCATTTTGAAACCTTTTTTTATTTATTTATTATCATATTCCTTGTGTTCCAGCGGTCCTTTCCAAACTACGAGTACATATAAATATTTTTGATCCCCTTTCATAGAGTTCCTTTCAATTTAACTTGAGCTCTCGTAAGCTGCGGAGTTAAACGAAGAAAACGAACAAATTAGCAATTCTGAAGCTTTTGAATGTTTTGCAAAATGTTTGGTATAGATGGAGCAGCAGAAAGACTGTGATACTGATGAACTAATAATATTTAAAAACTCCGTTATAGAGATTCAAAGCAAAGGCAATCGAAACTGCGACAAACAAAAGATTTTTTCAAACACTTCTAACATATGAAAAAGGTACTTAATTTCAAAATTAAAATTCAGGTAATTTATTCTTGTTTCTTTTTTGCTACAGCTTCATTTTCATTAAGCGCTTGTTACCATAATAAGTAAAATTGCATATATTTCTCATTAATTTTAAAATCGAAGCATTCTCGATTATCCGAAAATTTCGATTTTCCGAAATAGGGTCGGTCCCAATTACTTCTGATAATCGAGATTCTACTGTATATATATTTTATAATTTTTCATATAAAATCTTCTATCAAAAGATATATCTGTACAAATGTCAGTAATGATCAACCAATAAAAAATAAATAAAGTTACATTCTTCGAGTATTTAAAATTATCTTAGACATTGCTTCAAAAATATATGTTAGAACATTTTTGCACCCTCAAGAAATAATTTATTAATACAAAATATATAGAGTTTTGTCATTAACAACAAAATAAGTAATAGTTTAAAGAGTAGTTATTCAAAGTAGAAACTGTGCAGATGCCTCTCTAAATAAGTTAAACCTTTTACCACCTAAAGGAATATTTCCGCAATTTAAGCATGGCTTCTACTTAAATGAGAATGTTAAAAATTACAAAAATGTATAATGTAGCATATTAACGAAACTGGTAATGGACAATAAGTGTTTAAACTGATAATAATATTTAAATAAACTTTTTTCTAAGTAATGAAAAAAAATGTTTGAGATTCCAGAAATCTTGCTAGCCTTTTTTATGGTAATACATAAGCTTTTTTTATTAAATATATTTTAACTATGCAAATGATTGTTCAAATAGAGATTATATTATCTTTTTGAAACAAAACTACTAGTATATAGGAATAAGTTAAATACATAACAAAATAAACCTTTAATGAAAATTCGCTACAATTGCATTAATTTAAAAATATTGCTCCATGGAGTGAAAAACTTGTGATCATTAATATGTTAAAAAAATTAATTAGTTTTAAATAAATTTGTAGCTTTTTAGTTCTGTGTCCTTTTCATGTTTGTAATTACAGCCAAAATCACGACATTATATAAATTATGTAAACATATGCACGTTATAATAAAGTAAGAGATCTTTATCGACAAACAAAAAGTAACTAAAGTACTTTAAAGACTGCTAATTTAAGATTTAGTTCTGACTGTGAATAAAAAATAGTGTTTTTATGTACAGTGTTGGCCAAAATTGTGGACACTATTATTTAGCTTTCATTACAAAAAGTAAAAAGTTATCTATTGCAGCGGTCCGAAGGAAAACACTTCGGGAAATTTTGCTACATTTTCGCCGATCATGAACCCCGGATACCAAACCACACTCCGTTCAAATGTTGACTAATATCTATATACATATATATAACCATTATATAATATTACAATTCATCAGTTTTTAATAAAAATTAATAAGTTGAGTATCAATACATGACACAGATATTATACATATTAAATCTGGAACAACTATTAGGAACAGTGTTATATCAGAATTAAATAAAAAAAAATATATAACTAAATAGGAGTTCAGTAATATGATCATTTTAAATATGAAGCTTAATAGAGACCAAGAGAGATGATAAACTTGGAGCATCAAATGGAATTCCTTACAGGAAGGCATCATGTAACTACATAAGTAGAAATCTAAATGATAATACACTATGGAAATGCGCAGTTGCAGCAATAAACTTAGCGCATAAAAATTAAGCCGTTTGCTAACGTTGCAAAACATTTAGCTAACCGAAATTATATATTTATAAAAATATATAAGATACCTGTAATAAGAATTGGCTTTTCAAAAAGAAGTTTACCAATTCAAAATGAAATTATAATAATTTTATACAAAACCTTCATAATGACTTGCGCATTATGTATTTGAATTTTGTCATGCTGTAACTCCCAAATTTTTGAACCGATTTGGATGAAATTTTTCATGCGCATAAGTTCACGCTAATGTCTCAACCGAGTTCGTTGGCCAGCTTCATCCGCCATCTTGTTTCAAAATGGCGGCCATTTGAATTTTTGATTTTTTTTTTATGTTTTCTAACGTAGTATCTACTTATAATAAAATCTGAGTGCGGGAAACTGTCGGAATCATGCCGGTGTGAACCACTTTACTCTGTGAATCAACCGTAGCTAAACGCTACGTTAGGCTTAATGAAAAACATATCCTAACATATGACAGCTAAATGCTAGTTTTTTCTACTTGAATTCATGTCTGTTCAGCATATTTTCACATAAAACATGTGTATCATATCTATTTGTAATGTATTAAAATTGAGCTATTATAAGCATAGAAATCAGATCTAAACAAAGAATACTGTTGGCCTTCAGATTCAAATTCCAGCAAATCTACAAACAAATGAATGACTCTTTGAACGCTTCATTAAAAAAAAAAGAAAAAAATACAGGTTAACGCCGAGGCTGGTCTTAAAATATTTGTAAAAGTATTTGTATATTAAAAGCTTTAAATATTTTAACTTTGTTTAAAACCTACAAAAACTCTCAAATTAAGTTCTAAATTTAAGGGCCAAATCAACAACAAGTTTTAACTTAAAAATAACAGATAACTATCGCCATCTGGTGAAGAAAAGATATAACTTTCGTTCTAGGAAGGTCCGTGGAAGCACACTGCATTGCATGCATTTTTAATTTATTCAGAATGATTGATTCAGAATGATGATCCGAATTTGAATATCTAAAATTTTCAAATGCATTTACAATAGAGAATTATTTCAATGACAATTAGGATCAATTTTTTCTGTACCGAAGGCTACGAGCAGGCCTAAGTAGGCCTTTTTAATTCCCAATAAATTAGTTTATGTTTCTTGCTAATTCTGTTGGCGTCAAGTTTCTATTATAATCGTACTTTTTTTACATTGCATTTTATCAGATTTGCAGACATTGAAAATAAAATGAATATTACCTTGTAGCGAAAAAAAAAAGTCACGCTAAACAACAAATTTTTAATGTAGATGGAACCTAAAATAGCATTTTCGTCATAGA
The DNA here is from genome assembly GCA_963932465.1 of Maratus speciosus. Classification (NCBI taxonomy): domain Eukaryota; kingdom Metazoa; phylum Arthropoda; class Arachnida; order Araneae; family Salticidae; genus Maratus; species Maratus speciosus. The sequence continues at coordinate 317,151,267 of OZ010792.1, forward strand.
ATGTTTAGCTGGAAATGGCGCGTTTGACCGCTGTTGACTAAATTGCAGTTTGCATAATATTTATGTCCTAAGCATAAAAAATTAAAATAATAATGTTTTTTGATTAACAAAATGCATAATGCATCTTTTTTTCTTTTTTTTACTCAGAATTTTTTTTTTAACTATTATTTTGACGATTTAACATTCACTTTCCGTCAGTTTTGGCAGAGATTATATACTAGTACTTATAGAAAATGCTACGGAAATGCAAACTCTTATGTAGCATTTTAAACAGAATGTTAGAAGCATTAAAAGATATTTTAAAGAGTCACAGAACGTAGTTTAACAACACAGGTAATTTTAAAGAGAAACTTAGGAAACCTAAAATTTCCAAAAGTGTCTGAAAAATTCAAATGACCGCCATTTTGAAAAAAGATGGCGGATGAAACTGGGCAACGAATTCGGTCGAGACATTAGTATGTACTATGCGTATGAAACATTTCATCCAAATCGGTTCAAAAGTTCGAGAGTTACAGCAAGACAAATTTCAGATATAAATAAATAAATATATATATATGGATATAGTATATATAAGTCAACACTTCAACGGAGGGTGGTTTTGGTACATGGGGGTTATGATCGGCGAAAATATAGCAAAATTTCCCGAAGTGTTTTTCTTCGGACGCTGCAATAGGTACCTTTTTACTTTTTGTTATAAAAACTACCTAAAAGTGTCCATAATTTTGGCCACCGCTGTAGGTATACCGTTCTTAAAAGCCTATTACATATATATTTTTTAATAAATAAAATGACACTGCGATATACGTATAACACAAACAGATACACATGTAGATATATTTCTGTGCAGTGTAAAAAAATATAAATAATTTTTAATATATGAAAATATAACATAACCCAAAACAAAAATATACAATAAGGAATTCTGAGTAACTAGTAATTTCAACAAGCTTTCTAGACCTAGAATAGACAAAAGACCTAGATAATTTCGTATAAGTAATTTTCTAATAATTTTCTTTTACTTGTAATCATTCTTGGAAAAATTTCTGGGTTGTTTTTGTAGTACATTAATAACTGTTCTCAAACCGAAATATCGATTTTTAGAATGCTCAATTAAATATTGTCAGCTGCTATATTGGATTTTTAGAAGTGTAATAAAATAAAATTAACCCTTTGTCTACTGCTGGTATTTATAAGTGCCATTAACATAACTTGTTATAAAATACATTTAATACATCGATTAGTAGTACCTAATAGAGTTTAGAATGAGTTATAGATAGTACTTTAACCTGTTCCAAGAGCACTATTGGTTACACAAAACAAAAATATTTTTAAAAGGATTATTTCTTTTTTGCATCTTTTCAGGTTTCTTGGCGTTGAGAGGTGGGGGGTTGGAATTAATTCGGAAATACTTCTATATTTCTATTGTAAGAACATTATATTTGTACATTTCCTAATTCTACAAAATACTAAAACATTTTTAAAAATAAAAGATTTGAGTGGGGTTATAAATATTGCATAAAATCATTATAAATTCAAATTTAATTAATCCTTCTAAATCCTTCAATCCTTCTAATCTCCTTCTAAAATTTATTAAATGATTATGTAAATCTTCTAATGATGTTTAATCAATTCACGAAAAATGCTTTGCAGGTAAAAATTTTTAGGAATTCATAATCCAGTAGGGTAATTCCGGGATTTATGCCGCACATTTTTTTGCATTTGTGTATAAAGTCCCATGGTGGACATACTATATATATATATATATATATATATATGCTGTGCTGTTTAATGTTAAATATACAACGCGTCTACTGCGGCAAAAAAATCTCAAAACAAATTATTAATATTTTTTAACAAATTTTTTTCTAAAACATTACACTGCGGCGTGTCACCCGTACAGTGAGGCTGAGACGCCGCACTTGTGCGGTAGTTATTCTGCGATTGTAATAAGAACAGAATGAAATTATAAATAAAAATATTAAAAAAATATTCATATCTGGACTATAATTAATGATGTAATAACAAAATGAAACTAAATGAGTACAATGAAACGTATTAGTAGATTCAAATTAATAATTGTTGCCTATTTTGACAATTAAAATTATCGATTTATTTTTTTTTTTTACATGAAATTTTAATTGCTATTTCTGCAGACACATAATATCAATGTATTAGAAAGGACAAAGAAAAATAAGTAAAATTGTGCTGACATAATTTATTTGTTAACCCTTTCGGGACCAGTGGCTTTTACACAAATTGTATTCGGTTGATACCACTTTTTAAAAAGAATTTACCTTTACTTAAATAATCATAAAGATGCTCTAATTAAACAAACCAAATATTACTTTTCTTTTTTACTGGTGCCAGAAACAAATTTTGTAATCTCTTTATGAAGGTGCTTATATGCACCTATGGTCCCGAATGGATTAAGAGACCTGTTTTTTCGACTACAATCTGCAGAAAAAGTGTCGAAACAGTACAGCCTTTATGTAACTACGTTTAAACAAATGATGCAATGAAGCCAATTAAGCTTCCTCTTTTTTGGAGTAGTTTTCTAAACATTCTTTGCAAAGAATGTCTGCGTTACGCGTAATCCAATTTTTCATTATTATCATCTTGACTTGCATCTTTCTTGCCCTTCATACTTTTTATTTTCCCCTGCATCTTTCTCGCCCTTCTTACTTTTCATTTTCCCCTGCATCTTTCTTACCCTTCTTACTTTTTATTTTCTCCTTTTTTTCCATTGGATTTAGTAAACTTGATAACATGCCTAACATGGTTAATATGTGCAAAAAGAAAAGGAAAAGTTAACAACACTTAATCATCCCCTACAAAAGAAACTGTGGCATGTATACCGGAATAGATGTGCGGCATGTATCCCATTTTGCAGGCTGCAGACGTCGGCCATCATAGTTACCTACTATCGCTAAGGGGAATGGCGTAACCATACACAGCGTACTCTATACGAACGCTACACTTAGTTTTGACTTCGAAATCATGCATGAATTTAGTAATTAATGTATGAAAAGTATTTAAAGATAACGCGTTTAAAAGTTTGGACAGTGAAATCACGCATTTACTTCAAATTAAGTATTGTACTTCTACAAGTAAACATCGAAATGGGATTTACGCTATGCACTGGTTAAAATAGTCTCATTGCGCACCTATACTGTGCGTTTGACGACAATCTATCGATAATTACAAGAAATATAAGGGGTGCGGCGACTCTCCCGGAGTTACTCTACATAAAGGGTTAATGTTAAATTTATTGCTGTTAATTTATCATATTTGTCTGTAAAACATGTTTTATGTGCATGAAAATGTTTTCTTCGGAATTCATAGGATCTGAAAAAAAACCTTTTTACAGGTTAAGAAAATTGATTAAGATATTAGACTTTAGCGTTTCCGAAAATCAGTGTCTGCAAAAGAATCTTTGTTTTTATAAATATTTTATTAAATCTAAAAAATACATGTGTTATTTCTAAAGATAAAGAACGCTTTTCGAAATTCTGGATAAGTCGAAAAAAGAGTTTCGAAGTTTTCGTTTGTTGTTATATTATATTTTAAAAGACTAAGAAATGTCTTTTCTTTTACAGTGTATGAAAAAAAAATCCGAATGGTATACCGATGCAGGGTTCGTACGGGTCCTTGAATTTCCAGACTAAGAAATTCTTCGGTATCAGTATTTTCTTATAAAAAATAGGTGAAATTATGCGCGTTTAAACTAAATTTATTTTTATGTAAAAAAATACTGATTTTTGGCCTTGAAAATAACGGTACCCGTAAGAACCCTGCGATGTGATTTTTAATATATATATATATATATATATATATATATATATATGTTCATTCTGTAGTTTTCTTTTAGAATTAATGAATTTTCAATTTTGAAATCATACAATTAATTCAAAGGATTTATTGATGCTGACAATCATTCATTATTCACGTCTTTTTTCGTTGGTTAAATAGTTTTAGTTACAAATAGTTTTAGAAAATATTACAAATATTTATGATTTCCTACATATATTTCTTTATTTACTTGTTCTTTTTATGAATTCGCCTTCCTGTTGTTTTTCCTTTCGCCAATTTTGAATGTTTTAATTTTTAATACTTCATATATTGTTGATTAGGATATAGGTTTATTACAAAAATTCATTAATGTTTAGTTAAATCAATAATAGCTGATCCAGATTTATTTTGTATAATGTCAGTGTAATGTATCGATACTCAATTTATTATTTTTTATTTTTCATAAAAGCTGATGAATTGTAATATTATATAATGGTTATATATATAGATATATATATATTATATATACGCACCCGTGTGTGTGTATGAGTTTTATGTACGTAATTAAATACGTACAACATACACTCGCACAAATATATATTTGTGTATATTTGTGTCTACTAGGTAATATAACATAGAACAAAATACTAGTACTTATAGAAAATGCTACGGAAATTCAAACTCTTATGTAGCATTTTAAACAGAATGTTAGAAGCATTAAAAGATATTTTAAAGAGTCACAGAACGTAGTTTAACAACACAGGTAATTTTAAAGAGAAACTTAGGAAACCTAAAATTTTCAAAAGTGTCTGCAAAATTCAAATGACCGCCATTTTGAAAAAAAGATGGCGGATGGGCAATGAATTCGGTCGAGACATTAGTATGTACTATGCGTATGAAACATTTCATCCAAATCGGTTCAAAAATTCGAGAGTTACAGCAAGACAAATTTCAGATATAAATAAATAAATATATATATATGGATATAGTATATATAAGTCAACACTTCAACGGAGGGTGGTTTTGGTACATGGGGGTTATGATCGGCGAAAATATAGCAAAATTTCCCGAAGTGTTTTTCTTCGGACGCTGCAATAGGTAGCTTTTTACTTTTTGTTATAAAAACTACCTAAAAGTGTCCATAATTTTGGCCACTGCTGTAGGTATACCGTTCTTAAAAACCTATTACATATATATTTTTTAATAAATAAAATGACACTGCGATATACGTATAACACAAACAGATACACATGTAGATATATTTCTGTGCAGTGTAAAAAAATATAAATAATTTTTAATATATGAAAATATAACATAACCCAAAACAAAAATATACAATAAGGAATTCTGAGTAACTAGTAATTCCAACAAGCTTTCTAGACCTAGAATAGACAAAAGACCTAGATAATTTCGTATAAGTAATTTTCTAATAATTTTCTTTTACTTGTAATCATTCTTGGAAAAATTTCTGGGTTGTTTTTGTAGTACATTAATAACTGTTCTCAAACCGAAATATCGATTTTTAGAATGCTCAATTAAATATTGTCAGCTGCTATATTGGATTTTTAGAAGTGTAATAAAATAAAATTAACCCTTTGTCTACTGCTGGTATTTATAAGTGCCATTAACATAACTTGTTATAAAATACATTTAATACATCGATTAGTAGTACCTAATAGAGTTTAGAATGAGTTATAGATAGTACTTTAACCTGTTCCAAGAGCACTATTGGTTACACAAAACAAAAATATTTTTAAAAGGATTATTTCTTTTTTGCATCTTTTCAGGTTTCTTGGCGTTGAGAGGTGGGGGGTTGGAATTAATTCGGAAATACTTCTATATTTCTATTGTAAGAACATTATATTTGTACATTTCCTAATTCTACAAAATACTAAAACATTTTTAAAAATAAAAGATTTGAGTGGGGTTATAAATATTGCATAAAATCATTATAAATTCAAATTTAATTAATCCTTCTAAATCCTTCAATCCTTCTAATCTCCTTCTAAAATTTATTAAATGATTATGTAAATCTTCTAATGATGTTTAATCAATTCACGAAAAATGCTTTGCAGGTAAAAAATTTTAGGAATTCATAATCCAGTAGGGTAATTCCGGGATTTATGCCGCACATTTTTTTGCATTTGTGTATAAAGTCCCATGGTGGACATACTATATATATATATATATATATATATGCTGTGCTGTTTAATGTTAAATATACAACGCGTCTACTGCGGCAAAAAAATCTCAAAACAAATTATTAATATTTTTTAACAAATTTTTTTCTAAAACATTACACTGCGGCGTGTCACCCGTACAGTGAGGCTGAGACGCCGCACTTGTGCGGTAGTTATTCTGCGATTGTAATAAGAACAGAATGAAATTATAAATAAAAATATTAAAAAAATATTCATATCTGGACTATAATTAATGATGTAATAACAAAATGAAACTAAATGAGTACAATGAAACGTATTAGTAGATTCAAATTAATAATTGTTGCCTATTTTGACAATTAAAATTATCGATTTATTTTTTTTTACATGAAATTTTAATTGCTATTTCTGCAGCAACATAATATCAATGTATTAGAAAGGACAAAGAAAAATAAGTAAAATTGTGCTGACATAATTTATTTGTTAACCCTTTCGGGACCAGTGGCTTTTACACAAATTGTATTCGGTTGATACCACTTTTTTAAAAGAATTTACCTTTACTTAAATAATCATAAAGATGTTCTAATTAAACAAACCAAATATTACTTTTCTTTTTTACTGGTGCCAGAAACAAATTTTGTAATCTCTTTATGAAGGTGCTTATATGCACCTATGGTCCCGAATGGATTAAGAGACCTGTTTTTTCGACTACAATCTGCAGAAAAAGTGTCGAAACAGTACAGTCTTTATGTAACTACGTTTAAACAAATGATGCAATGAAGCCAATTAAGCTTCCTCTTTTTTGGAGTAGTTTTCTAAACATTCTTTGCAAAGAATGTCTGCGTTACGCGTAATCCAATTTTTCATTATTATCATCTTGACTTGCATCTTTCTTGCCCTTCTTACTTTTGATTTTCCCCTGCATCTTTCTCGCCCTTCTTACTTTTCATTTTCCCCTGCATCTTTCTTACCCTTCTTACTTTTTATTTTCTCCTTTTTCCCCATTGGATTTAGTAAACTTGATAACATGCCTAACATGGTTAATATGTGCAAAAAGAAAAGGAAAAGTTAACAACACTTCATCATCCCCTACAAAAGAAACTGCGGCATGTATACCGGAATAGATGTGCGGCATGTATCCCATTTTGCATGCTGCAGACGTCGGCCATCATAGTTACCTACTATCGCTAAGGGGAATGGCGTAACCATACACAAAGTACTCTATACGAACGCTACACTTAGTTTTGACTTCGAAATCATGCATGAATTTAGTAATTAATGTATGAAAAGTATTTAAAGATAACGCGTTTAAAAGTTTGGACAGTGAAATCACGCATTTACTTCAAATTAAGGATTGTACTTCTACAAGTAAACATCGAAATGGGATTTACGCTATGCACTGGTTAAAATAGTCTCATTGCACACCTATACTGTGCGTTTGACGACAATCTATCGATAATTACAAGAAATATAAGGGGTGCGGCGACGCTCCCGGAGTTACTCTACATAAAGGGTTAATGTTAAATTTATTGCTGTTAATTTATCATATTTGTCTGTAAAACATGTTTTATGTGCATGAAAATGTTTTCTTCGGAATTCATAGGATCTGAAAAAAAAACGTTTTACAGGTTAAGAAAATTGATTAAGATATTAGACTTTAGCGTTTCCGAAAATCAGTGTCTGCAAAAGAGTCTTTGTTTTTATAAATATTTTATTAAATCTAAAAAATACATGTGTTATTTCTAAAGATAAAGAACGCTTTTCGAAATTCTGGATAAGTCGAAAAAAGAGTTTCGAAGTTTTCGTTTGTTGTTATATTATATTTTAAAAGACTAAGAAATGTCTTTTCTTTTACAGTGTATGAAAAAAAATCCGAATGGTATACCGATGCAGGGTTCGTACGGGTCCTTGAATTTCCAGACTAAGAAATTCTTCGGTATCAGTATTTTCTTATAAAAAATAGGTGAAATTATGCGCGTTTAAACTAAATTTATTTTTATGTAAAAAAATACTGATTTTTGGCCTTGAAAATAACGGTACCCGTAAGAACCCTGCGATGTGATTTTTAATATATATATATATATATGTTCATTCTGTAGTTTTCTTTTAGAATTAATGAATTTTCAATTTTGAAATCATACAATTAATTCAAAGGATTTATTGATGCTGACAATCATTCATTATTCACGTCTTTTTTCGTTGGTTAAATAGTTTTAGTTACAAATAGTTTTAGAAAATATTACAAATATTTATGATTTCCTACATATATTTCTTTATTTACTTGTTCTTTTTATGAATTCGCCTTCCTGTTGTTTTTCCTTTCGCCAATTTTGAATGTTTTAATTTTTAATACTTCATATATTGTTGATTAGGATATAGGTTTATTACAAAAATTCATTAATGTTTAGTTAAATCAATAATAGCTGATCCAGATTTATTTTGTATAATGTCAGTGTAATGTATCGATACTCAATTTATTATTTTTTATTTTTCATAAAAGCTGATGAATTGTAATATTATATAATGGTTATATATATAGATATATATATATTATATATACGCACCCGTGTGTGTGTATGAGTTTTATGTACGTAATTAAATACGTACAACATACACGCGCACAAATATATATTTCTGTATATTTGTGTCTACTAGGAAATATAACATAGAACAAAATACTACTTTGACTTTGCGCCTACCGTATCAAATCTACGCAAAATCTTCTTTTCAGAAATCCTTCGGAATAGTGAAATTATTCTGACCGAAAGAAATTTATTGCATACTCTTATCTATATAAATGGTTATGACTTTCAAATGCGCAATTTTAGACATAAAGCTTAAAATGCTTTACTTTAAAAATAATAGAAATTGTATCAATTCCTCTTCCGCGTTTTGAAGAAATTGATAACACAGTTATAACCCAAAGAAATATATTAATTACGTGTAATAGAATTAAAGTAAAAATTAGTCGCATTTTAAAATGCTCTTATTTAAAAGAATAACAATTGATTTTATTAATGAAATTTAAACAAGGAATTATAAATGCAGAAAAGGTAATCTTTTTTAATTAAAATGAAACGCAGAATATTTTAATTATGTAATTTAATATTCTTTTCGGCTGAAGGTTGTAAAACATTGAAAAAAAAAAAACTTTCTAATATTTTTTGCAAGGCTGAACGCAAAAATATTTAAAAAGTATTAAAAGAATAATCTATGATGTTTGATCATTTCGAAATATTTTTAGCAAGCAGATATTTTTTTTTAATCGAAATTTTTTATCAATTACAAATATGTAACTACAATAACTTATTTCATCTAAACTCTCCACGTACAGAAAATATTATATAGGAAATGCTATTCTGAAATAAATTTATTTTAAGAAATGAAAATACTGGATGTTAAGAGTTTAACGGTAGTTTAAATGATTTAAATACTATGATTTTTTTTTTTTTTTAAAGAAGTGATCTAACACAAAATCCGTCCACCTAAACTCAGATTTTTTTCTCCTTATATAAAATAAATATTTCTTTACGAAAAATTTGATAATATTCCTTTGAGTTCAGCGAACTGTGTATTATATAGCTCGTAATGTGTAAATTACAGACATGTTACTGCTAGTTTGTAGTACCTATTCGTTTTAAAATTCCAATGCTAATACATATGCAATTGAAATGGTGAAAATATTATTTAACAAGGATAATTTTGAATTTTGTATATCTAGCATTAACAAAACTTTAATTTATTGAGAGTACTAACAAATATAATGAACATTAAAGCAATCAGTTTGATATTCCTGTAGCATGGTGATATTTTCATTTCTATTTAATTCTTAATCAGTTATTTCGATAGGCGTATGTTTCAATATTTTTTTTTAATTATAAGACTTATTGATATATTTCAAAATATAAGAAATGAAAACTACTAGTAATAAAGTATGCTATCTTGTTTCAATTTTTACTTTTAAGAGCTAATGATACTGCTGAAACAATAAGGAGAAATAGAATAAACTATTCCTATATCTGAACTTACTTTTAGAAATCAAACAATTGCGATTTGTCTTTAATAACTTTTAATTTAAAGCACTATCGATAAAAATCACTATCAATGACTTTTACTTATTCTATCTATAACAGAATAAAGTAATCGAATTGTAACCGAAATTATTTTCGATTTCCGGTTTTCGTCTAATTTACACGTTTTAGAGGTCAGGAATCCCGAAAACAGGTTTTTACAAAATGTCCGCCTGTCCGTGTATTCTTGTCTGTATCCTCTGTGATTCCTCGAAAAGTGTGTGGAATTATGTGTGTAATTGAACCAAACAAATAATATATGTTTTAGTCAGAAGGTCTCCGCTGAAAATAGGGATATTTATCAGGAAGGGGTGTTGTGATAGTAATATTTGAGCGATTTTTCTTTTGACTATGGAATTCAGGTAACCGTTGGAAAGGGTGTTATCCCCCCCCCCCCCCCAAGAAGGAGGATAGCGATGTGATAGCGATTTTTGTGCAATTGCCTACTTACAACTGAAAAAAGAACTAAGTTATGGCGCTCTAGCTTATTCTCTATCAGATTTTGAATGTTACAGGAATTTTAGTGAGGACTAGTGCTTTAAGTAAAAGATATTTATTACATAAAATATTTAATAAAATATATAAAAGAAAAGCATGTTTTTAAATATAAACAAGTCGGAAAATGTACATGAAACGGAACAAATGAGGTTCATTCGTACTATAACTAGTTTTGTAAATATTCAGATTTTGGTGCAATAGCTGTTGCTCTCTTACTAAAAAATGCATGACTACAAATTTTATTACGATTTTATATATTAAATTCAGAAACAAGTAATTACTAAGACTCCATCTTAATTAGGAAATAATCGTCATGACAACCTAGAATCATTACCTATCATGGGATATCATTGAATTAAGTATGTATGATATGATTTAATAGAATGAGAAAGCTTTTATTAATATCTTCTTAACTTTTAATTCGATTTTCCTAAAAACTGAAATGACTCGACAAAATTCTGCAATGGTTATATATACAGTAGAGCGCCGATTATCCGAACTCCAATTAATTGAACATCCAATTATCCGAACAGCCAAATTCTTTCAAAAAAGATTTTTAACCGAACTTCCAATTATCCGAACACCTTATTTTTCTCAAATTTTTTTTTTAAAACGAACTTCCAATTATCCAAACACCCTATTAGACCTGGATATCAGAATTTAAATGATGACGAGATTGTGGATGAGATTGAAGACGAAAAAGAATTTGAAGAAAATGAAAACGAATGCTCTGAAAATGACCCAAGTCCACCACATAACGAAGCCTTTGAATTCTTGGAAACAGCTATGAAATGGCTCGCACGGCAGAAGAATGCTGATCCTATTCAACTAACGTATTTAAGAAAAATCTGAAATATGACAGCATTGAAAAGAATGTCTTCATTGAAGCAAGCAACAATCAAAAGCTTTTTTGCTGAAATTATAATCTCTGGATTTCAGAAAATAATATAAAAAAGTAAACAAAAATAATTAAAAAGACAAAAATCAATTTTTTAACATGCCAGCATTAACTAATGCTGTCAGTCCAAAGCGTGGATAAAGTGTGAAAATTTTAGCATAGTCAGGAATATCCCTTAAATTCTCTGTCCATTTATCCGAACTAGGGTCGGTCCTGACTTGTTCGGATAATCGGCGCTCTACTGCATATTTCATTTCAAGCCATTCGATTGGATAGTTTTGGAGCTTTTATGTGTGTACAGACTTACAGACAGATGGACGGAAGAAACGAAGACTATAGGTGCTACGTATTTATATAATAACGGACGCTTGTATGCAAAATTAAATATTTTTAGGAATGTATAGTTTTTAGCTCACAGGCTATCAAAGCCTGAGAGCTAATGTGCCCGCCCGTTCTGTATGTATGTATGTATGTACGTAACGCGATAACTCTTGATAGAAACATCCGATTTGCTTCAAAATTTTTTTATAGGTTTATTGTGATAAGGCGCTTCCCTGATTAGTTTTGGGAGTTCATTGGTTAAGGATAAAGGGGGAAAAACGGGGTTAGTCCAACCCCTTAATTCAGAAAAATGGGTTTTTCATGCAGAATCATTCGATTTGCACCGAATTTGGTATACCGGTTTATTATGTTAAGGAACTTCCCTGATTAGTTTTGGGGGTTCATTGGTTAAAGATAAAGGGGGAAAAGGATGGTTAGTCCACCGCTTTTAATTCAGATAAATGGGTTTTTCATGCAGAATGATTCGATTTGCTCTGAATTTGGTATACCGGTTTATTATGTTAAGGAACTTCCCTGATTAGTTTTGGGGGTTCACTGGTTAAGGATAAAGGGGGAAAAGGGAGGTTAGCGCGCCCTTCTTAATTTAGCTAAATGTGTTTTTCATGCAGAATGATTCGATTTGCTCCGAAGTTGGTATACCGGTTTATTATGTTAAGGAACTTCCCTGATTCGTTTGGGGGATTCATTGGTTGAGCATAAAGGGGGGCTAGTCCACCGCCTTAATTTAGATAAACGGGTTTTTCATGCAGAATTATTCGCTTTGCTCCAAATTTGGTATACCGGTTTATTATGTTAAGGAGCTTCCCTGATTCGTTTGGGGGATTCATTGGTTGAGCATAAAGGGGGGCTAGTCCACCACCTTAATTTAGATAAATGGTTTTTTTTGCTGGATTTTTCGATTTGCTCCAAATTTGGTATACCGTTTTATTATGATAAGGAGCTTCACTGATTAGATTTGGAGGTTCACTGCTTAAGTATAAAGGGAGAAACGGGGGCTAATTCCCCTTCACTTATTTTTTTTGAGGGGCATTATTCTTTAAAATAAGAGTATAATATACAATTAGCGTGAATAGCCTGTGAGCTCAATGCCATCAGTTTAGCTGGGCACTTTTCTTTTTTATTAAATTATTTTCTTGTCTTTTCCTAATACTAATTTTTAAATAACTAACATCTGCTGCATACATTTATATACAGTACAGTGTGTTTGCAGTGGCTACAGTTCATTCTGTCAGTCAATCAAATTACGTTTTCCGCGCTGCTTCAAATAAATGTTTAATATAAGTGGGTTATAAAATTAAACGGGGATTTATATTATCAACTACTCTTTGATTAGAACACATTCAGCTAGCATATTAGTGACAATTTTTGAATGATAAGTTTTAGTTTTCGATAATTCAGATTAAGAGGAAAACCACTTCAAATTTTTTTGTACATTGATAAATTGTAAAATGTATTTAGGAACTTCATAATCGATTATTAATGTATGCTTATTGGTTATGAATTATTCTATATGATTTTAACGCTATAAAAATAAAATTCGTATTGCATATAAAGTATTAATAAAAAATGTCTTTAATAATAATAATCAAATTTAAATGAAAACATACTATCACTAAATAATATCTTATTTTAAAGCAAATTAATTTTAACAATGCTTAATTTTAGGATTCTGATAAAATTAGCTAATTATAATTATTTTAGTTAGTCTATTTAGATTACCACTACAAAAATGCATAATATTTTACTTGGAGTTTAATGGACTAATTGAAATGAATTATCATAATTATTACTTCAAATATTTGTGCATGTTTAAAATACGAAATTTTCTTTGAGTTATATATTTTTACTCATTGTGCTATGTAATAATAGATGTAAATGCATTCAGTAATTTTTAAAAGCTATCGAAAAATTAAAAATTCGCAAAACTTTTAATTACGAATGTTGTGATTGTTAAAGTTTAAATTACAGTTTTAATCTATCTCTGTCGAAGGAAATATTAAGTTCATAATACAGATGATAATGTATTATTTGGAATTTCTTACAATCCTAAAACATTTGCATGCGTATGATGTATGCCGTTACCCGTTTTCGTAACGTTGAATTAGTTCATATATTTTTTATTATATAACACGAAATTTAACGAAGGAAAATTCAGCAGGAAAAACGTTTAAGCCTTTTAAACTGTGATCAAATTAAGTTTCAGTAGTTTTAATAGTTATCGTTATGATAACGTGAGTTCTTTTCATTTCGCATTTAGGAAAGATATGAAATTTATATGTAACTCTATTTAACGTTTTTAAGTAGTAATAAGGCTTTGCTCTTCAATTAAAAGAAAACTAAGATGTTTCAAAACGGGATAATTTTTGAAAATTTATAATAAAAAATCATGATTTTTAAAGGTTTAAAATGAGCGAATGTATGGAAAATACATGTAAAACATTAGTTCGTATGTTTTTAAATCAGTCAAAATATAAGAAATAAGTAGAATTTTTTTTATGTTGATTATTTTAGACATAACACCTAAAAAAGAGAAATAAATGCATTTATTTATTAAATTAAACATGGTATACCCCATTTTCCTCTCTAGCATTCGAAAAATAATGCAAAATTTCAAAATGGCATATACACCTCAAGGAATTCAGAAGATATGAATAATAGATTTTTCGTAAACTAACACTGTAAAAAAAAATCTGTAAAGTTACTAAAGTTTTTCTAGGAAACTGGGATTCCGAGAACTTTTTATGTAACTACAACAACAAAAATTCATGTAACAGACACACTTTTGCGCCGAAAATCAAGAAATCTGTAAGGTTACTAAGAATATTTTAGGAAACTGGGATGCCTAGAACTTTTTATGTAAATGCAACCAGGGTTACAGATAAAATTTTTGTAAGATTACTGTAATTTTAGCAGATTCATTTGTAAAGTTACAGCTTTCTGTAGCTGTACAAAAACTAGTTTTGTAGATTTGCAGCTTTTTTTGTAGAGTTACAGATGAAAGGTTAGTAAGCATGTAACTTTACATCTGTAGAACTACAGATTTTTTTTACAGTGTAATGGTTAGCATATTTAAAAACATAATTTCATAATTAAATAAAGTGCACATTAAAAATATTACTGTAAGAAAAATTTTGTATTCAGATTTCATGCGTCGCACAAACCCTGTTTTAACCCATTCATACCTAGCGCCCCATTTATAGGACGTTTCGAATTTTAATAAATTTTTAATTTTCTTCTTCTTTACAACATGAATATTGTATGAAGTAATTGTCCATAAATGTCTTTATCTATTAC
Source organism: Maratus speciosus (assembly GCA_963932465.1). NCBI lineage: Eukaryota > Metazoa > Arthropoda > Arachnida > Araneae > Salticidae > Maratus > Maratus speciosus. The sequence goes on from OZ010792.1 coordinate 317,166,317, forward strand.
GGGGAGGTGACAGCATACGATTGATATTTATTTGCTTAAATAAAGGCCTCTTTCTGTGTTTATAGATTTTTCATTTTTCAAGATAGCGAAATGTAAACATGAAGTTTATTTGTATTTTTTGTATCAAGGATCCAAATAAATAAGTCATAATTTTAGCTTGTCGACTTCTTTGAAATACGTACTTTGTTTGCCAAATTATATTTTCAAGTGTATTTTTTATGCATGTTTGTAATGTACAAAATATAGGATGCTAGGCGCAAATGGGTACACATTTCTATTAGCCGTTTAGGGGACAGTTGTTTATGAAAAGTCCTTTTCAAGATGATTTTTGAAATAAATTGTTTTTTAGCCTCAAATACGATTATTATTAATGTATTATTAATAATACATAAAATGTTATTAGTCTTTGTAAAGAAACAAATATATTATTTAATAGTTCACAAAAATACTAATTATAGTATATAACACGGTATCTAGATTATACGGTAAGGACCACGCGCAGCCTTCTTCTCTGTGATGACGTCAACTGGACACCAACTCTTCTCTCCCGAGCTCCTAAACACTACTGTTTTTGCTGTCCTTTTTCTATTAAGAGCGAATCTTTTCAATAAAGCGCTCCAATATTTCGCCTCTGATGACAGATATATTTTTTCCGTTATGTGTATTTTTAAGGAACTAATATTTATATTATAATATACATATATGTATTAATATAAACCGATTTAATAACTTTAATTTATAATATATCATGAAATTTATTATCTAAAGCAGTACAATTTTAGTTTTAAATATTAAAATATTGCGATAAAGAAAAAGTTAATGACGACTTTAATAGGTTAAAAGATTTTTTTTTTTTTTTGCTTCTTGGCGAATATGTTAAAAGCATATTGACAAAATTAAATTATTTTTCCATTTTTATAACAGTATCAAAACATTCATCTGTTGGTTTCATTAATGAGCCTCTATAAATTGTCTGCAGCCAATATTTTTCCTAAAAAGTGGGCATCTTTAATGAAACTACCATATTTTTGTGCTTTTTCTGAATTTGTCTTCTCCTCGCGGGATGCTATATACCCTAAAATCATTTCTAACGATACTTTTTAGGTAGATTTCGTATGAAATACTACCTATTGGGATCGTTCCTATGCTGGAATTTCTGAAAAGGTTTTGCAGATCTACACCGACCATGACCCCTAGAACCCAAAACCACCCTCAGTAAAAAACTTTATCTATCTATCTATCTATCTATCTATCTATCTATCTATCTATCTATCTATCTATCTATCTATATCTATATATATATATATATATATATATATATATCACATTCTTCAAGACACGATAACTTTCGTAATTTTGCACCAATTTCTTCTAAACTGATACATAAAATCAAGGGACATAAAATCTCGGTCAAGTTCTTTAATTTTCAAAATCGGACCAAGGGGATGGAAATAGGGAGGAGTTTTGTGAAAACAGAACCCCCCCCCCCCCCCAATACTTCTTAATTTTTGTATATATCAAATCAATTTAAAGTTTTTATTACTTCTAAAAATAGGGCCAAAAATTTATGCATCCCAGATTTTTGATAAAGTTAGAAATGGGCTCAAGGGGCGCAAAAAATAGAGTTTTTGGGAGAAAAAAATTCATAACTTCGTCAATTCTCAAGATATCAAATCCAATTAATTTTATTATAAATCTTTTTAACATTATCTACAACTTTTATACTCACAAGTTTTTGATAAGACCGATTCGTACCGAAAAAAAAATAAAAACGAAAACAAAAAGGGGGTTTGAAGAAGAAAAAAATCCATAACTTCGTCAATTCTCAAGATATCAAATCCAATTAATTTTATTATAAATTTCCTTAACATTATCTACAACTTTTATATTCACAAGTTTTTGATAGGACCAATTCGTACCGCCAAAAAAAATAAATAAATAAAAACGAAAATAAAAAGAGGGTTTGAAGAAGAAACAATTCATAACTCTGTCAATTCAAAAGATATAAAATCCCCATGAATTTATCATATATCTTCTTAATATTGTCTACAACATCTATATAGGCAAGTTTTGGATACGACCAATTCTTACAGCAAAAACAAATTAAAAATACATAGCGGTTGAAAGAAAAATTATCTTAGTAAGGTAGTATTCAAATCCAAACTGCTTAATTTCTGACTCATTTTACAATTCATTTTTGCTCTCAAAGGCTTCCAATTGGTAAGTTTTCTTCCTCAGAAACTATGTAATGTACCGTAATGGTCGATTCTTTGATAGAGGCAGAATATATTTTAAAACATGCTGTTAAAAAGGGCATTTTGAACCAAATTTACCGAAGCGGATTGTGTTGGAAAAATCATTGTATTAAGGATGCACTCAAATCCAAACTGCTTATTTTCTGACTCATTTTTAAATTCATTTTTGCTTTCAGAAGCATTTAATTGGTAGATTCGCTTATTCAGAAACCATATTATATACCGTAATGATCGATTTTTTGATAGAGGCAGAATATATTTCAAAAAATGATGTCAAAGTGGGCATTTTGAACGGAATTTCCCGAAGCGATAGTGTTAGAAACGAAAAATATTGTTCTTCTGAGAAAATAATTGTTTATATATCAAGTTTTAATTAATTGAACAAAAAACAAAAATACAGGTCGCTTATAAATCTCTTCAAAAATTACGTCAGCAAGTTTCATATATTTTTTTTTAATTAAAAATGAATCTGGAATTATGCAGAAAATTTCGAGTTGTTGAGCATGGAAAAGTATTTTTTTGAATACCGCCCTAACATGATTCTGATAAAAATATTATATAAAAATGAAATAAAAACTCGTCAAAAGCGGCCAGATAAAATTGTTAAAGTGGATTTAACTCTAATCATGATTTAGTTTTTGTTTGTGAAATTAGTGTATTTGACTTCGAAATCTACCCCTGCCTGTAAGCCGGGCCGGCAGGGATTTTTCTTATTTTTTTTTTTTTTTTTTTTTTTTTGTTGTTGTTTGTTTGTTTCACTGAAACTTTTCCGATTTTCTTCAAAATGATTGAGAAATCCACCGATCGCAAATGCATTTACAAATTCTTCCCCATCATTCTCAATATTTATTTGATTAGAATTAGACACATCAGTTTTATCCTTTATATGATGCAAAGTAACTTCATCTGTGTTTTGAGCAGGGTTTTTAGATTTGCTGCCCGTGTAGGTACCATTTTCCCCACCGGGCTGCGGTTTTTTAGCTTTAAAAAAACAGTTTTTTGGGGAAAAAAGGGTTTTTATCAACTAAAACAACATTTTGTAAGAAGGACTTTTTGAACGAAAAATGTAACAGCAAAATATTTCTTTACATACAAACATACATGCACAAACTCTTCTTGGCTATCATACAATATTTATTAGATTTATTATTTTCATATACAGGGAGTATTATTTAACTTGAAATTGATGGTCCAAGAAAAAAATTAGTCATATAATTGTAAAATGAAAGTAACTGTACAATATAATAAAGAAAAATATATTTAGCATCTACGAAAACATATTTCCTAAAATTAAATGTAAAAAAATCCTTTTGATTCATTTAGATCTGATTTCTCTATGTTTCAGAAATCTGTGGAATTTAATACTTGATTTATTACGTTGCCTATCATGATGACTACAAACAGCTATTGCACAGCAAACCATGATTAGCAATTAAATAATTAAATCACAAAGAAAAATATAGCAACGCACATTGATCTTGAAGATAACTAACTCAACAGACCAATACTTCGAAGAACGATGGAGTGAAAGCACTCTGGTGTCCAGATGAAGTCAGAGGAGGGAAAATGCTACTGTGTACATTTTGGTGATCCCTACCGCGTAGTCTAGATACCGTGGTATATAATATACAATTTAAAAACTTAATTTATATAAATCTAGACAAAACATATAAATATTCATTCTTCCACATATGGATATTCCCATATTTAGTACGTTTACATTTTATCAAATAAATACAGAAATACTTTAGAGTAATTTTTCTTTAGTATTTTTACAGTTCTTTTTGCATCATGTTAAAGTGATTTTAGAAACAAATTTTGGAAAACAAAAATTCAGGCATAAATGGGTTTAAATAATTTAAGTATTCAATTACTTGCATTTGAAATTTTTGTTAAAAAGTTACATTTGCTGCCACGTCTCGTATTACTGTTGTTACATAGTAATCTTTGTCTGATTTTATGACAGAAATTCTGCGGCTCAATAGCAACAAAAATACAAATAAAATGGCAGTACTAGACTTGAAGCAACTAATTCACAAAATATCTGGACGCGTGATACTTTTTTCGGGCGCAAATGATCATGTCTGTAATATTCTTCTTTTATGGTGTTCCTATTACTTCACATTATTAGAGAAAAAATCCGTGCTTCTTCACCCTGCAGGCAGAGGTAGAGAATATAAGTAGTAATCTCACCAAGAAAAACTAAATCAAGATTAGAGATAATCATAGTTTAATAATTTTATCTGGTCACTTTTGACGAGTTTTTAATTTAATTTTTCTGTAAGAGTTGGTTTCATCAGAATCATTTGAAGGCGGTATTAAAAAAAATCCATGGTCAACAACTTGAAATGTCTTGGCGCATTTTTAGACTCATTTTTAAAAATACAAAAATGAAACTTGCTAACGTGATTTTTTAAAGAGATTTACGAGGGCAGTTTGATAAAACCGTGACTTTGAAATAAAAAAACCAATGTACATACCAAAATGAAGTTTATATTCGATATAATCTCCTTTCATAATGATACACCTTCTCTATCGATGTTCTAACTTTTTTAATCCTTCCAAAAAATAAGATTTCTCAAACTCCTCAAAATAAGCATTTGTTACATTAATGATCTCAGAATTTGAAGAAAATATCTTTCCACCAAGCAATTTTTTTAGATTTGGAAAAAGAAAAAAGTCACTGTTGTCCAAATCAGGAGAGTAGGGTGGATAAGAGAGAAATTCATATCGTAATTCAACGAATTTAGCGGCTGTGATTGCAGATAATTGCACTGGCGCATTGTCGTGATTAAAAAGCACTTTATTCTTGGACAAATGGGGCCACTTTTCTTTCAATTTTGCATTAAAACGGTCTAATAAATCACCATAATACTGTCCAGTGATTGTTTTCCTTTTATCAGATAGTGAATTAGGATTACGCCCTTTGAGTCCTAGAAAACTGTGGCTATAATCTTTCGTGGTGGAACTGTTTTTGCCTTTTTCGGAGAACGTTCATTAGAAGAAATCCACTGTTTAGACTGTTCCTTCCTTTTTGGTGTGTAGTAATGTATCCATGTTATATCAACTGTAATATAACGCTGCAAAAGTTCGCTTGAATTGCACTCGAACTGGCCCAAACATTGCTTTGAAATAGTTACACGAGTCCGCTTTTGATCCACTGTGAGCAATTGCGATACCCATCTTGCTGATAACTTTTTCATGCCCAAATGTTCATGCAAGATAATAAATATGAGTTCCTTTGAAATGTTTGCCTTCTTACCTATCTCACACACTTTCACATGGCGGTCTTTTAACACGATATCATGGATTTTGTTGACTATTTCTTCAGTCTTGATCTCAATTGGACGTCCAGAACGTTCTGTATCTGATGTGCTCGTACGACCACAACGAAATTCCGTAAACCACTGGTGAACCATACCATGTGATGAAGCAGAGTCCCCATAATATTTTTTCAACTTTTCTTCAGTTTCGGTAATCTTTTTTAGCGCGAAAAATGGAGTTTTATCAAAACATGAAATTCTTTTTTCTCCATAATCAAAACAAACACGCCAATCGTTTGCTTTTAAATCCATTAGAACACAATGTATTTAAAATATCGTCTGCAAATTGTACGAATGTTGCCGCAGATAATAATAAATTGAAAACATAATAAGTGTGAGATCAAACCGCCACCTTTTTTTAAAGTCACGGAGATATCAAACTGCCCTCGTATAAGCGACCTGTGTTTTTATTTTTCGTTCAGTTAATTAGAATTCGATTTACAAACAATTATTTCCTCACTACGACCCTTTTTTTAGTTTCCAGCTCTATCGTTTCGGAAAATTTGGTTCAAAATGTGCAATTTGACAGCATTGTTTGAAATATATTCTACCTTTATCAAAATATTGACCAATACGACACATTATATAGTTTCAGAAAAAGAGAACCTGCCAATTCGATGCATTTGAGAGCAAAAATGACCTTAAAAATGAATCAGAAAATAAGCAGTCTGGATATGAGAACAGCCATAATACGAAAATTTTTTTTTTCATCAGCTCCTATTTTTGTTTAATTTGTTTTTACTGTAAGAGTTGTTCCTACCAAAAACTTGTCAATATAAAAGTTGTAGATAATATTAAGAAGAGGAATAATAAATTTAAGTGATTGGATATCTTGTGAATTGACGAAGTTATGAATTTCTTTCTCCCTCAACACTCCCCCCCCTTTTTTTGAAATAAGAGTTGGTCCTATCAAAAACTTGTCAATATAAAATTTGTAAATAGTATGAAGAAGATTTATAAAAAGTTTAAATGAATTTTATATCTTGAGACGAAGTTAGGATTTTTTTTCTCCTTAAAATCTTATTTGTTTCGCCCCTTGAGCCCATTTTCGATTTTATCAAAAATCTGTTATACATAAAAATTTTGGCCCTTTTCGTAGAAGTGAATAATAACTTTAAACTAATTTGATATGCATTATAATTAAGAAGTTATGGGTTTTTTTTCGATTTTCACAAAACCCCTCCCTATTTCCACCCCTTTGGTCAGATTTTGTCCATTAACGAATCTGACCGAGATTTTCTGCCCCTCGATTTTATGTGTCAGTTTGAAAGATATTTGTGCAGAATTATGGAAGTTATCGTGTCCATAAAAAGTGATACATACATATATAGAGATAAATAGATAGATAAATAGATAGATAGATATAAAGTTTTGAATTGGGGGCAGTTTTGAGTTCTAAGGGTCATGATCAGCGTAGATCTGCAAAATTTTTTCTGTAATTCCAACATATGGGAGAATGTAATAGGAATAATAGGAATGTAATTTATTACTAATCTACCTAAAAAGCCTACATTAGGTTTAATCAGCGAATTTCAAAACATTGACTTTTTTAAGTATATTATTATCTCTTTAATGTTGGAAAAAATAATATATTACACGCAAAATCATGATAAGACAAAGAGACATTTACGATAGAGAAATAAAATTAAGCAGAAAAACGGAATCTACACTTTTAAAAGAAAGGTAAAGTTTATTTTATATGTTTATATTTTCATGAGTTTTCCTACACACTTTGTTTTTGTTTCCTTGGTCTTGGTACCCATATCGATAGAAGGATTAATGCAGTGTGAATAACTAGTTGAAAATGTGTTTGGATAAGCAGACATCAGAATTCAGAAACTATATTTTTTTGCATTTTCTACTTGTTCCGCAATTGCCTAAATATTTTTGTTCTAGAAAGAAGATGATATAATGTTCTTCAACATTTTACTTTTTTTGAATATTTCTACATGCACGTTTTTGTAGATATGTGATTATTTCAAGACAAAAATAATCTTCTTTTCCAGAAAATCTTGCAATTTTAATATTAATTTGATTTATGAAAAAAATGACAGTTTTTACCAAATATTAAATAATGTATGATATTACAATTGAATTTTTCTCTATTGCAGATTAATTTTATAGTGGACACCTATAAAAGTGCATTTTCGTTATTCAATTAGGCTGACGCTCCTATGCAAGAAAATATAGTACATATTACACCTAGAAACAAACTGTGACAACTGTGTGTTAAATACAACTCAACAAAAAATATTATTGTTATTGTATTAAATTTTTTTCACTCAGGATTTTGCTCTCAAGAATAAACGATGACACCACTACATTACGAAATATTTTGCTACAACATTTCAAATTCTTCTTTGAAACAACTACCTTATATTTTGAAATAAAATGCATCTACATTATCAAACAGCGATATTAAAGGTGTTTGTAACCTTCTATTTTATAGATAAATATTGAAAATATTTATGAAATCTTTAGTGGTCATTGCATCGTAAAGTATTGCACATTGAAATGCAAAAATTTGGGATAAAAGTCAAATTGTTCTTACGTCTATAGTCTAATAAGTTCGGTTTTTCTTTATCCACGTTTTGGGTTTCATTGCTGTTCCGTACCGGAAGTATAACGAGCTCCCCTTAGCGAGCAGTCGGTAAATAAAAAGAAATGTGCCCAGTTAAACTGATGGCATTGGGCTCACAGGATATTCACACTAACTGTATATTATACTCTTATTTCATAGAATAATGTCCCTCAAAAATAAATGAAGGGAGATTAGACCTCGTATCCCCCCTTTATACTTAACCAATGAACCTCCAAATCTAATCAGGGAAGCTCCTTAACATAATAAATCGGAATACCAAATTGAAGCAAATCAGATAATTATGCATGAAAAAACCATATAGCTAAATTAAGGGGGGGGTCTAACCCCTTCCCCCTTTTACACATAACTAATGAACCTCCAAATCTAATACGGAAAGTTCCTTATCAGAATGAACATAGAAAAAAAAATTAAAGTAAATTGGATAATTCTGCATGAAAATATATTTAACTAAATTAAGGGACGCGGACTGCCCCCCTTTCACCCTTTTACACTTAACAGATGAACCTCCAAATCTAGTGAAATAAGCACCATAACGGAATAAACCGGTATATCAAATTTGAAGCAAATCTAATAATTCTGAATGAAAAACCCATTTAACTAAATTAAGGAAGGACTACCCCCCCCCCCTTTATACTTAACCAATAGACCTCCAAATCTAATCAATGCAGCTTCTTAACATAATAAACCGGTATACTAAATTTGGAGCAAATCGAATAATTCTACATGAAAAACCCATTCATCTAAATTAAGAGGGGTGTCTAGACACCCCTTTCCCCTATTTGTACTTAACTAATGAACCTCCAAATCTAATAAAGGCAGCTTCTTAACATAATAAGCCGGTATTCCAAATCTAGAGCAAATCGAATAATTCTGCATAATAAAACCCATTTATTTAAATTAAGGGTGATTGCTATATACTTAACTAATGAACCTCCAAATTTAATCAGGGAAGCTCCTTAACATAGTAAACTGGTGTACCAAATTTGGAGCAAATCGATTAATTCTGCATGAAAAACCCATTTATCTAAATTAAGGGGGGGGGGCAAGCCTCCCTCCCCCCTTTATATTTAACCAATGAACCTCCAAAACCAATCAGGGAAGTGCCTTATCAGAATGAACCTAGAAAAAAAAATTGAAGCAAATCGGATGTTTCTATCAAGAGTTATCGCGTTACGTACATACATACGTACGTACATACATACATATATACAGAACCGGCGGGCACATTAGATCTCAATGAAGCTGTTGATCGTCAAAGCATCAACGGTATGTCAAAACACTCCATCCAAATTACGCGATGGATATTAATTATACTTTGCAATCTACTCAAAATAGTCAATTTTATGTTTGTGTAAGTGTCTTGTGCAGTTTTTACGTGTGAATAAAATCAATTAAAAAGAAAATTAAACGTCTACAGTCCACCATTTGAACAATTGCTTTCACAAAATGCAAATATTACCCCAAAATTTAGAGGGATAATTTTAAAAGCTTTTCCTAACAAAGTAGTCTAAATATGGCGCTCATAAGATATATATTATGGCTCTTTTGGAAACAAAACATTAGTTCTACGATGCTGAATCACTTAACACTCAAATATAAACATGGCTTTGTTATTTAAGCTACTTAAGCTGGTTATATTTAATTATAACTATGTAAATATTGAGCACATTTTAGATTAAGAACTTCCTTTTCACATCGTTTTTCAAAATATACAGTCAGACAAAAAAGAAAAAAAAAACCCCTCAGATCCTTACATTTTAATATGCCAATTTCAACAGGGTCAAATAGAAATAGTCTTTCCAATTGAAAGACTTTCATCTTTTATTCTAAGTTATAAAAATAAGCTTAGGGGTTATCTTTTTATAGCAATCGGTACAAATCTAAAATTCTCATTACAAAAATTCTAAGATCATAATAGATTTTCTTTGGCAAATCAGTGGGAAATCATTCGGGGAAGTGGTTTATTAATTATGATGGTTTGGAATTGGTATCTCCTAATACGAGTGGGTATCAATTAGGTTTTGTCCTCACATAGAAATAATACGGTAAAATTTATGAAATTGCTACATTGTATTTGTCTTTTTCTATATAGTCACCGTGCACCGTAACACATTTCTGCAAACGGTATTTCAAAAAGAGGGGGGCAGGATGTATTCCAGGTGGAGCGATAGTAGACCCAAAGGGGGCATTTTTCTAACTTTTATCGAACATCTGACATATTTTTGGAAAGGCTTGCGACCACTTATTCATTTTATGCAGATCCCTCCCCCCTCCCCCCAAACTGCCCTCTGGGTGACACTTTTCAAAATTTTTCGGACACCTTTCATATCCGCGGGTGGAAATTTATTGGAGGCTCAGGGGTGCATAACATGAATAAGTGGTCACAGGCCTTTCTAACAATATGTTACATGTGGGTGTCGGTAAAAGTTAGAAAAATGCTCCCCCTTTGTGTTATGTTCGCGGCTCCTGGAATACATCCTCCCCCTCCTTTTGAAATACCGTTTGCAGAAATTTGTTACTGTGCACGGTGACTATATAGAAAAAGACAAATACAATGTAGCAATTTCATAGATTTTACTCAATTACTTCTATGAGAGGGCAAAAACGTATTGAAACTCCCTAGTACTAAGTTAACTTGTAATCGTTTCAAAACAGATTGCAATTCATGTAGTTTTTAAAGCATATTTCATCGATTCATTTAAGCGATTTTTACAAAATTAATTAAAAATTTTTTTTCTTGAAATTTATTTTCGAAAAAAATAGGAACTGTAATTTTTTTTATCAGTAAATAAATAAATAGAATGATAAATTCTTCTTTAAAAATGTTAAACTTAATACTACATTTAAGTTTAACAAACCCAGAATTTGGCTCAGTTTCCTCAAACAATCATAAAACATGTAATATTCCACTTCCCTCTATATCCATATTTTTATTTTCCAATGTTTTTCAGATCTAAAAATTGTTTTTCACTCCTTTCGACACCAACTACGTGAAATTTGAAAATAATTCGCTAATAACGGTATTTTTGTATTCTCTGACGACGGCTATGCTTATACTTGAAAATACTAAGAAGTATTAAATTTATTTAACACCTTTTTAAATGTTTTTGTCATCTTTTAAGTATTTTTGCACATAGTGTAATTTTAAGTGCAATCATTTAATTTTGTAACATGACTCGAATTCTAGATGACACAAATATGCGAATCCAACATTAGAGCTTATTCAGCCAAACAGTTATTGAGTTATGCTTAAAAAACTACCCGCATTGAAATCTCTTTTGCAACGATTAGAAATTAAACTGAAATTAGTATTACACTGTAAAAAAAAAAAAAAAAAAAAAAAAAAAAAAAAAAAAAAAATCCGTAGTTTTACAGATGTAAAGTGCTAAAGCTACTAAACTCTCCTTTGTAACTGTACAAAAAAGCTGCAAATTTAAAAAAACTAGTTTTTGTAAAGCTACAGAAATCTATAGCTTTACAAATGAATCTGCTAAAATAACAGTAATCTACTAAAATGTTATCTGTAACCCTGGTTGCAGTTACATGAAAAGTTCTAGGCATCCCAGTTTCCTAAAATATTCTTAGTGACCTTAGAGATTTTTTGATTTTCCGCGCAAAATTGTATCTATTACATGAATTTTTGTTATTGCCCTTTAATAAAAAGTTCTAGGAATACCAGTTTCCTAGAAAAACTTAAATAACTTTACAGATTTTTTATTTTTTTACAGTGTACTAAACATTAAGCCTTCACAGTTCCTAGATTACTTGGTCGAATGACAGGTGTTCGTATTCAAATGTTTACATTTCAGTACAATTTCATCATGAAGACAACCACCTGAGCTCTTTTTTTTCACAGATTGAAAGAAGACATAATTCACAGTTGAATACATTTCCTTTCTTATATAATTTGGAGATTAAAATGCATCGAGTGTTCTCTTTTTATTGGTTGATTACACTTTATAGTTTACGTATAGTTACACATAGCACTGTTTTCCTTAATTAAATAACGCGAATGTGTGCTTTCTACAAATATTAGCAAATATGTAAAAATAATTATATTATTATAAAACTAATTTGTTTTTATTTAGACAAATAAATAAATATATTTTTTAATTTTCATGACTCTCATAGTGATGTATATGATTTCGACGACAATACATACTACTTCATACGGCAATACACTTACAATATACAACAATAAGTAACCAGTACTTGCATTTAATATTGAAATCCACACAAATCTGCGTAGCTATAAGTATTTTAGTTTCTAAAGAAAAATAAATACGTTTCTTAACTTATACAATTTCCCAGAGGACTAATTTTAAGTTGGATTAACAGTTTTTGTTTCACTTTCTAAGCAACAGCGAGTTCATTTCGCCGCTAAGAAACTTTCCTTTAGTCGTTTATCATCACATATGGCTCTAGCTGCCATATCAGGTTTCTCTAGGGACCGATTAAACGTATGCTCTGCTAAAGAGGATTAAATGAAAGAAGAAGAATGTATATCTTTGTGCAAGATGAGAATTTTATAGTCTAATACGAAACCGAAAAAGTTACTTTAACAATCTTTGCAATTCCCCCTCTAATTTTAAATATCTTTTAAAATATTATTTTCGAACATGAAATATATATATATACAGTGGCGGTCAAAAGTTCCGGCCAGTTAGTTTCTTTGATTTGTTTGCCAAAACGTTTCGGCGAAGTGTAAGCGCAATTGCCACAAAAGTTAGGTATATGCAAATGACTTCTTACCAGACGATCATTTTGATTAGATACCTAAGACACATTATGCAAAGGGGAGGAATTCCAAATTCGCGTGTGGAAAAGTTTCCGGCCATTCGTCAATCGTTAGATTTTGCTATCGGTAAAATGTTTTTTTGACCGTGTTTGTTAATTAATCAACGTGATTAACGTAGTTGAAATTCAAAAATGAAAAGTTCAACAATTATCGTTCGTAAACCAGTGATTTTTTTGTCGCTAAAGTTGCCAATCCTCTCACGAGATTGCGACAAAGTTACCGATCGGAAAATCTACTGGAACGATATTCTAAAAATATATAAAGATAGGCATGGGCTTTAGGATTTGCCACGGTCCGGGAGAGCCCGGAAAACGACTATTCATGTGGGCAGAATTATCAGTAGAAAAGCAGTTAATGACCCACAAAAAATGCCGTTGCAATATCCCGCGATGATTTACGGAGGGAAAATATTGCTGAAATAAATCTATCTACCGTGTCCAGACGCTTACGTTATGTAGGAGTTTATGGAAAAGTCGGTGTTAAAAAACTTTTCATAAGTAAAAAAAAAAAAAAAAAAAAAAAAAAAAAAAAAAAAAAAAAAAATCAGAGGGCCCGACTGGCGTTTACGAAGGTGCACAATGACTGGTTAAGTGAAAACTGTAAATAATATAATTAAATTTAAAAAATAAAAAACTCGACTGCGTTAAAAGCGAACGAATTAATTATTTCTTAGCAATGTAAAACTATTTTTTATATTACTTACCTATTTTCTTTTATTTACTTGTATTGATGATTTTTAAGTTGTGTTTAATTGTTTGTTCCTATCTATAAACACTGTTTTGATGAGGCCTATACATGTCTTTGATGGTTAGAGTTTCAGTAAAGGTAGAGAAACTATGTACACAACTTCCAGGTTGTATAATATTTAAACGGAGCTTCTGATTGCAAAATAGTCAATGAAACATCGTCTTCATTTTGGAAGACCTATTCAATGATGCGCCAAAAATTTTTTTCGTCTTTACCGCCATATTGTATTTCACGGCCGTCATTTTGAATTTATAAAAACAAAACCTAGTCTATAACCATCGGATGGTCAAGACGAATCGATAGAAACCCCATTCATTATAATCCATCCAGCCGTTTTGATGTTTCTAGTGTATAAAAAAATCCACATACCCAGATACGCGTGAAACACATAACCCTTCTTGGCAGTCAGGTAAAAAGTACTATTTTCCGATGAAAAGAAGTTCAACCTTTTTGGGGGTGATGGCAGATACTACGTCCGACGACCTAAAAACAAAAGACATGATTCGAGATATGTTATTCCTACAATGAATCATGGTGGAGGACACGTTATTTTGTGAGGAGCATTTTCTGGAAAATGTGTCGGTCCGTTAGTTGAAATCCACGGCAAGATGAATGATGCAATGCATAAGGATATCTTGCAAGATCATTTTCTGCCTTATTGAAGAAAACTTGAGGTCGCATGATAACGACCCACAGCATACATGCAAGCTCGTCAAGTAGTGGATTTTGCACCAAAAAATTCAGCTTCTGAACTGCCCAGCTCAATCACGCGATATGAATGCAATAGAAAATCCTTGGAATGAACTTGACAAGCGTGTGCGGAATTATTAATATTCCAGTTCAGCAGCATTTTCCCAAGAATTGCAAGAAGAGTCGAAAAACGTACCATACGCGATCTTCAACAGCTCACTAAATCGATGGCATGTCGCTGCGCCGCAGTACTTATTGCTAAATGTATGACGACAAAATAGTTATTGCATATGTTGTTGATCACTGTTATTTTCTATTATAACACCATTTCTTTCCAAACTTGCCAAGATGGCCGGAAACTTTTGAGAACATGCATTTCCTTTTTCAATTACTTTTGTCAATTAAATATATTGATCTTTATTGGTTATTCCATAAATATGTTCATAACTAATATGTCAATAAAATGTATAAGTATCGCTTTGATATTCCTATTCATTTGCGTATGCTTACAAATTAACAAAAAAATGTATGCTGGCCGGAAACTTTTGATAGCCACTGTATATATATTAGGAGTGCATATAAATTAAGTTATGTATTTGCATGTATATTCATTCTATAAGAGATATGTATACATGAGTCAAATGGTCGTACATATATTTTTGCCAATTATTACGTTTCAAACTATGCTTAATAGCGCAATTTTTTCGCAAAGAATAAATTTAATTACTATCTAATTATAACGCGAAATAAATTGCGTAAAGTGCCATAAAATATATCACATAAAAATTCTGTTAAACATGTCACATATTTAAATATGTTTAAATAATTTATCTTTCTCATATGAATATATAAAATTAAAGAATACCAAATTAAGAGAATACACATTATCTATATAAATTTGCGTATCTAATAGTAATTTGATATGCAAAGAAGTATGAATATTTTCCCGAAATTATACAGTTTCTCAAAGGACTAATTTTAATTTGCATTATTCTTTTTTCTTTTGTCTTTTTTTAAACTCTGTTAGTTACAGCGAGATCATTTCACAGCTAAGGGACTCTCCTTTAATCGTTTATCATTACGTATCTCTCTAGCTGCCATTTCAATTTTCCCTAGGAACCGATTAAACGTCTGCGCTGCGACACAACAGTAAGTGAAGTAAAAAGAATGAATATATTGGTGCTGCAGGGAGTATTTTGCAGTCTACTGGATTAAAATCAGTTCCTTGGACAGTTCTTTCTAAACACCCTGATTTCATATGCATATTCGAATATGAAAAGAAAAACCCATAAAATGATAGCAATTTATTTGAATATGTATGGAGTTTATTTACATGTATGAGGATTTTATCGTAGCAATTTGAAAAAAGACCTAAATTACCATTAAAATATTTTTATCATACCTTATCCTTCATGACGTATAGTCGTGAGAAAAAAATAAAACACACCCCACTAACTATGCAACTAATTATAATAGAAGAAAGCTCCTGGTATCAAACGATTGGAAATAAAGGCTGTTTTAAAATGATGCATATAAAATTTGCTTAGGGTGGCATCAACAGCTCAAAACCGGACCAAAGTTTGTTTTGATTTCAATGGCAACTCCAAATTTGGAAAACATATTCCAACTATGCCTAGAAACGAAATTTTAAGTCATTTGAATGATAAGTTTATGAATTACAAATATTTAAAATTTAGAGCTTCTAATGTTAAATTACATTTTTATATTTTTAATAATATGTCCTGAAATTACAGCCCTAATGTGATATTTTTTTGCGTGGTTATAATACTAAAAAACCCAAGCATAAATACATTGAATTTATGATTTAAAAATATATAATATGAAATTACGAAAATTATGAATTATGAAATTAATTGTCGAAATAAATAAGAATTGCAATCTACAATTTTCTTGATAGATTTATATTTATTATGTCCCGCTTTATGTGAAATCACATTTTCAAAATTTTCTTCTAAGTCTTTTTCGAGTTATGGTTATAGAACTTTAAAATGATGGTTTAAGGGGCCGTCTATGATGTGCATAAAAGCATAATTCGAAAAAAAATATATATATTTTATTAATTTTATTGAAACGTTTGGGCTCGAAATAGTCGAAACATATTGAGCGATGAAAGGGTCATATTGGCAAGCATAATACATTAATAGAAGTTACATGCTCATTCCGTAGCATTTCAACAATCGAGTACCAAACTTCAATTTGGATACCTCCCCTAAAATAGGCTCTTTTTAAAATAATTAATTTCGCTGAAACTAATCGTAAGAATTTCATGAAAATTAGTTGTTAGGCTAATTAAAAAGTGCAAAATGTATTTTTTGTATCAAAATTGGGTATTGGTATTGAAGAAAACTTGTGTTCATTTTGATATGTATATGTAGCCTAAGCAAGTTTTATATACGAGTACATCATATAAAAGTAACAGATTATTTCCAATCGTTTTGTGCCTGTAACTTTCTTCTCTGATATTTTTTTTTCAGAATTAGTAAGGCGTGTTTACTTTTTCCCCCATGAATGTATGTTATAATGTAAATTTATCGTAATTTATATATTTGAAGTTGTACATTAAGTCTAATTATAAGAATATCTCTTATCGTAAAACAAAAATTGTTAAAAACTATAGTAAAGTATGTAGTAAACTATGTTTATCTATTTCACTCTATTAAATTATTTTATTTTCTTCTTATGCATATATATTCAGTTAAATAATAAATGCAATACTATAGATGTAATTTCATGGTACAAGTAATTCCTTCTCTGAAAAGAAAGAATGCATTTCTTAACTTAAAGTATTTCCCGAAGTACTAATTTTAAGTTTAGATTATTTGTCTTTTCTTTTGTTTACTGTTAATGTGTGAGCAACAGTGACTTCATTTCGCCACTAAGAAACTTTTCCATAGTCATTTATCTTTTCGTATCCCTCTAGCTGCCATTTTAGATTTTCCTAGGGACTGATTAAGCGTTTACTCTTTTAAAATAGAGCAAATGAAAGTAAAAGAATGTACATGTCTGTGATACGTGAGAATTTTACAGTCTAGTGCTGGATTGAAATCAGTTGCTTCAAAAAAGGTTTGCTAATTACAGTCAACTTTAGATTTATTACTATATAAATGTTTACTATTTTATAGGAAAATATCAGACGGATGATATTTAATTTTTTTTTTATGCATAGAAATAAAAGTTTCAAAGTTGAATAAAAAAATAAAACAAAATAATGGAGATCTCAATTGTGCGGCTGAATGGCTAAGATTAAAAAATATAACCGAAATAATAAAATTAATGTATAATAAATAACATAAATGTTTTCATTGCTATATTTAATAATATTTCCAACATGTTTTTCTTGGAATTGTAATAATTAGGATTTGAGTATATTTTCTGTGATCTGGGTTGTCTATTTGTTTACGTAAATTTTATTTATGCTCAAAAGTGATTAAGATTAATAAATACTTCGTCGTTTATAATTCAAAAGATATATTTCAATCATACCCCCTACATTTGCTTGTGCTTTCCTAAAGTGTACAGATGAAACAGATTTAAAATGTTTTCTTGTTTCTTGACAAATTGGTGGTGCAGTATTTTTTCTAAGTTTAGGTTAAATTTACAACGTATGAAGCGACAAGCAAAACAATATTTTTAAATAAGAATTAAAACAAATATTAATATGTAATAACACGGTGTTTGTGACTATCTCTGTGGACTTTCACGTCCGAAAGGTACTGGTTGAGCCCCGCGAACTACGCGAGATAATCCTTGAGTACATGGATAATTATCCTGGCAAACATGTCATCCAATTTTGCATTGGGGCTCAGGTTGAGCGACGTGCGCCGGTTGTGTTCGTCCTTGAACAATTGCTGGGGTCATGACGGCACTATGCGGTTAAAAGCTCTTCCCATGCGGTTCAAAGTCCCGTCCCGACTGACTCTCTGCAAATTTCTGGTGTCCTCAGACCCTATATCGTATCGTTGAACTAGGGCTCGCCCCTTCACGGCGAGAAAGACTTATATTCTCGGTGAAATACTTTATTTAAAATTTTTAATTATTGCTCTTTTATAAGTATAAGTATTAATAAATTCTAATTGAACTGAAGAAAGATACATTATAAATAACGAATGTTTCATAGTCAGTGTGTACTAGAACCTCTGATAACTGTGCTTTTTCAGCAAATGAAAATAACAACTACTCTACTGCTAATAAAAATTAAATATCGATAAAATAACACATTTTTCTATTCTCGAAAATAATCTATTTTAATCTCGGATAGTAGTTTATTACAATGTGGCATTTTTTGAATTTATTTGGAAATAATTGGGGATGTTTTAAAATAAATCAGCGCAGCCGAAAAATTATAAATATTTTTACATAGTTTGAACATTAATTCTAAATTTCATGCGTTATTATTATTTTTATTTTTATGGTTGTTATTTTAAGATAAATAAAAAAAAAGTATACACATAAAGCGATGCTTGACTATCATTTAATAACAAATTAGGTAGTTTTAAATTTTCTGGCTATTCGCTGTACTTAAAACAGAATAATTATCGATTGCATGCATGACGTCTAAATTGAAGGATTTAGAGGCCAGATAAACTTAAGTGTTTATCAATATATGGTGGTAAATATTTTTAAGGGTAAATGTATTTACACAAACTATGATATCCCGTTATCTATAATGACAAATTGATTTATCGTTTTCCTGGATATATGTATAATTTGCACAAATTTTGTGTGGAATTGTTATTCTGTGATCTTTTTTTTTATATTCCTACGTATTCACGAGCTATGCAATTATATAATGTAAGTTAAAAGTAAATTACTCATGCATAAAAATAATATGAAACAAATGTGTATATGCCTATCAAGTTTTATTGAAAACATATTTGCAATTTACTTTTCGATACATTTTCCCAATGAATTAGTGCATTTATCGCAAAGCACAATATGTTTATCCACTGTACTGAAATAGAAATCATATCGATCGTTATTTAACTACTTTAACACAACCATTTTTGATTGCTCAAGCATACTGGCCATTCTTCATTTTTATGCGTTATTTGCCTGAAATCAACTGCTCGATTACGGTTACATTTTTCAGGTACGATAAATGTTGAACGGGGAGATTTACGTTATTTGACAGTAAAATTTGTGCTTCCATTTTCAATTTGTTCGCGCTACTTAACAGCTATGGGCCGTGATATTGCATGCTCGAGGTAAATAATGAAATTAACGATAAATGTTTGTGATATTTGAACTGTTAATTTTCGGTACAAATCCATATTACGTACCATTAAGAAGCACTCACGATACATATAGAGTAGTAATACATGTTGTTTCATTTCATGTCGAAGTACATTATGCATCACTTCCAAACAAAATTGGTTGTAATGCACTAAGTTGTCAATGAACTCCAAAGAATATCGCTATTACGTTCTTTTGATTCACCCTCGTACAAGAAAAAAAAATAATATTGGCTCAGTATACCTTGCCAGTATTAGTAGTTTTTGCAGGATAGAATATTACCTCGTATTTAGATTGTTGTCATTTTGTCTCTGTTGTACCAACATTTGAAAGCAATGTATACCATTTCAACATAGACATTTTGCATTCAAAACCAATGTTCTGTCATATCCAAATATCGTTTCATGTATTTCTCTTGTAACGCGAATATTTGACTAATAATCTCCTTTCACCGGAACCATTTCTTATGAAAGATACTGTTGCCACCTTTACAACGAATACAGATAATATTGATTGCTGATAGAGTTTTGAACGATTTTCCTATAATCCCTATTCTTATTCTTATTCTTATTCTTATTCTTATTCTTATTCTTATTCTTATTCTTTTATTTTTTTGCTTATTTTTTCTAAACACATATAAGATCTAATTAAATATATATAGAAAACTATATGTAAGAGAAACGACACATTCACCTTAATACTTTAAGTTAAAATATGAATACATTAAAATGATTCTCAGTTTTTATTACTAAAATATGTGATAAAAATACAATTTACAGGTTTTAAAACATTAAAACCAATAATCAGACGGTAAAAACTTCCCGAGCGCTTTCGACCAAGCCCTGGTCATCATCAATGGGGTGAAAAATGAGAAGAAGACCTTCAGAATGCATATCGGTATAAATAACGTAGGGCGATTCCAAAAACTGTAAAAAAGAGGGGATGGAAGGAGGGAAGGGGGAGACGGATGATCCATACAGCTACATTGATCATTCCAATCCAAAGATTCCATTGACTCCAAGTAGACCAAACCAAATTCTCGATATATGGCATGACAATGTATCATTACAAGTGTTTCTACCCCTGGTTAAAATTTCTATAGACTATCTCAAAATGCATGTGTGGAAGGGGGGAGACGGATGATCCATACAGTTACATTGATCATTCCAATCCAAAGATTCCATTGATTCAAAGTAGACCAAACAAATGTTCGTTATATGGCATGACAATGTATCATTACAAGTGTTTCTACCTCAGGTTAAAATTTCTATAGACTCTCTCAAAATGCATGTGCGTGGCTGATATAGGAAAGGGGGACATATGGCTGATATAGGAAAGGGGAAACCATCTACAGCTTTAGCTCGGTTAAATTTAGAAGCTGATATTGACATCCTTTTTAGTAAAGCAAAGATCATCACACATACAAATCAATTTAACACATGCATTTTGAGAGAATCTATAGAAATTTTAACCAGAGGTAGAAACACTTGTAATGATACATTGTTATGCCATATACCGAGCATTTGGTTTGGTCTACTTGGAGTCAATGGAATCTTTGGATTGGAATGATCAATGTAGCTGTATGGATCATCCCTCTCCCCCTTCCCACATTCCACCCCCTCATTTTTTACAGTTTTTGGAATCGCCCTACGTTATTTATACCGGTATGCATTCTGAAGGTCTTCTTCTCATTTTTCACCCCATTGATGATGGGCTGGGTCGAAAGCGCTCGGGAAGTTTTTACCATCTGATTATTGGTTTTAATGTTTTGAAACCTGTAAATTGTATTTTTAGCACCTATTTTAGTAATAAAAACTGAAAATCACTTTAATGTATTCATATTTTAACATATAAGAACACCAATATAATTCTAAAATCTGTATAATTAAAAGAGCAACTTTAAATTTTCGAGTTAACATATAAATGTATTTAAAGACCACTTATATGTCAGAAAATATAATAAACACACATTTCTCAAAAACATAATTATGCGTTCAATACTATACCCAGTAAATTTGATATTACAAACAACAATGGTTTAAAAGTAATGAGCTGCATTTCACATTTTGAAATACTTTTAATATTTTATTTTTTATTACATGTAATGACAAAATTCATAACAGATTAATCACAATATAATCCTTCTTTCTCATTACTTTTCTGTTTATCACAATATGCCACAATGTAGTATTAATGCACATATTTCGATAAATACTGATTATAAAAAATAAATAAAAAACATTTAAGAAATGTTTTCAGTTATAAAAAAAAATACCACTATCGGTTTTTAAAGATTACTTTTACTTTAAGTCGAACAAAATATAAAAAATCTAACAATGAAACGAATATAATGTTAGGAACATTCAATAGTCAGAAATGAACACATAAAGCTCAAAAATATATTAAAAAGACAGATAGCAAACTTTTGTATATATTATGCAATATACCGTATATTCTAGTTATAACTTGCTGATCAATGAAACACTCCTATAACTAGAAATTTTCTTTAAGGCTCTCGGGGCTCTTAAAATGGGAAAAAAAAGAAAAAAAAAGGCCATTTTCCACATTTAATATCTTAAAATGTACTTGATCTTAAGACACAATTTTAATTGTGAATGAATTATATAAGTATGTTCTTTCATTTCAAATATCTAAAAAATTGCAAGATACAGGAAAAGCATTTGCAAGGGACTTCAAACCGTCAGACATTTGACGGTCAGAAAATCGGCATAACAGATTACGCGCTAGATTACGAAATAAATTTTGCAACTAGAATGAAAATTTTTGTGCATAATTATGCTTCAGATTATAATAATTACCTTGAACCTAAATAAATTTCTGTTTGTATATAAAGCATTTTTAGATTTTTAATACAGTGTTGTATTTAGCTAATGCAAAATGTAGAACATTCCAACAATATAATCACCTAAAACAATTTTTGTTTTAAACAATAAAAAGGAAATTTTATGTTCAGTTTGTACAAAATAAAAAGAAACATTTGTTTTGAAAATTTCATGAAAAAAGTATTCATATGTTTTTGAGATATCGTGTGAGTTATGCCCACAAACGCCATTTGGAGGAGAAAAATGACTTCAAAGTTTCAGAAACGCCGCTTTCGCTATTGAGCGGGTCTAATTCTAAAAGTCACAACTTGTGTTATAATGGGAAATTTCAAGGAAACAATTATATCAAAATTTTCAGAAAATATGAACGTTTAACATCTAAAAAAAATTTTTTTTTGAAAATTTTAAAGCTTTAAGAGTCCTCAGATCCCTTAATAAATAAATAGTTATATTTTAAAATTTTCTCAAAGCCGCCACTAGTGTTCAACGCATGGCACACACCAGCTGGTCAATGTCTTAAACTTATCGAATTTAACTGTCAATATTTTTCTTGTGGAATCTTCTTTGATCGGGTCTATTACATTTCTGGTCAGTAACTGAAGGAGTGACTTTAAACGTCTCTTTAATCTATCTGAAGTGGGAGCAGTAACAAAATGATAAGTTTGCAAAATGGATTTCTTTAGAAGTAGTTCTAAAATATTCTATGTATTTTAGTGACTGTTTTTTTTTCTTTTAGAGACAGAATGCGGAAGAACGTAATCTGTTAAATTCGAAAAGACTTTTAGGAAATTTACTGAGATAAGTGTATGTGATATTCTCCTATATGATATTAAAATTATGCCAGATTCACGACTGACGGTAGATTCACGACTGAGTTTCTACAAAACAAGTTTACTTTGAATTAATATCACAGTATTCATAAATTTGTTGTTTAATAAAATATATATTTAGTAAATTAAATGCTAAATATATCATAAATGCTATACAACTATGGTAAATAGGCTCAATGACCTTATTTTGGGTGAACATGTTTTAGCTGATGGATGAGGATTACAAACTAGCTACTTGATTCGATAGTTGCAAATATTGTTATTAAATTTTCGACTCTATGTTATATAATCTGGATTTTTTCTTTTAAAGGGAAAGTAAACTCGTTTCTCCTGCCTTCGTAAACAACATATGTTTCTTGTCATATTAAGTCGTTTTATTTTTAAGGTTTTCAAAACATCATCCTTTTTTTCATAACGTTTTTGTTTATGACAATATAACTCTTTTTCTTCAGACACAGAGATTTAAAGATATTTTCAAAAATAAAAACCAAAAACCAGTACCGATTTTTCAAATTTAACTTTATTTCAAGTCAAACAGAGCATAAACTTTCTGAAAATAAAATCCATATAATTCTAAGGACATTCAGAATTCCACCACTGAACACATCGAAAGGTTATTTATATGTTTGATGAAAAAATAATATATTTAAGGGAGCACATGTCCTTTAAACAGATGAAATATTTAATTTCGGAGACAAATATTTAATGTGGGCCCATGCACACAATTTTACACTAACCAACTCAGTTATTTTTGTGAATGATACAATATTTGATTCAAGCAATATAACATATAATTTGCATTAAACCTGTGTAATTAATTAATAATAATTATTCCTGAATGTGTGATTTTTTAAAATTGATGATAATATATATAACTTGCACACATGATTTAAAAAGATCTATACCCTCTAGAACATGGAAACTTTTATTATAAATTTAAGAATATAACTAAAATAAATAACTAAAATATAATGAATAAACAAAAAAATTCTTAAATTTTTTGGTTTTCAAAATAGAAATATGAAAATTTTCATAATTTTTGTCACTCTAATATCCATGCATTACAATTTTTTTGTTAAATTTCTTAGATTTTATTTCAATTTGAAGAAAATAATCCAGTAAAGATATTTATAAAGTTTCGAATCAATACTTTTATTATATTTTAGCGTTATCCTGCGCGCAAGTAACAAAATTTCTTTTTGAGAAAAATCATTTGAAAAATAAATGTTTCGCTTGAGACAGACTAAGGTTAATTTATATTTTCTACTATAACGACAGCAATTTTACTAATATTTTGATGTGGTTTGCGGCAAATTGTTCAGAAAAACATTAGCTGTCAAATGAATAATAATAATAAAAAAATAGTTTTTTTAAAAAGATTTTAAAAGATATGTGTCCCTCCCCCCCCCCCCCGCAAAAAAAAAAAATAATCTAATATTATGTCATATATCCATGAGGCGTTAATAATCAATGTAGACCAGCGTCAAGAGATGTTATTTCTGGGAAAATGCTTTATAAAATTATACAAATTTTTGTCAGAGTGTTTTAGGACAGTTTTGAAAATGTCTTCTTACGCTTCTACATTTTTACTTGACAAGCACACACGCCTACTTTTGAAAGTTTAACTCACATATGGGGTAGATATCACCCCATTTTGTCTCCCCATATATTTTTGATTAAATTTGTTTTAAACGAAATATAATAACGTATGCTGTGAAATGCATCACCACTACATCTTTTTATGGGACAAAAATCATGCTTTTTATGTTTATTTACAGATGTAATAGCAGTTTCAGTAAAAATCGCGCTCCCCTTTTTTTTGGTAGAAAATATCTGACTGTGCAGATATATAACCCGACGCGTATGAGCTTGCGAGTTAAGTTCAAGAAGAGACAGATTTTAAAAATATAAAACTTAATCCAAGGCACTACTCATTTACTCTTGTAGTGGCAATTAATTGTCCAAGATAAGTTGAAAGATTAATTAAATTGGAATATTTTCAAAGGAATATTTTCGATGTAAATAAATTTCTTTATACAGCCGATAATTGGCATGACATAAAATGTTGATAACCTGAGATACAATTCAAACTCAATTTTAAAAATGTGCAATATTTCCCTTTGGTTTTCAACGCCTCAGAAAACCATGCTCAATAAACATGTCTCATTGGATAATTCTGGATTAAAAAAGCTGTCATTTTCAAAAGTTTTAAGTGATTGTATTGCATTTTTTGATTGGATGTAATTAGAGTATCGATAAAACTTAGCGTTAGCGGGATGAGAAATTTATTTCTCCACAAATAAATAAATAAATGAATAAATAAATAAATAAAATAAAATAAAATAAAATAAAATAAAATAAATATATAAATAAATAAAATAAAATAAAATAAAATAAATAAATAAAAAATAAATTTAAAAAAATCTTGTCACATTATTATATTTTTGGCTATCAAAACATTATCAGTTCATATCATAACGTTGTCATCATTACGTTGACATTTATCACTATATCATATTTTTGATAAAATACATAACATTGTAAAAATGCAGAATTTTCGATAAGAAATCTTAAAAATAAATTACATTAAGAAACCACTATAGACTTTTTAAAGTTTAATTTTATTTCACATCAAACAAATAATAAACCATCTAAAACTAAATCCGTATAATGCTTACGCCATTTAAAAGTAGCGACTGAGCATATAAATATCAAACGGCATTTTACATGTCAAATAACAAGATAAATATATTTAATATTATGTCACATGATATAAATATATCTATTTATTTATTTAAGCTCAATAAACATGACATAGCTGATAACTGTGTACTAAAAATGTTTGGTAATTTCGATGTTTTCAAATAATTTATAAATATTTTAAATGCTTTTAACTAAAAGCTGGACAGAATTTGTTAGAAAGAATACAATTTCGATTATCATTCTTAAATAAACAACATTTATTTCTTGTCACATTCTTTGTTTTTTTTTATATCAAATATCACTTCTTTTGCCATTATAGTTTTGTTTATCACAATATAAGTATTTTTTATGATACGCAATTTTATGGAATTACAACATTTTCCATAAGAAATCAATATGGTTTTGTCGTTATCTGGCCGTAACTTGCATTGAGTGCATTGATAGCCAAACCATTTTCTGAATGTTCCAATATTTATTGTCATTCCGGAAAATGAAATATATTTGAAGTAAAGCACCCTATTTAGATTGGGCTCTCTAGTAGTTTAAGACAGCTCAGCATTATTTATTTGTAACTAAATCAAAAAAGTGACAAAAGAAATTTTTATATCTCTCATTAACACATTGATGCTGAATTTTTCTTTTCTAAAATTTTTGGTAAAAGAACTTTAAAATATTTCAAAATGAACTGAAAAAATACAAAAAAAAATATGCTAAAATATTTTTGCATGTATTTGATAAAATGTAAACGTACAAAATATGGGAATATCCATATATGCAAAAAATGTATAATTATATGTTTTGTCTAAATTTATATAAATTAATCTTTTAAATTGTATATCACATACTATAATTAATATTTTTATGAACCATTAAAAAATATATTTAACAGAGACTAATAACATTGTAAATATTATTAATAATAAACGAAGAATAATTGCATTTGTGGTTAAAACAACAGTTTATTTCAAATCATCTTGAAAAGGATTTTACATAAATAACTGTCCTAACTGTCCTTAAATGGCTAATAGAAATATGTACCCATTTGAGCATACCGGCATATATTTTGTACGTTACAAACATGCATAAAAAAATAAGCTTGAACATATAATTTCGAATTAAAAAAAAAAAAAAAAAAAAAAAAAAAAACGTATTTCAAAGAAGTGTACAATCTATGATTGTAACTTATTTATTTGGATCTTTGATACAAAAAATATAAATAAACTTACTTTTTACATTCGCCATCTTGAAAAATGAAAAATCTATAAACACCGAAAAAGTACTAGCAAATAAGCAAATAAAGCAAATAAATAACAAACTTATGCAGTCATCTCTCGGTAATAGATAAAGACATTTATAGATATTTACTTCATACAATTTTCGTGTTGTAAAGACATTATTATAAAAATGAAATAAAATTCGAAACGTCCCAAAAATGGGACGCTAGGAATAAGTGGATTAATTTCACAGAATTACAACATTTTCATTAAGCGGTAGGTTGACAATTAAAAACAAGAAATTAATATGGATGTTTCACCGTCTGCACGTAACTGGGTTCGATTGCATTGATAACCAAACTATTGTCTGAATGGTCTACATGCTTATTGTTCATTACTTCAGGGCTCCATTCCGCAAAATCCAAGGCATGACCCAACCCTCATTTTTCATATTTAAAAGAATTTCAGAGATTTGCTTATAGGTGGCAGCCAAAGCTGATGGAATGCTCAAACAATTATCTTTGTTTCATGCAGATAATTTAAACAGGTGTGGAAAAATCAATTCTGAAGTGGTTTCAACTTAAAAAGTGTATTTTTTAGAAATATTTTGTAAGATTTCTTTTAATAAAATATATCGTTGAAATTTAAGTAAGTAGCTTTTCGGTAATTCAGAAATATTGATCTTTCATGCCAGTCATAAAGTTTGCACAATAAATGAGGCTTAACATAACAATGTGCTCTTCTTTAAAAAGGGCTATTTGGGGAGACTTGACCGAATGAATGTGAGGGAGGATTGACCAGATGGTCAAAACTCCCTTAATTAAGTTTATTTTGGAAATATTTATATTATACTTTGTGCATAATGAAGGTTTAATGGTTATATTTATAAAATAATGTAATTTTATTCTGGAAAGCTACAGTAAAATGGGGTGATAGAATGGTAAATGTTTAAAATTTATTACAGGAAGATGTGAAAAATTGCTATAGAAGCAAGAAAAAAATTAAAGAAATATAAATGAGAATGTCGAAAGATACTTTTATTTCATTTAAATTGCACCCATAGTAGGTAAATATAGAGAATGAAAAAGACTAGAAAGGAAGAAAGCTGCAATCTTAAGAAACATTAAGTGTCCGTGCCTCTGCAAAAGAATTAAAAACTCAGGATTGATCAAAACTTGAGAAAGGTAAGTAGCAAATTTCACCAAGGTATGAGATGAAGCTAAACTATGTGGCAGCTAGTGTTGCCAGGTCGAGTATCACAAAAAGTGGGTGTTTAAAAATGATTTTTTTTCTCCTGTGCCTCGTATTCTGTCTAGGCAGGTTTTTTCGCATCACATTTTCCCAAATAGTTCTTAATAATAATTAAACTATGTAGCATAAATTTATTCTGTCTTTTTTAAAACTGATTTTATTTCCCTGATCAAGTATTTCAGTATTAAATAAAGTGGGTCAAGCGTGCTCTATGTGGGGAGCCTTGACCCATTATTTTCTCATTATTAAAACCAACCATTTTTCAAATTTCTTATGTATTTCACTTATGTCGCAATTTTATTTTCATAACTGAATATATAACAAACAAAATTATATATAAAAACATTATTCTAGGTTCAATATTTAAAAAATAAAAAATCATTTTGTAAGAAAATGGGTCATACCTCCCCAGTCTTCCCTATTTTGAAGTAAAGCATCATTGCTACAATACTTAGATTGAGACCTCTCGCAGTTTGAAACAGTTGAGCACTATCTATAGCGGATATCTGGAACTAATGAAGCGATAGACAGACATAATATTTTCCTATTTACCCATCCCTTATTACAATATAGGTTTTTTTGTTTAAATCGACATTCTGAAATTACAAGAAACATTAAAACATAATAATAAAGAGTAATTATTGATCTTCCAAGATTATATTAGTCCAAATTTCAAAAGCTGTTTAGACAAAACATGAGCAGTCTGAAATCTGTATAAAGTTAAAGACATTTTGAAGTTCGCGAATGAATATATTTATATCAAAATGTTATTTATAGGCCAATAAAAAAATAAGTCCCATTTCCCTCTGCAACAACAAAAAAAAAAAATATCTACATTTGTCATATTTATATTCACGCAAAGTTGTATCAGTTGATTTTAGATTAAAATCAAATATTTAAATTCAATATTTCAACATACTTTTATGAGATTAGTGATTACATGAAACGCGAATGCCAATAAAATTTTGTTAGAGAGAAGCGTAAACATTTGTTTCACTCCCGTTATAAACAACATCTATTTCTTGTCTCATTAAGTCATTTTACTTTTCTTAGGCTATCAAAACATCATCCCTTTTCTCATTACATTTCTGTTTATCACTGTAATAAGTCTTTTTGATGAGACAAAGTATTATGGAATTACAAGATTTTCTTGAGGAAATCTTTTAAAAAATATAAACATGAAACCAGTATCGATTTTTCGTTATCTGGCCGCAGCTGGAATCGACTGCATTGATACCAAAACCATTTTCTGAAAGTTCCAATATTTATCGTCCGTTATGTCAGAACATAATTCCACGAAATCCGATATATTTTGAAGTAAAGCACCATTTGCTACACTACTTATAAAGAAATTGTATACGTCTGACTTACTAGAAATAGAATATGGCTAAGAGTTGCATGAATGCATGCACTGTACATTCAGATTATTTTACATGAGATTTGTTGTTTATGAAAATATATTTTGGAGTCACAATCCGAAGAAGATTCGTTTAAACTTATAGAAGGAGTATTTATGCATACTAGTTTCGGATGATTGGCTGGTATTTTAGCAATTTTATATATTTTATTTAAATTAAATGGAAGCAATACATCATTGTATATGTAACTTACATTTAAATCCTACTGGAAAAGGGATGCACGCTTGGTTCGTAATAGTTTAGATTTATTAAAATATGTATAGAGTATCATTCAAAAATAGTTTACTCCAGAAAGATAATATGATTTAAGCTATTTTATATGCACATTTGTATATGAGTCTCAATATAAATATGAGATGCAATCACAATACTACAAATTTGATTACTTAAAGTATTGTACAAAACACAGATTAAAAGAGTAAAATATTATGCATCGTAAACTATAACAACATATACGGACACATCAGTTAAAATTTATTGTAAAAACAACGATGGAAAATTTTGTATTTTAATGGTTCCTGCGATATCGGTTGAAACACAAACCTGAATTTTGGATATGTTTGTGAGGTATTCAAAGTTAATATAGTTATGTTCAATTTTGTTGATTCGTCTAAAAAAAGTCAATATTTTACTGGAAGAAGTGATTTTAGGGTAGACAAAGTAAAAAGGATGTTATCATTTACAGAAAAACATAGCGCATATTTAATTACATTTAAATATAGTTAATTACTCTTTGTTACTCTTTAAACTCTTTGTTACTCTGTTGTTTAAATTTCTCTTTGATCCCATTTTACATTTCCCAAAACATTTTTTATCCCATTCTTCTCAATATGAATCAATACTTACAATCATCGTTTAATTCGATAGACCATATCGCTCACCCACGCGTAAACTGACGTAACATGGATAAAATTAATTTCACAGGAGTTGTAAAAGAAGCTTGCTTGTTTTTACAGTAACATGAAATTATAGCACTGAACATGCAGCTGTGAAATTGTGCATAAAAGCGCAAAACCTTTAAGGGGTCTCATGACTCTTAAAACTTATAAATATACGAAATTTTTATTTTTTATTATATGTTAAACTCCTATCTTTTCTGAACATTTTGATATAATTGTTTCCTCAAAATTCTCATTAGAACAGACTAGTCATGGCTTTTATAGTTTTCTCCAAATAACGATTTTGTGCATAACACGCGGTATGTCTCAAAAACTTCTGAATATTTTTTCATGAAATTATCAAAACATATGTTTCATGGTAGTTTGTATAAATTGAACCTAAACTTTACCTTTTATTGTTTAAAAAATATTTTTTACTGTGATTATACTGTTGATTTTTTTTTAAATATTGTATTAGCTAAGTACAACTTGGTATTAAAAATATAAAACTTCTTTAAATAAAATTTAATTAGGTTCAGAGTAATTATTATAATATGAAGTATAATTAGTCATATAAGTTTCATTCTATATGCAAAATTTATTTTGTAATCTTACGCGTAAGCTGTTATACAAATTTTCTGCTCGACAAATGTCTGACAGTTTGGAGCCCCCTATAAATACTAATTCTGCATCTTGAAATTTTTTAAATACATGAAATGAAAGCGCATGCTCATATCTTTCATTCCAATAAAAATTATGTTTTAAAATTATAAACATTTTAAGATATTAAATGTTAAAAATTGTCTTTTTTTCATTTTTTTCCAATTTTAAGTATCTCGAGACCCATTAAGAATCTAGAAGGAAAAGAGTGAAGAAGGATTGGGTAAATGTATCCCACAATCCTCAAAAATAAACTCCCTTTTGAGTTTTGTCATTTCACTTGTGACACAATTTCTAAATTTCAGGCGTCTCTCAAAATGGTATATACAAAAAAGTGAATTTATCTTAATTACAATTTATTAACTTTAATTTATTATAAACCATTAACAAAAGATTTAGTTAACACCAAAATAAGAATCATCTATAGACTCATAACGGAAATTCTATATCTTTAAATTAACCCTTAAGTGCTGTTAGCTGTCTCACACGCTGCTGTTTTTTTTTCGATCGTGATAGTTTAACAATTAGTTTAACTATTGGTAAGATTGAAATTTTATTTCATTTAAAACCCTAAAGCAACTGATAAGGAATTCTGACTATTCGAATTTTAATTACTGTATTCTTGTACATAAAGTTTAGTATAAAAACAGTATTTTACAAGTTAATTTTGTCTTTTATTCATATTTCGGACAAGCTGTTTCTGAGATCATTCACAATAAGTATGCGACAATATCTGTCACAGTTGTTAACATGGAGTTAGTCGCAAATGGTCGTAATCTATCTAGGATATACACAACCTTGCATTAAGCTGTTCAAGAGCAATTGCCTAGGGTGAAAGGTGATATAAAATTGAGAAAAGTTGATGGGTGAAATGAAGATTGCCAATTCAAGATATTACGC
Source organism: Maratus speciosus (assembly GCA_963932465.1). Lineage (NCBI taxonomy): Eukaryota > Metazoa > Arthropoda > Arachnida > Araneae > Salticidae > Maratus > Maratus speciosus. The sequence continues at coordinate 317,198,682 of OZ010792.1, forward strand.
ACAGATCACGATACTTTTGGCATGCAAACAGAACTTATTGTTTTAACCCAAGATGTGACAATTGTCTTGACTCACGAAAAATGCCGCAACACCAGTGAAGGTCAACAACCTATAAGGAACGAAGGTTTCTCTAAAGAGAATTTACAAAGAATTATAAAAAATAACATTAACTTATGTATAAACTAAAAGACCAATGAAATGTAGTGGTGGAACCTCATCACATTTTTCAGAATTAAATAAAAAACATTAAAACCTTTAACCGTACAATTTGGTGAACAATATGTTGTCGTAATTTACGAGAAAAAAAGTGAAACGCTTGTGATTCGAATGATTTCAATTTCGATACATTTTTAAAAAATGAATGTTGCAATTTCAATGTTCTTCAATTAAAATGTAACTGATAACACAGTTTATCTAAGTTTAAATAACAAAAGAATGTTAAGATGAATTTCAGGAACTTATATTTGAATTACATTATATGTTATATTTATTTTTTACATTTGTAAGAAGTACGAAAATACAATTTGTGTAAATTTTAAAACTAAGTTATTTTCGTAAAGAAAAGCTCTTTTTAAAGTGCTCTGTTCACTTGAATAATAAAAGAAAAATAACTCTTTTCATTTTAATCTAATAGATCGTCCTTAGTATTTACATGAATATAGGATAATATTTTACTGTTATTACTGTAGTAAAGTCAGAATATCTGTGGTTTTTGAAATACGACAGTCGACCCGCCAATCACTGTTTCAGGTGACGTGTCGATCTGTAATTGTTTCTGGAACAAGTTCCGATGGTTTGGAAATCCGAGCTGCTTTAAATAATCTAGTCACATCAGGATATCAATTTGTTTTCCTAAATACGTACTTTTTTCTCAATATCATCGACTGCTTCTCTCTAACTCCTTGGTTATTGTTTACTCAACCGTCCTTAATCATAAAGTTGACCTTATAAGTGTGTCCTTTGCCTAAGTGTGCTACGAGAACAACGTCATCAAATGCGTTAGATTATAGGGAAAACTTCATATGTCGGATGGGTAGATGTACAAATTTTAAAATTAGGCAAAAAACCATAATTTGCCTATATTGGCAAAAGACAATATTCTTTCAGGCAGGAAAAGCAGTCCAAATCCCCATTGTCCAGTTCTGTAATTCTTAGAAATATTACACAATATCCTTGTGTGTATTTTGCATATTAAAACCAGCGTATTTCGGCATCTAACATTTTTAGCAGAAAGCGAACACGCTACCTACTGAGCTGAACGTGTCGATAACACTGGGGAAAACCCGTTTTATTATTATTATTATTATTTAAATCTGGCACTTGTTTTTAGCTAATTATCGGCATCTAAATCCAAAAATGACCCCAGTTTGTTTCTATCACGTTGACTTTTTAAGCTACATGGTACCCCGAAAATCAAACTTAATGTGTATACAAAGGAAATTTTTAAAAAAATGTATCAAATATATTATTCATGCAATGGCTGTATCTACTTACTTTAAGCTACATTATGTTCATATAAGTAGCAAAATACTTTTACAAAACGAAAAAAAGTACATATTAAGGTAAAAAATTTCGCTTGTAGCTTTTCCTGGAGTGTTTAATTTGTAGATAATCTCTTTTGATGCTCCAACAAAAGTCAGCCATCGTATGTTTATCCCATCTAAGTTGATACCGTTCATCCATGAGCTTCAAATCTTGTCGGAATTGCTCACCCTGCTCATCACTGACTGTATCAAGATTTCCCGGTAAGATATCAAGATAGCTATGCAGAAAATGAAGTTTGATGCACATGTTGCAACCAAGCACTTTGGAGCTCTCTAAAAGTTGCTGGGCAATTTTGGTGTAATTTTGAACTCGCGTATTCCCAAGAAAATCTTTTACAAGGTTTTTCAAGGCCAACCAAGCGTTCTTTTGAAGCTCTGTCATTGTTTCGCGAAATGTGCATCTCTATTGAGCTGCCGGATCTGTGAACAGTCAAATACACTTGCCTTTATCTTTTCTAAAGATAGGTTTACGAAATTTCGAAATGAGATACTTGCAACAGTCTCATTCAGTTGACAAAGCTTTCACGATCACAAAGCTTTCACGAAACGATGCTTCATTAGACCTGGTTTTATATGCAGAAGTGGAAATATGATGTTCTTTCTGTTGTCAAGTAGCTGAAGCAAAATGTTTGGATCACCAGTTTTGAGGTCAGCTCTTGGAGGACATTTCGACTGGAACCAATGCTTCTCAGGAACTCTGCTGTCCCACAAACACAAAAAACATGTAGGCTTGGTATATCATCGTTGCTGGGCAAGAAGGAAACAGACCATTTTAAGGTCGACATAGAGGATCCATTAGTGCATGTGATATTGCAATAAATCAATGCCTCTCTTTATGTCCTCATATTCTTTCCGATAATAAACTGAATGGCTTATTGGGACTGATCCAATTAAATTTTCATTACGAAGGAGCACGTACATCAATACCCTCTTTGAGCTATCAATGGATACTCGCCAATCAGTTGCGGTATAGGATGGAATTTCCAACTTCTCCATTAAACCATGTACGTTATGGCGATAAACAAATCCACCGTCACTTCCAAAGTACTGAAGAAATTCACTTTCTCTTGATCGAAAATAGGATACTTTAGCTATCTTTTCAAGCAAAGTCTTCTCGTGCAGTCTTCATGCTAAGAGTTCTGAAGCTTTTTTCTTCCTATGACTCACGCCCGATTCAGCGTAGAGCGGTCTCATTAATATAAGCTGTTGAGAAAAAACTTGACGTAATAGAAGAAAACTAATTGCAGTTTTGAAATCAGCACCCTTTTTTGACTAAAAAACAGCTGAAAAATCGAAGTCAACAGAAACTGTATTAAGAATTGTTCCCCAGTGTAATAAATGAAGAAATGGGAAATGAAAATAATAGTAGCTATTTGTCTCAATAATTTTCGTTCCGATTTCGGATTGATAGAAAACATATCATTACATTACTTTATCACTCTTTTTCACAAATTGCTTGTAAGTGCTTGTAAAGTTGAGGTGGTAGAACCATTTCACCTTGTCTACGCTTATGTATCTAAAGTACAAAAGCAAAAACAATATGAATTATCCATTCCCGTGTTTAAGCTTGATTCCCAAAATTTTAAGACTTTTATTTATAACAAGAAAATTGAAAAAATAAAATACAAAGTCTTGAGCAAAATGATTTATAAACAACGCTGATGTTTTTCTTTTATGAAATAAATAAGCAAACATTTCCTTAGATTTTCTAATATTTCAGAACATTTTCTTTTAATAAAACGTTTAAGTATAAGACTTTTGAAACTTTAATCTAGTTTCTGAAAGAATAATGTATAATTTTTTTATATTCTACTTACAGACACATCCTCTTAAAAATTATACATGAATTATGACTTTCTATTAGATACAGTATTTCTTCGCTGTTTTTCCTCTCCAATTTCTTCCCCTCTGTTAAAAAAAGTTACTGAAGATGTAATCGATAAATTTGAAATAAATTTCTTTTAGCAGACTCTTGGGAACAAAGTGTCAAGTGTACTCTTAAAGAAAATAGAAATATTATGCTAAATCATAGTTCCCCTTCAATTAATGGGAAGTTTCTTCCGATAACTGTTTTATGTCTTTGATAGAAATAGTTTAAAATGCAGATAATTTCAAATGGGCGAGTCATTATGAATATAAATTATATAGTAATTTAAATATTTTCCCGAGTACCATTCAATTTATTTTTTTATTTCACTTTTTTATTGATATTTTATATATTAAAAGAAAGGAAATAAAAAAAAATGTAACATTTTATTTTTTTTTTAATTGCTCATTGAAAAGCAAGGTTTTTTTTTTTTTTTTTTAACTATTTTGAAAAATGGTTGTTGTCCTCGTCAGGGTAGGAAATCAAAAGCATATCTCAAGCTTTTTATTGGTCGAATCCGCATTTTATTTGTTTTCTCATTGGTTATATACAGTAATCTGTATTTCCCTTTACTTTCAACAGAGATGGATACTTCTGTTGCCACTATGACAAAAAAGTAATAAAAACTACAAAAAAATTAATAACTCAGAAACAAATTGAGATACAGCTTTCAAACAAATTGTATTTAAAAGTAAAATTTTTTCCCTATACGACGGTGTAAAAAGTAATATTGTGGGATGTTTAGAAGAATGAAATTTAGTTTAAAATTGGTCGTCAGATTTCTACGATGGAAAAGCCTTTTCCCGAAAAGCCAGTGAAATGCTTGGATGATACTTAAGTTTCAGGAAATCTGACGAGTCGCAGGCGATTTTTGTTGCTTGCAATTTTTACGTGTAATAGCACTATTCATGTTTAATTCATGACGTACGTAATGTATGATCAACTGCGTGCAATTTTTTTATGTCTTAAATTTTAGTCTTTGAAAAAATCATTTTCCAAATGGTCGTTGTAATTTATTAAATTGCTTTTTTTTTCAGAAATAGAAACTGAGAAAGCTCTATTTTATAGTAAACAAAATCAGGGTACTTTAAGCTTTTATACATGGACTTTTTTGTAGTATATCCTAAATTAAATTGCATAACAATGCGTATGTTTCATAAATACTCTATAAAGCGAACTTATTATCATTTATTTTTTAAATAATTCTTTGAAATTTTAATGGTTGCTCTAAAATATAACGTTTAAATTTTTCGTTTTTATTTATAGATTCATCCATCGCCTGAAAAGCTATTAATGAGGTAGGACATTGGATTAGATACAGTGTTTTGTCGCTATTATCCATATCCAATTTCAATGTTTCTGGAGAAATAATCGAAATATTTAAAACAAATTTCTTTCCCCATTCTTTTAGTTACAAAATGTCAAGTGTCTCATCAACAGCATTCGAACACGTATATGTGTATCTCCATGTATCTTACGTATATTGATGTCATATACAGGGTGAAAGTAACAGGCCAAATTTTAAACTATGATAGAGCGAACCTAAACAAACATTTTTCCTCTTAGAATGCGTGTCAGAAATGGAGCGTTTAAGCTCTGGTCACGATGAAAATGTGAAAGGTGCAATAAAAGCAAACACATAAGCCTCAGTTATTTCCTGATTGCCCGGTATACATTCTATAAAGCGGGAATATGTTTTAAAATTCTCTGTAAGAGAGCCTTTTAGTGACAACTATAAGCCTTGTTAAATCGCAGATTGATTAAGTATAGCGTAAAATACTATACGAAATTTTTGGTACAAAAATAAAAATGCCATTAAATGATACCTATGTTGAAGGTAAAAAATGTAGAAATATTATTCTAAATCACGGCACCACCTTTATTTAAAAAATTGTTTTCTAGCAATTGTTTTATGAATCAAAACAGTTTCAAATGTTCTAAATATTAGGTCTAACGGAAAGTTCTGTCCGTTAATGCTATTTCGCGCCTATTTTTTATATTTTTTTAATTCAGATTTTTTTATTGATATGGTGAAATTCCCATTGTTTACACTTTAATGTGAAATGCGAAAGCATTGGAAATTTCAAAATTTGAAAAAAGTGGCACCAATGAATAAATCTAAATTTTTAAAAAGTAGGCGTGAAATAACATTATCGGAAAGATCCGGTAGACATTAAAATTTAAAATAACCGGACAATTCTTAATACATTTCAAATTATAATAAATAAAATTATTAATTAGAATAATTAATTAATTTCAAATTATTATAAATCACGGCACCACCTTTATTTACAAAATTGTTTTCTAGCAGTTGTTTTATGAATCAAAACAGTTTCAAATGTTCTAAATATTAGGTCTAACGGAAAGTTCTGTCCGATAATGTTATTTTACGCCTATTTTTTTTTTTTTTTAAATTCAGATTTTTTATTGGTATGGTGAAATTCCCATTGTTTACACTTTAATCTGAAATATGAATAAAATGGGAATTTTACCATTTGAAAAAAGTGGCACCAATGAATAAATCTAAATTTTAAAAAAGTAGGCGTGAAATAACATTATCGGAGAGATCCGGTAGACTTTATAATTTAAAATAACAGGACAATTCTTAATACATTTCAAATTATAATTACCTTGTTTTATCCTTTGTACGTATGTTTCTCCATATTTATTACTAAATTTTATCTTTCATTTATTTATTTTATTTTATTTTTTTCTTTTATAAAGACTAAGATGAATACAAAAATAAGGTAATGTAATTTGAAATTAAAATAAAATTTGCCAAATTGTTTATCCATTTTGTGAATTAAGGCGGGGAGTTATATTTCTTTTTAGGTGCGTTCGTAATTATATAAATACGTAGCACCTATAGTCGTCGTTCGGTCCGTCGGTCTGTCTGTCCGTCCGTCCGCATGTAACAGAGCAAAAACTACCCAACCGAATGATCTGAAATTTTAAATATATAATTGCTGCAAAATTCTGTCGAGTCATTTAAAATTTTAGGAAAATCGGATGTATAGCTTAATTACAGCTATAGTAAAAAATGTTTCGTTACATTAGGGTCAATGGGAAAAAAGTATTTCAAGTGAATTTTAATGGTATTACAGTCTTTCGAACAGAATGAAATTAATATGCACTCATGAAGAGCACCAAAATACACATTCAGTACAACATGCGGTTAAATTTTTTTTTATAAAATTAGTTATAGTACGAACGCACATCATTTGCCACCTTTGACATGCAATTTCCAACTTGTTATACTAGTGATGCTAACGTTTTATTCATTTCTGTATAAAACTATTAAAAATATTCTCTAATTTCCATAAAAAAAATCACACTTATGGTTTCAAGGGCTTTTCAAAGTGAATATAATATTACCTTTATTACATTTGATTTAAAATATAAAGCTTAAAATTTCCATTTTTTCCTTACAGATATATCACCTAAAAATCATTTCTGATTTATGACTTTCGATTATATGTAGTGTTTCATCGCTCCTCTTTCTTTCACCTCTCTTCTCTTTTTTTTTAAAATTAAAGTTACTCAAGAAGTAATCGATAAATTTGATTTATTTTTCTTTTAGCTTCTCTTCAGAACAAAATGTCAAGTGCCTTTCTAAAAAAATAGAAATATGCTAAATTGCATGTAATCCTCAATTAAAAAGAAAAATCCTATAACTGTTTTACGATTTTGATATAACTGCGTTGAAATTGTACAGATATTTTAAAATGAGAGAGTTATTATGAAAATTTTTAATAATATTTTTCGTATAAATTTCATTTCGCAACTATGCGTACGCTTGATAAATCTAAATCAATCAAATGAAAAATAAACTACGTGTATTTTAATATAGTAAAGGATTAATTTCAACTTTTATGATATATGAACTTATTTAATAAATTTGTGCTTAAATTTCCTGGAAAAAATTCAGTTAATAATTCAAAACACATGTTTTGTATTAAATTCTTATTTTACTTTTTAAAATATAAAAGAAAGTATCCTTAAATAAATATTTAATTAAATTATAAAAATTAAGTAATTAAAAATTAAATGAAATTAAAATAACTAATAATAATTAAAATAATAACAACTGATTAAATTAATTAATTAAATCAATTTTTATACTTAATTGAACTATAAAAATATATGTTGCTTTTAATATTTTTTTAATGCTTAATACTTTGTGAAATTTGAATCTATTTTACTGAAATATATTGCCAACATTTCATATTTTCTTCTTCTAAATATCGCAAAAATGATTAGTGAATTTTGGCCTTCGTTTGCATTCAGTGTTCATCATATATTTTTGCTGTAATTCCTTCTCCTCTTGCAAATAAATGTAAATGACGAAGTAACCTATACGTTTAAAATAAATTCCTCTTTGCATGTTTTTGAAAACAAAATATCAAGTGAAGAAAATAGTAATATTACTCTAAATTACTGTTGACTCTTTAATTAAATTAAATGAAATTTGGTTTTAATACTTAGTTTATTCATGTTGATAAATTAAATTATTTCATGGGATTTAAAATGAGTCTTTATGAAAGTGTGTAATACATTCATTCACCTACTATACATCAACACCTGTTTACTATTTCAAGTATATTTAATTCCCCTATACCCGAAATTCTTCGCTATAACATTTTCTTTGATTACAATATATATTTTCGGCACATATGAATTCATTATGGATGAATGGAAAAAATATCAATATTGCTTGAAAATTAAAAAGTAATTGTTTTATTTTTTATTTAAGTTACTTTATACTTGTGCATCAAAAGGCTATTCTTATTTTAATTTTAAAAAAGTGAATTTTAAATTCATTCATGCATAAAACAATTAAAAGTGTAGTTTAATACGTTAAGCGCACCACCGGTGACCGAGAGTGAAATTTCCGTTTAAAACGCGTCATTCACCGATGACTGACGCCTGAAATATGATACAAAACTAAAAAATTACATATTGTTTTAAATAATTACTGAACATTTATTTTAAATTTTCCTACCTTTTATTTATTACAGGCTTATACTTTCTTAAAAAATACTTAAAACATTGTAAATTTTTCAGCGCTTCAATATCAGTCACCGTAGCACTTAACGTGTTAAAGACATTCCATCCTTTGTTTAATTATACACTTTAAGCGTAAAATACCATTAATAACGTTAATCTTCGTTTTGTCAAAATTTGTGATTTTTGTCTTAAAGATTCACCTTTTAAAAAATCATTCATGAATTATGACTTTTGTGACTTATGACTACAGCGTTTAATCGTTCAAGATTCTTCTCCTTCTTTAAAATGAAAATTACTGAAAAGAGTAATCGATAAATTTGATTTCTTTTTTTTTTTCAATCTCCAAATTTCAGAATCCAAATGCAATGTTTTTAAGAAGCTAGAATAATATAGATATATTTCAATTAATAGAAGTTTCTTTTGTAAAGAAAATAATTTGAAATACAAATAATTATATATGGAGAATCATTATTAATACAGGGTGCAAGGTAAGCGTATTAAAAGGGCGGTATTAAGGTTTTAGATCACAGTAAACTGTGTAATGTCAGAATTAACATTTGTAATGTAAGATTTATACATATTTTTTAAATATTAAATCATGGATACTCTTGTCTCTGTTTAATTCGCCAGGAAAGGTCTAAGTTAACTTTAAAGTGTCTTTTTGGGGTAATGTGTTTAAAATGAAGACATAATTTTGTAAATACAGTGGACTCTCTCTATTTGAACACTCTCTAATGTGATCACCCCGGTATTATGAACACATTCCGACGGTCCCGGCGAAACGCAGTAGACTTAACATAACATGAACTCTCTGTATTCTGAACACTCTCTAATGTGAACACCCCACTATTATGACCGCTACTTTTGATCCTCATTCTATTCCGCCTCTCTGTAAACTGAACGTGTGTTTGCAATCAGAATTCGAGGAATTCCTCCATCATGGAAATTCCGAGAAATTGTTGCAGAAGAATAAAAAATTTCAATAAACTCGATTTGAAAATAAACAGACAAAATCATTGCTAGATTTTATGCATCTACTCTATGCTGCAATTTGTTTGAATAATTGAGATAAAGTCCTCAGTTAACAAAACATATGTTATAAAAAATAAATAAATTGAAAGAATTTTTTTTTCGAACAGGTACGTCTTTAAGTGTTCTACATCTAAACTAATTAGAACATTAGTTTAGATGTATTCGCCCCATATTGGCACGATTTTTTTCTGACGCCAATGCCATATACCCAAAGTGTACTTAACTGGCGCCAAAGTGTAGTTATTTTGCTTGATGTGGTAACCTGGATTATGTCGTTTATGCTGTTGATGTTTTCGCCAAATTGGCAACCGAAACAAATCGCGCCAATATGGGGCGAATATGACATTTGTACCGAACATTCGTACATTTTTAATAAACAAAAAAGTCCAAATATAAAACTGTTACCATTTCACAAAAAGTAAATCATGTTAATCAGATAAATGAAATGAACAAAACAATGAATTTTTATGCAAAGGGATACAAGAAAAATTAACGCAAAAACCATGTCACGCGAGTCCCCCTCTCTCGAGCTAAGATAAAAATAGAAAGATTATGCAACAGAAAGGCCCCACACCAGTGATATATAAGAGTCAACATATATTAGAGGTAGTGGCTAAAAAAGGATTATGGTTTCTTTTCTGCACACCTGTTTGGGCAAGATTATCGCTTCTGTTTCTTTCTTCCTTTTGCTCGGAAATGGTACATTTTTGTTCGCCTTTTTTCTACAGATGCAGCGAAAGAAACATTGCACTTACGCAGCTATATTATAATTAAGTAGAAAAACGGAAAGAACTGAAGCTTCAGGAAAAATACAAAGTTGTTCAAAAATTTAAATCAAACGCAAGTAAAAGGAAAATTGCGTGTGAGTTTGTAATTTCAGTAGGGCAAGCAACGCCATGAGCAAGAAAGAGAAAGAAATTTTAATCACTTTTTAACGAATCAAATGAACTTTCCTCAAATTGTAGAATTTTCAAAAAAAAAAAAAAAAAACCGGAAAACAAGAACATAAACAATCGCGTCTGGAAGTTTTTTGCCAAATGAGAAGGAAGTATCTTCTTGTTCAAGACCCTTGCTGAAGCAGATTGCTCTGAATTTTACAGAAAAGGAGAAAATCACGAAATTCAACGCATAAAAAAGATGGTTGACTCACTTCAAAAGTCGTCATAACATAGAATTCAAAATAATCACTGGTGATGCTGTAGATGTAAATATCGACATTGTGAAGGAAATGAAAGAAATCTTCAGGATATAACGAAGGATTTCGACGTCGCTGACATTTTAAATGCCGACGAAACCGGCCTGCTTTTTAGAGTAAAAAATAAAACCCTGACAGAAACAAGCGAGAAAGGCGCGGGCAGAAAATGGAAAGTCAAAAGAAAGACATGCCGTTATGCTCTGTGCCAGTTTTACTTGTGAGAAATTCAAACCACTTGTGATCGGAAAAAGGGAGAAACCACGATGTTTTTAAAATGTGAATATCGCATCATCGCCTGTGCACTATAAATCAAATGGAAAAGCCATGATGACACTCACAATTTTCTCACAATGGTTGGAGGTCATTAACGAGATGATGAAGAGAGAAAGAAGAAAAATTATTCTTTTTATGGATAATGGCAGATCACACACAAACATGCAGCTGAGGAACGTGAGCCTGAAGTTCCTGACCACCAAACTGTACTTCTATAATCCAACCAACGGAAAAAGGAGTAATCAAGATCTTTAAAGTTCACTATCGAATCCATTTTCTGAAGGCAACTAAACTAACGAAGAAGGTCAATGTCATGGATGATGTCCATTGGATATAAACAGCTTGGAATAAAATAACCTTCTACGCCTTCCAAAGCTGCTTCTACAGGGCTAGTTTTAAATGTGAGAATGAGCAGGAATAGAGGAATAAGAAGCAACAGCTGTGAGTGACTTGGGATCAATTCTCCAAACGGTCCATACTGAAATTGAACTTGGAGCTTATCTCGAAGTCGACGGAAGCCTTCTAGTTAGCGACAACAACACAGTTGAAGAGGAAGACGATAGTGAAGAAGAAGCAAATGCAGAAGAGACAGATGAAACAAGAAGTACGATTACCTTCAAGCAATATGGCCAGGGGATTCAAGACCTATTGAACTATGCAGCTGAACCTCATCCGGAAGTCTTTCCACTTTTTAAACAACTGGCTAACATGTACACTGCACAAGCATACACAATGCAAACAAAAAAAAAACTAAAATTACTCACTTTGTTAAATAATGTACCGATTTTGTTTTTAAGTAATATATTGTATATATGTTTGTTATGCAAAACTTTTTTAATAATAAAAGAGACGGTAGATTACAGGTTCAACTGAATTTAGTTTGACATTGCACTAGTCGCGAAATCTAAATTCAGCACGTCCATCTCGGTAACTGGCATGGCTATCTATTCTATACAGTCTATAAACTCAATCATAGTAGTAGTAGTAATGCATTTCCCAGTCTCCCTCTATAATGAACACCCCCATAATCCGAACATTTTTGGTCGGTCCCATGCGTGTTCAGAATAGAGAGAGTCCACTGTACATGATTTAAATTTTAACAGGCATTTTGCACGTATTTAATAAAAATTGAATAAAATAAGGAGTTTTCTTTCTAATTCAATGTTCTGTGGCTGTTCCATTTAAGAACAGACATTACTGCAGATTCAATTTTCTTTTCATTCTATTAAGCTATGATTACAACCGCTTTGATTGATTCTATAGTTTCATACAAATTTTGATACAGAAAACGTTTAATTAGCTTTAGTAACGATAATGCAAGATGGAAATGAAATGCCTCTTAATAAACCAGGCATTATACTTACTGACATTATTAAGTATTTTCTGTTTTTCACATATTGTAATTTCAAGCATAAAATAAATTAAAAATTACGAATATTTCAATACACATTCTAAAAGATAGTAAAGGAACTTAATATTATGCAAAAATTCTAAAATTTCATCAATAATTTACAGCAATTTATATGTAAGTTTACTGACTTTTTATCAAGACATATACAGACATATACAGACGTGTATACAGACATACCTATAAACTGCCAGGTATAAACCGTTTTTCGACACGACACTATTCCCTAAAAGGTATGGGCTAATGATATCTTAATAGCATGTTGTTAAAAATGCAAATAATTTCAAACCAGAAAGTCATATTAATTACACTTTATACTGTAATTTATAAATTTTCAAAGTATGTTTTCCCCCGACTTTTAACACTTTCCAGCATAGTTGAAAAGTTATTATAAATTCGGTTTGTATGCTTGTCGTAAGTATAGTTGGACTGTCAGTGATTCTATGTACGTTATTGAGGTTTACCATGGCCCTGAGTTGACATAAATCACTGAGGTGCATTACAAGATGATTACTTTAGAATGGTGTGCATAGCACTTATCGTACATTAACAATGCCACGCAGAATTGGTTGTAGTACTCTTTATGAGAAATAATTCTTGTAATGGCATTGTCAATTATGGTATCATTTTATAATTATAACTAATGTTTTCAATATTACTTGGTGTGTGTAAGTTCTATAGATCATATACATGGCTGCACAAAAGAATTCGAGTACCTTTGTGCTTATTTACAGAAATTGCTGAAGGTAATTTTCACTTGTTTTTGGATTTCCAAGCTGAGCAATTTTTTTTCAAACTATGTAGTATACTATATTAATTTTAGCAGTGTTATTCAAATTGATAAATAACTCATATAAGTTGAAAATGTCCAACTGGGCGGAAAATGTTCGTGCAAGGATTCGAACCAGGGATGTCTTGGCTGCCAATGATCTGCCAACTGAGCTATCCCAGACGAATCTGGAGGACATAATGCACCCAGCTAACTTATTGATCATAGCATCTGATCTGATTCTAATTGGTAAATAAGTCATGTAAGTTGCAAATTTCCAACTACAGTTGGAAATTTGCAACTTATATGATTTATTTACCAATTAGAATAATTGTGTTAAAATTAATCTAGTGTATTCCTGTATCCAGCGTTTACTGGAGTTCCATTACCTGTGAGTTTTTCTGCTGAGCTGATTAATATATCAGAACACTTGCTATGATCAATAAGGTTAGCTGGGTGTCCTTCCAGATTCGCCCGAGATAACTGAGTTGCAGAGCCTTGGCAGCCACTGCCAAGATATCCCTAGTTCGAACTCTGTCTGGAAAATTTTCGCTCAGTTTGAAATTTACAACTTATATGTAGTATATATGTAAATATATAGATCATATACAGTGTTGTACAAATTAATGTGTAATTGCTAAAATTGGTCTTTTAAATATGTTATGCGTTTTCGAAATTTTTACTTAGGTACCATATTTCACTCGGTTTGGACGTATTTTTTCGTTTCCCAAAAACAATTTAAATCTGTTGTAGAAAAAAATATTTTAAACAGAATTGTATTTTAAAATGTAATTTCGAATAAAGGGGTATGAAGTTTATTTTAGAAACAAACAGGGAAAAATTACATTAAGATTATTTTTATAAGCATTTTTATGAAAATGCAGAAAACCCTCTAATTTCGAATAAAGGGGTATGGAGTTTATTTTAGAAACAAACAGGGAAAAAATTACATTAAGATTATTTTTATAAGCATTTTTATGAAAATGCAGGAAAACCCTCAAGACGCTCGGAGGGTTATAACCGGTGAAGTTTTGTTACAATATTCTGAATTTCTTAGGAGGTTACTTATAATCTGTGCTTGACTCATGATTTTTCTTTCGTGTTTATTTATTTATTTATTTATTTTTTGTAACGTCTTAAGAGAACTCAAATAAAAATATATTGTATGTAAATTAAAAATGTTTATAATTATTGGCTATCCATCTTTCTTCCATTTCATAAAGAATTACGAAGAAAAAATGCCTATTTTTAATGAAAAAAAATGTGTGTTTTTATGTAATTGTGCATAACATGTTTAAATGCAAATATCATTCCATAATCATGCATATATTTCGCGAGTCTTTCAAATTAGGAAACTTATTTTTTATTACATTACTTATTTTATAGAAAAAGTTAAACTTTTAACAATTATTCTAAAATAGTAAGTTCAAATTTTCAATTTACTACTTATAGATTCACCCTTTCAAAATTATTCGTGAATTTTGAATTTCGTATAAATATAATACTTTATAGCTTTTTTTCTTTCGCTCCGATTTCATCCTATCTTTAAAAATCAATGTAGCTCAAGAAATAATCGATACATTTGAAGAAATTCCTTTTGGCAGGCTCTTGGGAACAAAATGTCAAATGTCTTCTTATAGAAAATGGAAATATTATGCTAAGTCACAGCTGTTTTATAGCTTTCTTGCAAATAGTTGAATTTGTAGTAAATAATCTGAAATAATTAAATTTTCATAAGCGTGCAATAAATATATATATTTTTTAATAACAAAGGTTTAAAATAATACTTAAGAGGTCTCAGGACTCTTAAAGCTTCAAACTTTTTGAAATTTTTAATTTTTTAGAGATTAAACTACTACATTTTCTGAGCATTTTGTTGTAATTGTTACCTTGCAATTCCCATTAGAACAGAAGTTATGGCTTTTAGAATTATACCTGCTCAATAGCTGAAGCGGTGTTTCCGAAACTTTGAAGTCATTTTACTCCAAATGACGATTTTGGGCATAACGTGCACGATAATTAAAAAAGTTATGAATATTGTTTCATGAAATTTTCAAAACGTATGTTTCATGTTAGTGTGTATAAACGGAACACAGAATTTTCTTTTTATTATTTAAAAAAAAAAAAATGTTTTTTAGATGATTATACTGTTGAAATTTTCAAAATTTTGCTTTAGCTAAATACGACTTCATGTTAAGAATATATAAATGCTTTAAATACCAATTTATATAGGTTCAAGGTAATTATTGCAATCTTAAGTACCAAAATTTTCACCCCATTTGCAAAATTTATTTTTTAGTCCTGCATGTAAGCTGTTATGCCAATTTTCTGCTCGTCAAATGTCTGATAGTTTGGAGCCCCCTATAAATTCTAATTCTGCATCTTACAATTTTTTAAATACATGGAATGAAAGAAGATACTTACATCTTTCATCCCAATAAAAATTGTGTTTAAACGTCATATACATTTTTCGGTATAAATGTTGAAAATGAACTTTTTATTTTTTCTATTGTCCAATTTTAAGAATCCCGAGATCCCATAATAAATTTAAGAAACACGTGTTAGGTAATTCCTGTGAATAGTTGGTAATGCGTGCAAATGTGTTTGTGCATCCCAAAACTGCAGAATTCATATTCGCAACGAGATAAAATAAAATTTAGTTAATCTCAAAACGCATCCCACAGCCTTCAATTATTTCTTACAGACAGTCCTGTAGCCTAATTATTTTGTGTGTCCCTGTAAATTGAATGACGTATGTTACGCACTGCATAATCAAATAATCAAATGATTTTCAAAAAATGTTCATTATATTTTATTCACTAAATGTTGAGGATATTTTATGTAAGCAATGATGCATATATAAAAAGACTGAAGATTTATTTTCCAGCCAGATACAATTGTTTACATGCGTTAATGTGATGAAAATCTTAGATTTTTGAATACGAGTTTTAATGTAATTTATCACATTCAAATTTAATGCCTATGTTAATAAAGCTTTCAAAAGAAAAAAAAAATCATTTACTGCACAAAACTTCTAAAATAAAATGAGGAAAGTTTTGTTTCCTCTATATAATTTTTGTACACAGATACAGATTTCCCCCTATATAATTTTTGCTAATAATGTATTATATTAGCCTCTTGAAAGACGGTGGAATATAATATATCCCATCTAATTTTAATTGGGAAAGGTCACAAGGGCACTGGAATTTTGGAATGAAATTTTGCTTTTATAATTACATATGAAGAAAATCTTTTATTTATTTTCAAATAATTTTGTTCTTAAATCCCGGTGTGAATCAATGTTTTGAACTTTTAATTAACGTAAGTACTGTGCCCCTGAAAGAGTTAAACAATGTGACCTAAAATACTGAAACGCTCTATCATATTTCACTTGTTGGAGATATACAGGCAGGGTAAATTGCAAAAGTGTTGAAAATAAGCCTGTAATTAAGATTTTGCAGATAAAATACTCCTGTCACTAATTTTCAAAAATATACATATTTGATATTTTTAAACAGTCTCTGGGTCCGATTAGTTATATCTAGAAATATTTTCTCCATGCACAATCAACAAAAAACGAAAAATCCATTCTTCTACATGGACGAGTTAAAGTATTTTTAATTGTAAGAATTTTCAGACCAATCAGGAAACTGTTTTGTGCAGATTCTTGGGTATAAAATGTCATATGTGTTCTTAAACGAAAAATGAAATATTATCGTAAATCGCCCTTCACCTTCAGCTAATAAAAAGTTCCTTCTAATCGCCGTTTCTTTGATGTAAATATTTTAAAACTCTAAAAAAATTTCATATTTCAAAAAAAAAATGTTCAAATACGATAATCATTCAAAATGTTTGTTACTGTCTGATTATTTTTTATTGATCTGCTAAGTGCTTCATCCCTTGATTTTTATTTATATTTTAGATAATCACTTGGATTTACGGAAATTGTAAAGAAAAAGTTGTTAGAAATAATTATTGTGGGGAAACGCTGTTGAAAATTTTGGAACTGTTTATTGTGGTACATTTTATATTTAAATGTAAAATATTATTTTTTTATGACAAACATAAAGATATTATGATGCATATCTTTATCAGCGTTTTAAACAACGATGTTTAATTATATTCATGCTTTAACCATGTTTGTATTTGGTATAGTAAATGAAAAGTTATATAGAAAATAATGTAGAATATTATATAGAAAACTTAATATTTATGTAATACTTGAGCCGTTCAGTGCACAAATCGATTAATTCCATCAAATGAAAATGCTCCGTATAAAGAGTTAAAGTTATTGTAAATATAAAAAATATTGTATCTATATAAAATTTCTTCTTGGGATATTTTGATTTAACTCATTAATTTTTTTTAAACTCAAGGGTAATTTTTTATCACTGTATAAATACATAGAAAAATTTCAATGTTTCATTTCAATTCAATTGTTTAAAAAAACGTCACTTAAAATGGAGTTAGTTGGGTGGTCTTCTGAACGCCTCATATATTAAAATAAATACTTTTATTTTATATCAACAATTCGGTTAGTGTATTTTTAAATGAATCCTTAATCTATTGTTTTACAATCGAATCGCGATTTAACGACCATTGGATCAGGTCCCGATCGTTTTCCGATACTTATAATGCTTTTCCCCGCTCGTTTTAACGAGCTGAAAATAATTCGAATCTTGATTTAGCAACCTTTTCGAGAACAATTAAACTGAAGATTTCAATCGTCTAATACAGTAATTAGGAAAACGTTCTTGTTTTGCGGGAAATAAAATTTGAGGATTTTGTAGCCGAAAACGATACGCCAGAAATTTAATCCTGAACAGGATATGCCATATAATTCTTACAACGAAGAAATTCACGATGTTCCAGAAGCATCTTACATCAAAAGAAGCGAAGGATGCCTTCCAGACTCTACGGAAAACTTTTGGAATGGTAGAAAATTTTAACAATTACTTTCACTTGATCAATGTCTCCATTCTGGAAATTTCCATCAGGCTTTTGAAGCAAAAAGTATAACACCATTTTTCAAAAACGATAATTAACTAGTGTAAGTCATTTTTTAATTTTGTAAAATGTTTAAATTAATTCTTATAAAATTATTCCATAAATTTTATGATTTTTTTAATTCTAAAGATTAAGACAAATTACAACAAATATATGTATTTTTTAATTTGTATAAATCAATAGTTTTTATTACATTAGAATGTTAGGTATTATTGAACGGCATAGAAAAAAACAATGTTACCAACTTTTAAATTAACGATCATTCGATCTAACGTTCGATTTGCCCAAGTCCCGTGATGATCATTAAATCGTGAGTCTGATTTATTACGTTTTTAGTGCGATGGAAATTCATCCAAGAGAAGAAAAAATATGAAAGTTTTAACAGTGCGTTTTCTTTATATTATTTATTTTTTATTTTATACCTATAAGTCGAGATCCATGTATATATTTTTATGCAAAAGATACAAATGTGTATTTCTAAAGAAACCAGTCAGTTTGTTTTGTAACATAAGCGCTTTGAAATCTATACTAAATGCATAAAAATTTTCAAAATTAATAATGTCAAGATTCGAATATTTAAAATTGACAAGGTTTAAAGGTTTGAAGTTTATTTTTACCGAAACAAAAAAAAAACTTAACGTTTTATATTGTATCCTGCGGTGAAACGATTTTTAAAGTTGGATATATGGACCTTATTTTTACGGAATTTAAAGATTTATATACTACTGACCACAATCTATAGCTGTAATAAAAATTCTCGAGAGACATTGTCTAAAATTTTATCGTGCTATAAATCTAGGAAATCAGAGGAAAGTCGAAGTAGCCTCACATAAATCTCTGACTGCAATAAAATTCCTTTTTGAACCAAACGTTCCAGAGAACTTTCCGTGATTTTTTTTTAGAGTAACTGGATTTTGAATACCAAATTTGAATTTGTATTATAGGATATTCGTGTTTTGAAAGATTTTAGTGACTTAAAGAAACATAATGCTAAAAACAATGCATCAGCGATACTAAGTAAAAAAAATACATATATATATATACTATATATTATCAATAAGGGTTAAGTTTAAATTGTTTGTGGAATTCCTAAGTAAGAATGTTATTTTGATTATCGGTTTAGTATTTTCAATCAAATATTTTTTTCTTATAACGACTAAAAAAATAATTGTACTCCTCGTGAGAGCATTTCTTCTTTTCATGAAAATAAAAAATGTTTTCAATAGCAACTTTTTTTTTTCAGTTACTGTGCAATAATAGAAAATTTTAACTTTCTTCTATATTCAATAGAAGAAAGTATTGTAATCGAAATTTTTTTCGACTTCCGGTTTTCGACGGATTTACACGTTTTAGAGACAGAGATCCCAAAAAACATGTTTATAGAAAATGTCTGTCTGTCCGTGTGTCTGTCGCCAGTGTACCATCAAAAAGTGTATGAAGTCATGCATAGAATTGAACCAAATATTTATTTTAAGTTTTTGGCTATAGCAAGCAGGTCCTCCCTGAATTTGTAAAAAAAATCGCCGGTAGGGGGCGCTGTAATAGCGATTTTGAATATTTTACTAAAAAGTGTATGAAGTTATGCATAGAATAGAACCAAATTTTTATTTTAAATTTTTGCTATAGCAAGCAGGTACTCCCTGAATTTGGAAAAATCGCCGGTAGAGGGCGCTGTAATAGCAATTTTTTGGGCGATTTTTAATATTGTACCATTCAAAAGTGTATGAAGTTATGCATAGAAATGAACCAAATTTTTATTTTAAGTTTTTGGATATGGCAAGCAGGTCCTCCCTGAATTTTGAAAAAAATCGCCGGTAGTGGGCGCTGTAATAGCAATTTTTGTGCCATTTTGAATATTGTACCATCGAAAAGTGTATGAAGTTATACATAGAATTGAGCCAATTTGTGTTTGTTTTTGGTCATGGCACCAAGAACCTCCCTGAATTTGGAAAACTTCTGGCGGTAGGGGGCGCTATAATTGCGATGTCTGTACATTTCCCTTATTGTACCATCGAAAAGTGTATAAAGTTATGCATATAATTGAACCAATTTTTTGTGTATATTTCTTCCCTGAACTTGAAAAACTTCCGCCAGAAGGGAGCGCTATAATTGCGATCTCTGTACTATTTTCATTATTGTACCATCGAACAGTGTAGAAAATTATGCCTGCAATTAAACCAAAATTTTTGTGCATGTTTTCGGTTTTGGCCAACAGGTGCTCCTTGTATTTGGAAATATTGCGCAGTAAAGGGGCTCTGTGATAGCAATTTTTGTATACTTTTCTTGATTTTTCGTAGTTCTATTGTGCATCGGCGGCTCGTGCAGGGGCGGGAACTCGCTTCCTGCTAAGCCGGCTATTCGCAAACAGATGATAACAACAGAATAAGGAAAAATTAATAATTTTAACAAATATCATGATATAGATTAACTCGTTTTTGGTCCGTTTAATTGACTGGAGCAGAAATTTGAGATGAAAATCAAAGTTGGTGTAGTATTGAACTAATAATATTGAAATATTAACATTTGTAACTAGGTTTTAAAATATTAAGATGTATAAGATAGAAGAAAATTTTGGGATTGGCACATCCAACTAGTTTATATGACTTTTATTTCCTCAAATTTCATTAGAAGATACAATACATTTAAATTAATTTACATAAATTTAACATAAATTAAAGATAAATTAACACAAATTTAACATAAATTAAAGATAAATTAACATAAATTTAAATTAATATTTATAATCCAGGTAGCAGTGTTGCCAGATAGTCGAAAGTGGTTTTCCCCAAAATTTCTGAAATTTTCCCCAAATCAGTATTATTTTCCGAAAAATTTCCCAACGCAATTTCTACTCAAAAAAGTGAATTTTCAATTTTCAATTTTCCAGTATAAAATTTTTTAAACAAATTTCAACTCAAAATTTCCCCCAAAATCAAGCATTTTTTTGAAAAATTCCCCATTTAGAAAAAGTAAACATATAAATGCGACAGAATTTTGCATGCATATTCGCAGCAAAACAAAGAGAATGAGATATACATTTTACAATGACAAGTTCGTGTTCGTTTACATTTCTTTTTAAATTATTGACTATCGACGATGTTGGCCTATCATTATAGCTCTTCTATGCTTATACCAATAACTTATTCAAGGTTTAGACCATCTCTAGTCAGTTGAGATTTGAATGAATCTGAGATGGTGTTGGCATCATCTGCTTCCTGACTGAATCTATAAAACTATGTTTTCGATTATTTGTCATGCCTACTGAAGTATCTAATCGTAATACAAAGCACCTTCATTGTATCAATGACTGTGCTTTCTTCAATAATGAAAGAAAAATAGTTGCTTTCCAAATCTTTAATTAATTCTTTTAACCCCTTAATTCTCGCTCCCGTGGTATTCACGGGCTGTGACTTTTATTCAGATTATTCAGATTTGTTTGATTTCCACCAATTTTACAGAATAGTGTACTTAGCTTTATTATGTTATCATTTTAGTTCTCATTAAACAAGGTGAACATTTCTTTTTCAGAAAAGTGGTGCCAATAAGTCATTTGAATTTTAAAACCGTAATTTAATGCGACCGTTAAGGGGTTAAAAAACACGACAAAATATCTTTTCGGAGAAGACCTGAATATTTAGCAATGTGAAGGTTTATACCGATTAATACCGCTGAGTTTTAATTCAAGTTTCATATAAGGAGAACTAGAGTGTATGTGGCATTCATTAATCAATGTTCATTTATAAACGTAGCAAAGTAATTTTAGTATACAATTGCATGTATTGCAAAAAGCACTGCTGTTATTCTACGAAGCATAAATTAACCAACCTTAAGCTAAAAAAAAAAGTTAAATAGTTGTTTTTATTACTTTTGTATAAATCTATACTAATAAAAGAAATGTGTATATGTCTATCTGCGATGACTAGGAAAATCTGCCGCACTGTGATCTGGAAATTCAGGTGGGATAGTCCAAGGTAGGCCGTAATGCACTTGTGATATGTGCAAGCCATAACGTTGTAAACGATGCGCACGTCCACGAGAATAATGATTGATATCTCAGATTTCTGTATTTTACTTTTGTTTTCCAAATCAAAATCGAGTTCGAGGCAGATGCAGTGCTGTGAGATGACTTTCGTAAATGTTACATGAAATAGTAAAAAAAAATTCCCCAAGTTTTTCCTCAAAAATTTTAATATCCCCAAACATATCCCCACGAACTACTTCACCCCAAAAAATTCCCATGGAGGTTCAAAATCCCCAAAAATGGGGACAAAATCCCCAATCTGGCAACACTGTCAGGAAAAGATATGTAATACCATTTTACAAAGTATTTAACTTTTTTAATTATATGCTCTTTCTGGTGTAAGAATTTTTATATTCCACGTCTCAATTCATATATTTGTGCACTCCGGGGCAATTTGACTCGAGCTACTTTTCATCAAGCTGCATTCTACCAGTTTACACCAAATATTTAGATTTTAGTATAGTTCGTTAGAGCTTTTCAACTGTC